>CM019149.1:214999414-215117579 GCA_009733165.1 Naja naja | reverse complement strand
AGGTTAACCTTTGCTTTGTTTCCAATCTCCTTTTCTTTTTTCTTTTTTTTTTAAAACAATTTTTATTCAATTTTTAACAATTTTTAAAACAGCTCTTTTCAGTAGACAGCATGTTCGAATGATCGTCACTTTTACATGCAAATATGACAGTAGATCTATATTCATTTTAAACATTTAACTTCCTATTTTATCCCATTTTACTTCTATTTCATTTTAGCAGACAAGGGTCAGAAATTAATCTAATCTCAAATCTTAATCTCAATCTGTATAACCCCCAGTTCATTTGAGTTAATTGCAAATATATATATATATTTTAAAAACATCATTTATAAATCCTACAAATAACAATATGTTTGCCCATCATATTAAAAATAAAGTTCATCCATATCTATCCTTTAATTATCTTCACATTGTTAATACTCTTTTATCATTTACAGATTCTTTTATCCGTCAGATTTGCCCTTTCATCACATATTTCTCCATGATTCTAAATCCGTACAGGTTTTAACACTAAAAAAATGAGAAGAAAAAAAAAACCTAGACTTGCCCCCCTTTTACTACTTTGAAAGTGACACCTCAGTGGTTAATATAGTAGCATAATCATAATCATTCCCTTTAAAGCGAAAGATAGAGAAAGAAAAAAGAGAAAAGGAAAAAGAAAAGCTACCTTACAATATATCTCTAATCAATCGGGTTCTGCAACACATATCCCCCTAAGGTTTGTTTATGGTTCCAAAATAATAATAAAATAACTAATCTTGGTTATTGACAAATCTCATTTTTAGACATTTTCTAAAATCATTTCAATTAATTCAATTTATCTAATCAACATTTACCTTTCTTTTGTAAATAAAAATAAAAAGTGTGACCTTTTACCAGTAAAATGGTCAGTAACCCTATTGTTTTACACTTTTATAATTGCAATATATTCTTATTACCACTTCTTCATGCAGAACCCCCTTCTTAATGGTTAGCCATTATCTCTATGCAAACAAGTTTCTTTCTTCATTATGTAATTCCCTTGTTTCTCTATCTTCTGTTCTTGTTTCTTGTTCCTTCTCCTCTCTTTTATCCCATATCCCCTTCTCTATCCAGTTTGAATCCTCTCTCTCTCTTTACCTTTCTGCTCCTATCCTTCTGGACCTTTCTAACATGCCTAATTTCATGAATGTTCCCCTTTTTAATTGCCTTCTTAAGTTTCGTTTTTTTGACTATCCTCCCTTTCCCTTTTATTTGTATTAATCTTTGTGTTAGTTGTCTTCTTAAAATGGTTTTCGCTTGTGCTGGCTCCCTTCTCCTCCCTTTTATCCTGCTCTCCCCCTTCTCTATCCAGTTTGAATCCCTCTCTCTCTCTTTACCTTTCTGTTCCCTATCCTTCTGAACCTTTCTAACATGCTTAATTTCATAAATGTTCCCCTTTTTAGATACTTTCTTAGGTTCCGTTTCTTTGCCACCCTTCCTTTCCCTTTTATTTGTATTAATCTTTGTATTAATTGTCTTTTTAAGATGGCTTTCTCTTGTGCTGGCTCCTCCCTTTCCAAGGTTCCTTCTTCTTCTTTATTCACCATTTCAATGCCCATGTTTTCTGCAACGAGCCAAGTTAGTTCAGTCACTTCCTGTAGCAGTTCTTTCATACTTTTAAACTCCATTTTAATTCTTTGGATGGCCACCAGAATTTTTTTTTCCTTATTTCTTCTTCTTTAAATTTTCTAAGATCCTAACCCAAGTCCAGAATCTATATCAATGTCACCAACTAGTCCGGTAGTCCGTCTTTGTGTATTCAAGCTTTCACTTTCTATGAGTCTTGCTTTTTTGTTTCAGCGTCTCTTTAAAATGTAACAACTCCAATCCACAAAGGAACAAGATGGTTTCTTTCTTCTTTAGCTTCCAATTTTTCTCCACAAAGTGGCACTTTCTGCACAGAGTCTTAACCCTTTCCTTTTATTTTGATATTCAAAATTTTCCAAGCCCCAAACTTAAGTTCTTACACTGGCTTCTTCCTTTCCAGGTTCGAAGCCCCTTATAGCTGTCAAAAATATTTTACTTATTTTTCCTTCACTTGAGACTCGCGCTTCTGTTTCTTTTTTAAAAACTCATCTTTATCTTAATCCCGGGTGCCTTGATCTTACCATCCGATACTCCCAGTTCCTCTGCTGTCGACTTCTCTCTTTCCTCCTGCACCAATCTTAATCCTGTTGAGACCTTCTCTTCGAGGTGGCCATTTTGACCACCACTTCTTGTCTTTGAGGAAAAGACCAGACCCCAAAGGGGAGATGCGCTCTCCTCACTCTGGCTGGCAGATTTCCCTTTCTCCGCCGCCCCTACGAGGCAGCTTCAGCCCCGAACCTTGCAGGATCAGGGCTCTCCGACGCAAGAGCCAGGCTGCGGTTGCGGATGATCGCAAACTGCCACCCGTTCTCGAGAAGGCTCAACCCGGAAGCCCCAATCTCCTTTTCTTGACTTGGTTTTCATAAAAAGTAGCTTTGGAATTGAAGCCATATGTGTTAAAATAAAATTCTTTCTGTATAAATACAAGTATGCAAAAAGTTTCAAGATTAATCCAAGATATTTAATGGCTTTAAATATCTGGGTGTTGTATTAAGGTTTAAGTCAGAGGTCTTCAAACTTGGCAACTTTAAGACTTGTGGACTTCAACTCCCAGAATTCTCCAGCCAGCATAGATGAATACCATAGAGATGCTTTCTTTCTTTCTCTCTCTCTCTCTCTCTCTCAAAAGGAAGAAAAAAGAGGGATGGGAGAAAGAAAAAGAAAGGGAGGGAAGGGAGAAAAAGGGAAGGGAAAGGAATGTGAATGAGATATGGATGGATGGGTGGACAGACAGATGGATAGAGGGAGGGAGGGAAAAAGGAGAGGAAGGAAGTACCACAAACTCTGGCACTAGACACAGCTTCAGAGGTTGCTTTGAAACAGCACAGAAATCCAGGGCTGGAAGGGACCTCAGAGGTCATCTAGTCCAACCCTGCACCAAGAGCATTGTTAAAGTGAATTTCTATCTTTTGACCCACCCAGTCATGTGACCACCAAGCCACGCTCAGCCAGTCACGTGACCAGCAAGCCACACCCACAAATTAGGCCACGCCCACAGAACCGGTTGTTAAGAAATTTGAATCCCACCCCTGGCCCAAACCCGCTTTAAGCCTGATTTCTCGCTGCAAAAACGAGAATAAGAACAGTGGGCGAAATAGTAGGGTAGATGTCTCTTGGGTTCTTTGCTGAACATTAGCTACACCAAAACCTTTTATCCTTTTAATGACTTTCTGTCCAACCATCACCAACCTCTTCTGAAAAGGCACAGCCAATGCCTTAAGTCAGGGGTCTCCAAACTTGGCAACTTTATGACTTGTGGACTTCAACTCCCAGAATTCCTCAGCCAGCAAAGCTTGTGGACTTCAACTCCCAGAATTCCTCAGCCAAGAAAGCTGGCTGAGGAATTCTGGAAGTTGAAGTCCACAAGTCTTAAAGTTGCCAAGGTTGGAGACCCTTGCCTTAATCAATATTTCCGGTAGATCTGTGCTCTTCAATTATGTTGCTTTAATTAGCAGCCGAGATTGTGTGAGAAAGACATATTAAAAAAAAACCAGTAGGATTCCTTAAAAAGATGTCTTCAGCTGGAGTTTTGATTTATTCATTCGGATTCCAAACATCACTAGGAAGTTTCTGGTTAGCCAGGTAACATCTCCATGTCATTGCAGGTAGGTGATTTGATTCTTAAGTCAACCAATTAATCGACACACCTGGCCATAACATAATTCACGGGGGAGGAGGCATTTTTCAGCTCATCTGCTTTTAATTTGGGTATCTGTTTCCCCCGTTCCAAATATCTGAACCGAATAGTCTCCAAAACATCTGGAGAGCGCCAGATCATGCGCTCCTTCTAACGTCAGGAGTGGCACGGGTATTCTGGGCCAGATGACACGGAGGGTATCCCTTAACAAATCCCTCGTCCTAAGTGTCAATAAAATGCATCTGGTAAACCACTTCTCCCAGTCTGATGCCCCCCCCACCAATGTTGCATTGCATGCCCGATGGTCAGAGTAGATCTGCGTTTTATATAACACTACAGTTCCTAAAGAGCGTCCAGCTGGGGACATCAGAACAAAACATGACTTCGATAGCAAGCTTGGGTGATTCCTACTTACCGTCAGACAGCCAGTTTTTCATGTGGCTCAATATATAAGCAGGATTCAAAATCTTCACTATATAGTCCTTGAAGCGAAGCAAATTCTCTCGTTGGTCCTCGGTCATTTTGCCTCGTTCTCCTTAAACCTGGCTTTGCAATGGCTTTTTCCCCCCTCTCTCTCTTCTCGTATTCCGTTGTTCTTTCAACCCTGCCTCCCAAAAAACCATCCAAATCCGACTGCAAAGATCGCCTGCTCGCAGTTCTAACAGCGAACGGCATCGGGAAGCAGCATAAAAAGTCCCCTCCCGAGAACGGGCCAAGCCGTCCAATGAAAACCCTCCGCTCGATTCCGACTCGATTCCTCAGAATCAGCCCACCAGAAGCAGGAATCGAAAGCGAAGGAAGGTCGCCAAAAGCAGGAAACGCGAGCGGAGAAAACGGAGGAAAAGGAAAGCGAAACCGGCTGGCGGAGGCGCCGTTGAGCAGGGAAGCGGAGCCTTTTGCCTTTATTTGGATTGGTCTCCGAATTGGCTGCGGACAGCTTTAGGCAAACGTGGCCGAATCAGAAATCAACTAGGCCAGGGGTCTCCAACCTTGGCGACTTTAAGACTTGTGGACTTCAACTCCCAGAATTCCTCAGCTAGATTTGCTGGCTGAGGAATTCTGGGAGTTGAAGTCCACAAGTCCTTAAAGTTGCCAAGGTTGGAGACCCCTGAACTAGGCAGCTGTCGTGCCAAAAGAGAGTAGCCGGCTGGAGGGAGCCTTGGACGTCACAACGATGGCGTGGTGCGAGCTCCTCCCTCAGCTGGGAGATGCTGTAAAGCTTTCCCGCCAGGGCTGTGTTAAGGCATGGGCCTGATGGGCACTTGCCCATGGGCCCCACAAGCATAAGGGCCCCATACTAATCTCGGTATGTTAACCCTTCAATGCACCTTGTCTCATAAATATAGCAACATGTTTATTACATATTTGTTGGAAGTGCCAATCAAATAAATATATGCTTAATTTTATTGACTATTTACATTTTTATTCCTGTGAGTAGGGGCCCCAGGACATTGCTTTGCCTGGGGCCCATAATGCTGTTAAAATGGCCCTGTTTCCCGCCCTGCTTTAAAAGCACTTTCTGGTCTGCACCCCAATATTTTGGATCCTAGCTCTCCAGCAGGATGGATGGTCAGCTATAATTGGAAGTGGGGGGGGGGTTAATGCCCCCACAGTCTGAAAGCCAAAGGTTGCCTGAGTGATTCAACTGCCCCCTCTTCCCTCCTAAACACTGAAAAAGAAGGGGAGGAAAGGGGGGAGAAGCAGCTCTTCAACAGATAAGGGGAGATGTATCCATATGTGGCCCAGAATACAATGTACCACAATGTAGCCCAAGGTTTCTGTTGATAAATGGGGCATTTGTTAAGTGCGTCAACTGCCCCAATTTACGACCTATCTTGCCACAGTTGTTAAGTGAAGCACTACATCTGGCTCCCCCATTGACTGCTTGTCAGAAGATCGCAAAAGTGGATCACATGACCCCGGGAAACAGTAACCATCATAAAAGTGAGTCAGTTGCCAAGCGTCTGAATTTTGATCAGGTGACCATCGGGATGCTGCAATTGGTCATAAGTGTGGGGAAAAAGGTCATTCACTTTTTTTTAGTGCTGTTTTAACTTTGGTCACTAAATGAACTGTTCTAAGTCGAGGACTACCTGTACTGTTCATCACAATTCTTACCCTTCTCTCTTGCACATACATAACAATTAAACATTTTATTTATTTTTATTTGGACCTGCTTGGTTGCCAAATTTTGACTGCCTCTTATCTTCATCTGCTGAGGTTTAGCTGAATCCCTCCCTAGGATTGCGGAGTCCTGATCCTATGGGGGCAGGTCAGAAAGCCTCTAAGGAAGTACTTCTAGGGGTTAGTGAGGAGCCAGATGATTTAAAGCACCATTTCGATCTGTATCAAAACTGCCCAAGCCTTCTTCATATTAGCCAAATAAATCTACTGGTGCATCACCAGAAGACAGAATTCCAAAGGTGAGGAATTCCAAAGCAGGACATTTCCAGAGACGGCCCTTCCCTTTGCAACCACAGCCACTGTGATCTGCTGATTAAAACACCAGGCTAGAAAGTGGGAGGCTGTGAATTCTAATCCTGCCTCAGCCATAAAAGCCAGCTGGGTGACCATTGGACAGTCACTCACTCTCTTTCAGCCCAATTCACCTCACAGGATTGTTGTGGGGGAAATAAGAGGATAGAGTATTAGATATTTTACAACTTTGACTGGTTTATAAAAATAATAATATAAATAAGTAAATTCTTGTTTCAAGGAATGTGTGGCTCCACTCGGGGCCACTGAAGGAACCATCCAACCATCCCATCGGTTTAGGAGACAGCCATTCTTACCAGAAATCAGTCTGAACTTGTTTTAATTTATCCCATCCTGACCCATCTAGCTTGCAGACTTCAAATAAGGATCTCCATAATATCATCTGTTCAGTTCTAGATGGAGATAATAACTGGGAATCATCAATATATAATCAGTTATGATTGTAAGAATATTTTCCTTATGTGTTTACACTAAGTTTAAGGATTGATAGATTGTAGAATTGCAGAAAAAATAATTGCTACCAACCTGCCTTCCATTGAGGACCTGTATACTGCACGAGTCAAAAAGAGGGTGTCAAAATATCTACAGACCCCTCACATCCTGGACATAAATTGTTTCAACTTCTACCCTCAGAACGACATTATAGGGCATTGCACACCAGAACAACTAGACACAAGGAGTTTTTTCCCAAATGCCATCACTCTGCTAAACTAATCCCCACAACACTGTCAAACTATTTAGTAAGACTGTATTACTATTATTCTTCTCATCCTTCCTATTACCTATCTCTTCCAACTTATGATTATAATTGTGTTGCTTGTATATATATATGTATATATTGTTTTATTGTTAGCTAGTATGATTTGATTGCTTATTAGTAACCTAAGACTATCACTAAGTGATCTTATGAATCTTGATGAATGTATTTTTTTTATGTACACTGAGAGCTTATGCACCAAAGACAAATTCCTTGTGTGTCCAATCACACCTGGCCAATAAAGAATTCTATTCTATTCTATTCTATTCTATAGATAGCAGCAATTCCATTTTAAAAAAGGAAAAGTCTCCTGCCATTAGAAATAAATGACTACGTCACATCGCAAAATCTATGTAGAGAGACATATAGCATATGTATCAGAAGACAGATATGTAGAAAGAACAAAACATTTATATAGGCATTGTGGCTAATGATATATAAGGAAACATCTATTTTAGCAGAATATGAAAGGAAGGAAAAGATGTCCATGCCGATAAAGCATGAACCATTTTAATACGCTAACACATTTCTTTCTGTTAATAATTAATTAAATCTTTATACTAAAACCTATAAGAATTCACTCTTGAAGACTCTCTTAAAGGTAGGCAGGTTGGGATTTTTTAACCAGAGGTGTCAAACTCAAGGCCCGGGGACTAGATCCAGACCACAGGATGCTTAGATCTGGACTGTGGGCCTGCCCTGTAAACAGTGAAGGACTGGCCTTCGGTGCCTCTGCCAGCAAAAAGGGAGCTTGGGAGGGCTGCCTTCCCGGGCTCTGTTTTGGGCCACGACCAGAGGTGGTATTCAGCAGGTTCTGACCAGTTCTGGAGAACCGGTAGCAGAAATTTGGAGTAGTTCAGAGAACTGGCAAATACCACCTCTGACTGGAGATTTTAGATCCTTCCCCTGCCACACCCACCAAGCTACGCCCACAGAACTGGTAATAAAAATTTTTGAATCCCACCACTGGCCACAACGGCCTCCTGCAACTCTCTGCCAGCGAAAAAGGAGCTTGGGGAGGCTGTGTGTGGCCCTCCCGAGATCCGTTTTCACTGCAGAGTGCTGCAGGAGGCCATCACAGCCCAAAACGGAGCCCAAGGGCCGTCGTGGCTGAAAACAGAGCCTCGATGAGTGACATCCAGCTGGCCACACCCACCCAGCCCCCCAAAGTCAAACACAACCCTGATGTAGCCCTCAATGAAATTGAGTTTGACACCCCTGGTTTAGACTGTCAGATGTGGGGAGAGAGGGAAGAGAGATTGTGGTGTGGAAATGGAATGATCATGCATTGCCTAATTGCAGTCATTTAATCAGTTAATCAATTCTGAGGCTGATTGTGTATCTCATTCTGCTTGACTTACCTTGAACAACTGCTGCCATGTATATTATATAATCAAAGACTAGCATCCATATTTATTAACACAATTAAACTCCTAGTATCAAACAATTCAGATGAAAACCTGCTGTTTAAAAATTCCTTATTAAACATTCGAAAATTTTTGCTAGCCTCACTCAACAATGATTAAATCTAAACAACAGTCAAAAAGACGAACAGAGGTAGATGCAAGCATTTCGTAGTGACTCATCAGTACCTACATTACAATAACATGGTTGAAAATCAGCCTCAAATATAAGATCTAGCAAGAACATTATTTAAGCCTATAATAACATATGCAAAAAAAGCAACCAATGACAAGCCTTATGTCCACAGGAGGCGCAGATTGACATGAAAACAACCAATGACAAATATTATGCCCAAGGGAGGCATAGATTGACATAAAGCTGCTTCTACATGCATAAGGGAGGCTATCCCAGGCGCTTTATTGACAGGCATAGTAAAATAAGAGAACCAAAGCTAAGAATTCCAATTGCCAGTAAAAAAGGTTGAGGTGCCCTTTAAGGGGGATTAGCAGGCCTGATGACTTGCAACTTAAAACACCTTAATTGAAGCAACATTCACTAGGGCTGAGCTTCACATATTACATCAAACCCAGAGGCTACCGCTGCCCCTAATTAAGGAAGGGCAATCTATCAAGGCCAAAACTCATTGTGTCTACCAATTTATTTGTAACTGCGGAGACAGTTACATTGGCAGAACTGATAGGTGTTTGTCTTTCAGAATAAAGGAGCATCTTCCGAAATGGGTCCAAACAGTCTTGAGTAATCCAACAGCAGCAGCAAATCATGGCCATAAAATGCCTTCTTTGGCTATTGCAAGATACTTTCTACAGGCCACCAGGCAGAGTCATCTTAACAGCATTATGGGCCCCAGGCAAAGCAGTGTACTGGGGCCCCTACAGCTACTATTCACAGGAATAAAAATATAAATGGTTGACAAAATTAAACATATATTTGCATGTTAGCATTAATTAAAAAATGCAGTAAAATGTAATAAATGTTGCTGTATTTATATAAGGTGCATTGAAGGATTAGCATACAGATTAGTATGCCCCCCCCCCCATGCTCATGGGGTCCATGGGCAAGTGCCCATCAGGCCCATGCGTAAACAGCCCTGCCACTAGTGGATCCAAATAGAAGTTTTACTACACAGGAACTCTCATTTCCTGCATTTTGCTGAAGCTGTTGCCATTAACCGTTTAAAGCCTCCCCGATTCGTGCAGAAGCAGCTTTATGTCATTGGTTGTTTTCATGTCAATCTGCGCCTCCTGTGGGCATAAGGCTTGTCATTGGTTGCTTTTTTGCATATGTTATAGGCTTAATTAACTCTTGCTAGATCTTATATCTGAGGCTGATTTTCAACTGTTATTGTAATGTAGGTACTGATGAGTCAACATGAAATACATCTACCTGTTTGTCTTCTGACTTGTTTAAATTATTAAAAGGTCTGTTTTAAAAGATTAAATCATTAAAACCTTTGAAGACTGTCACATAAGCTAAGGAACAAAAATAGCATACAGGAACATACTTTTTCCCTTCAAGAGGCCTCTAGCATAAAAAAAATCCAACTTAATCTGCTTGTTATAATTTAGTAGGAATAAGTCTTATGAAGTTTTTAATTGGGGGACTTATATAGTGCAATGCTAATCCAATAAAGGCCAACCACATCCCTCTGATGTCAATATTTTTATCTGGATAAATGGTAGCGTATCATGTCTTAACCCAAATGAGAAATAATTAGCCTTCTGATAATTATTTGCTCATACATTACTTTTTAACAGATCTGTCCTGGGTTTAGCTTTTAAACTAAAATAAGCATGTAACAAAAACGGAACCAAATCTGATTAAGGCAACTTTGTTTGTTTTTTAATAGTTTGGGAAGATCTTTATCATGATACTGGATTGATCTTCACTGCCAGTTTTAATAAATAGTTAAGAGAGTGAGCCCATACTTTTCTAGCATTGACAATGTTACCTAGTCAGATAATAAAACAAGCAAAAAAAAACCCAATCTCAGAAAGCACAAAGGACTCCAAGGTCACATTTTATTTTATCTATTTATTTATTTAATAAAATTTATTTCATAAAACAAGTTATTTTTTTTCTTTCTTTAAGTTAAAAACAATAGCAAACAAGTAATTATTAAAAACTTTAAAAACTAAAAAAAATCTATGTCCACATCTAAGGCTTAACCTATCTAAGAGGAAAAAATCTATTTAAAAAAAAAGTTTTTAAAAATTACACATCTTGCTCTGGTGAATGTAGCTGGCAATGTGAATTGCCATTTATCATTTGTGCCAGACGTAAAAACAAAGATGATCTCTTAGTTGGCAACTGGTTGAAAATTTTAGATTCCGTAATGTCATTCTCTCTATCACTATCACTGTCAATTGTAATCACAACAGAAGATAATGCAGAGGAATTGGTAAGATTGGTAGACTTAATTCTTTTTGGTTTCTTTTTGTCACACTTTGATGTACACACACCTTCATAAACAATTTCCACACTTGGGCTTCTTGACCGCTTCTTCTTCTTTTTGTGCTGAGTCTCTGTTTGAGGTTTTCTATCTACAGTGCTGGTGGCTTTTGCAGAAATGGTTTGATCCTTTGGTAAGGATTTCTTTACAGCATTGCTTTCTCTTACAGAAGAGGTTTCCCCACTACCTCTCTGGCTGCTCTCCAGGTGACGTGTTTTATATTTCCTTTTCCCACCTGGCTTTTCAGAACGTCCTTTTTCAGGATGCCTGGAAGTTCTTGATCTGCTGCTAGATCGACTTCTTGATTGGCTGCTAGATCGACTGCTAAATCGACTTCTTGAGCGGTTTCTCGATCTATGTCTTTCATAACTTCTGACTGCATTTGGATTGTATGAAGCATATTCACCTCTTTTTTTGCTTTTTGGGTAATCATCTCTCAAATAATAATCCATGTCTTTACTCCTGGAAGTTCCACTATAGTCTCTACTTTGAGATCGTGACCAGCTTAAATCTCTCAGCTCAGTGCTTTCACTACTTGGAGAAAGAGATCGGGATGTACTCTTTTCTCGGGTTGATCTCCTTTTATTCTTTTTGTGCTTATGTCTATTGCTGTCTCTTTTCTTTTTTCTTTTTTCCCGACTGCGATGCTTCCTCTTCCTTTTCGAACTGTGGTGCTCTCTGTCAGAATGCTGCACGTGCGATTCAGGTTTCCTTCTTTTTGACGAACTGTATCCATAACAGGCTTCCTTTGAAGAAAAGCTTTGCAATGAAGATGCTCCTCTGAATTTAGTCTCATTTTTTCCGCCCGTCTTTGATTTTCTTCTTTCATTGGAGAGATACTCATTAATCTTATTAGCAGTACCATCTCTGGATCCAGAAGATGGTGAAGCAGATCTACTAACATATGTCGGGCTAAAGCTGCAGAACTGGACAGGCTGCTCTTTATCTGTATCTTCCTTTTTGCCATCATCAGCTGAAACTTCAGAGTCTGAGGACAGCTGAACAAGCTCGGGGGTTCTCTCAGCTAATGGTTTGACGTAGTCCACAATTACACAGTTGTCCGATGAATCACAACTGTCACCATTCACCTCTATATTTGCTTGCTGTGACATCTGCAACTCTGTCCTATTTCCAGCAGGCTCTTCATCAGAGCTTTCTGAAGTGTTTAATGCAGTCAATGGAGAAGCATGCACTTGCTCTGTGTTAGAATAGGAGGGGCCGGGTGTTTCGTCATCCCAGGGTGCCTGGCCTGTGTCACTTCTGAAAGCGTTGCAATCGGGTGCCTGGGCTTCAGTTTCATCAGGTGATATTGTAATAATTGAAGATTCAGATACACTTCCTTCTTCTCGTGATGGAGCCGGACAATCATAATTTGCATGCTCGTCGTACGCTTCGATATTAAATGGGCATCTGGCAAAATTTATAAATTCGTGTAGGAAATGCTCGGTGCTTTGCAGTAAGAAAGGCTGTAGTTCATTGGCAAATGCCTGGCTTTCCAGGTCAAACTTAATCAAATTGTTCATTATTACACGCTGAACTATATTAATGAGTGATCCATGAATTCCAAACAGGACCGTAAGTTCACGTTTTAGCCATGGTACCAACCTATGAAGGCAGGCAGGATTCCTGTGGAAAAATTCAGCTGATATGTCCCGATAACGCCCTCCATCTTCAATGCTTCTCACACGTGTGCCAGAACGATACAGAGCTTTTCGAAAGCTAATCATCTCTTGCTCTTGAATGTGCCGCATAAATCTACCTTCCAAACTAGCTTGTCGCCTTGATGCAAGCCGTCTGATCATCTGATGCATTTCCGCAGCTCTCTGCCTTGTTGTCTGAGTTGATAACCCTTCAAACAAGATCCCACAATTTGGGGAAGACATTGTCCTTCGAGAAGAGGAAGACCTCTGGGAATTAACACTTACAGGATGTTCTCCTGTTAATGTAGTTCGGTAACGGAATCGCCTCCCATTCGGGTTAGCAAAAGATTCCATTTCTGAAGGCCTCACAGAATGCACCTTGTAGTCATCTGCAGATCTCATGCTGTGCACGATGGAATGAAAGGGCTGTTTACAGAGTGGGCATTCTGCTTTGTTTTTGGACCACTCCAACACACACCGGAAGCAGAATCTGTGCCAGCAACGATCCAAGTAGGCCACATTTTCAAACATGTCCAGGCAGATCGGGCACTTCGAATCTGGAGATATTTCCTCTGGCATTGTCTGATGCAGCTTGTTGATGCCAGATAGGAGTGAATTGTCCTTTGGGAAAAAATCTGCCAGGGGCATCAAGCCCTGAAAATGGAAAAGAAATACAATAATTAATGCAAGCTTGACATGAATTATGTTTGTATTTAAAACTACAATGTAAAAATATCACCAATTTATCAGATTAAATTTGTTTCCTGCAAGGCTATTATTTCATTCCTCATTCAGAGATATATTCTCCATCCCTAGATCAGAGGACTCCACACTGTTGATGTTTAGAAGAGACACAACAACCTTTTGTTAACCTTGGGTAACAAAAGTGAGATTCCTTGCTACCCTGTGGCTGGCTTGTCTTATCTTTACTTTTTATGTTTTACTGACTCTTTTACTAAGAGCCAGAGGCTGGGCAATCTTCCAAGGCCATGGTGCCCCTAAGTCAGAAGAGCCACTTGAATCTCCCTTCAGTATGAGATGCCTAAAAGAGTCTGGGCAGTCTTAATTTTAGTTTACTTTATTGTCATTGCACCTAGTTGTCATTGCACCATCTTCAGTGTACATTATAACTATAAAAGTAAAACACAAACACACATCCTTCACATTCTATACAACTGAACTGAAAACCTCCGATATTGCATTAATATTGCACTATACAATATAATAAATATAGTTTCTGCTCTGGGATAGAAACTGTTTTTCAGCTTATTTGTCCCTGTTTTTATTATCCTGTACCATCTGCCAGATGATAATAGTTCAAAAACAAGGGTGCCCATTCTTTAAGAATGTTTTGAACTTTCTTAAGGCAGCGGGAGCTGTAAAGCTCTTCCAAATAGGGGAAAGAGCAACCAATGATAGAATTCTTTATTGGCCAAGTGTGATTGGACACACAAGGAATTTGTCTTGGTGCAAATGCTTTCAGTATACATAAAAGAAAAGATACATTCGTCAAGAGTCATAAGGTACAACACTTAATAATAATCATAGGGTAAAATAAGCAATCAAATCATACTAGAAAACAGTCAATATAAATCGTAAGGATACAAGCAACAAAGTTAGAGTCATACAGTCGCAAGTGGGAGGGGATGGGTGATAAGGAGTGATGAGAAGATTAATAGTAATAGTAGGGCAGACTTTGTAAATAGTTGAACAGTGTTGAGGGAATTATTTGTTTAGCAGAGTGATGGCTTTTGGGGAAAAACTGTCCCTGTGTCTAGTTGTTCTGGTGTGCAGTGCTCTATAGTGTCGTTTTGAGGGAAGGAGTTGAAAGTTTATGTCCGGGATGTGAGGGGTCTGTAAATATTTTCACAGCCCTCTTTTTGACTCATGCAGTATATACTGTGTTTCCCTGAAAATAAGACACTGTCTTATATATTTTTTGGCTCCCAAAAACACACTAGGTCTTATTTTCGGGGTAGGTCTTATATATTTATGGTGCCAAATAGTGGGTGTGAGTGTGTAGGGGGGGTGTTTCAGGGTGCACAGTTGCTCCCTGAAAAGTCTTCCTGGAACTGGAGATTTACACTAGGTCTTATTTTCGGGGTAGGTCTTATATTAGGGCAGGTTTAGAAAATAGTGCTAGGTCTTATTTTCGGGGTAGGTCTTATTTTCGGGGAAACACGGTAGGTCCTCAATGGAAGGGAGGTTGGTAGTAATTGTTTTTTCTGCAGTCCTAATTATCCTCTGAAGTCTGTGTCTGTCCTGTTAGGTTGCAGAACCAAACCAGACAGTTATAGAGGTGCAGATGACAGACTCAATAATTCCTCTGTAGAACTGTATCAGCAGCTCCTTGAGCAATTTGAGCTTTCTGAGTTGGTGCAGAAAGAACATTCTTTGTTGTGCTTTTTTGATGACATTTTTGATGTTAGGTGTCCATTTTAGGTCATGTGATATAATAGAACCTAGAAAATTGAAGGTCTCCACTGTTGATACTGTGTTGTCTAGTATTGTAAGAGGTGGTAGTATGGGAGGGTTTCTTCTAAAGTCTACCACCATTTCTGCAGTTTTGAGTGTGTTCAGTTCCAGATTGTTCTGGTTACACCATGAGGCAAGTTGTACAACCTCCTGTCTGTATCTTCTGGGCAATGACATTAATCCTCTGGAGCACTGTCCTATCTGCCACTGTGCAATTGGCAAACCATATACAGATGCAGTAAGTTAAAATACTCTCTATGGTGCAGCGATAGAAGGTCAGCAGCAGTTTTTCATTCAGTTGTTTCCTGAGAAGTCTCAGGTAGTATAATCTCTGCTGGGCCCTTTTGACCAGTGCTGCAATGTGAGCACCCCAGATCAGGTCGTCTTTTATGATAACATCTAGAAATTTAAAACTGGCCACTTGCTCTACTCGGTCTCTATTGATAACCAAGGACTGGATGTCTGATCTATTCCTTCTATAGTCCACTATAAGCTCTTTGGTCTTATTGGTGTTAAGGACCAAGTTATTGTCTCCACACCACAAAAGCAACGGGTCCACCTCATCTCGATAGGCAAACTGATCTGCCCGCTCCCCACCCCCCAGATGAGTCCCACCACTGTTGTTTCATCTGCAAATTTAGTAACAGTATTACCGGTGTGAGTCATGAACATAGAGTATAGAGCCATGATGGCAAACTATGGCACGTGTGCCGGAAGTGGCACGCAGAGCCACTTCTGCTGGCACGTGAGAGGTTGCCCAGAAGAGCCCCCACTGCACATGCTAATTGTTGGGTATCTGTCACGCATGCGCAGGAGGAGACACCTGTGCAGGAGGAGACACCTGCGTGGGAGATGAGCGCACATGCACAGAGACATATGGTATGTGGGGGGTTTGCATGCACAGGGGGTGGGGGGAGTTGCATGCGCATTACATCCTGGGTGCAGGCATGTGACCTTGCGCACTTTTGGTACGCAACGTGGAAAAGATTAGCCATCACTGGTATAGAGTAAGGGAGTCAACATGTAACCCTGTGGTGTACCAGTGTTAAGAGTAAGGGCCAAAAAGAGGGCCTAAAAGAGCCAAAGGCTGGACCACGGTGCCTCTAAGTCAGAAGAAGAACCACCTGGTATCCAAAAGAGCCGAAGCAACGGTGCCTCCGAGATTCTCCAAACCACCTCCTCCTCGCCATGACGAAGAACTAAAGATCGGGAGAAGAGGGGCTGCTATTTAAGCATCCCGGCAGCCAATCAGCGGCCGCAAAGGGACCCAGAGTTCGGTTTATCTGTACATTTACATACATTATCTGGGGGGGAGGTTGGGGGCGGGGTGGAGAGAGATCCGAGCGTTCCGTTGGCTGAGACCGTTAAAAACGAGTCTTGGGGCATGGGGCCCCTCAACCAGGAGCGGAGACGGATGACCTCGCTCGGCTCTCCCCTCCTCCTCAGGGAAACTAACGCGGGGGAAAGTGTCCGGAAGATGTAGAGTTTTGCCGGGCGCCCTATTTCCCAATAGAAGCCGCTCACTGACCGATTTGGACCGTTGGTGCCAGCGGCGACGGCCATTGGCGCCGGCTGCTCGGCTCCGTCGCTCTCGGGGGTCACACATGGACGGCGGCACAACCGGAGACAGTTGATGAGAAGGCTCCTGCCGCGGCTGCGGCTGCTGCTTTGGGTTGCTTTCCCCGTCCTTTCCAAACCGGATGCACAATGCAAGTGGCAGGCAGGGGGAGGAGTCGCTTTCCGGGTTAGAAGGGAAAAGGGGGAGGGGTTAAAATGAAAACGGTTAAATAAATTCAGGCTTCCTTGGCTGGGCTAAAGCTTGTGCGATTCCATGACTTCAACTCCCAGAAGCCTCAGCGATCAAGACGGTGGCCCCCAAAGCATCTCGGGAGTTATAGTTCAAAATTTATCGCTGTTGTAATGTGTAGGGCGGGGAGTGCATCGGCAGGTCCACATACCTCGCATTCAAGAGGGAAAAGGCCACGTCCCAATCTTCTTTTTTTACCCATAATTTTCAATTTAGCAGTCAATACGGACACCAAAGGAAAAAGGCTCTTGACTGCACCCTCTTAACTCGTATTGATTCATGAGAAAAACTCGGTCCAAATCGGAACTGTCCTCTTCTCTTCCTATTTATTTATTATTAAATGTATATGCTATTCGATTCCCAGCAACTTTGGGCGGTTTACCAAATCTAAGCAAGAAAACGACATAAATGAGAACACAAAAAAAGAAGCAAAGATGGTAATAACTCGGGGGCAAAGAAAAAGAAGAGGGCTTCAGTCACACTTGCCAAATGCATAGGCGAGGTTCTTCTCTCTCTGATGAAATTAGCAAAGTGTTGCTTTCTGTTTCCCTAAGGGAGTTTTTGTCCGTAGATGCTTTGGGGGAGAGAGTGGGGGGTGTGTTGGGGAGACAACGACCAAGGCTTATCTGGAGGAGGCTCAGCCCCGAGGTTAGCAAAGATTTCAACAGATTTCCACCTCTGCAATTACTTTAGGAGGCCAGGGGCGATTCCACACACCCGTTCGAAAGTAAATTGCAGAGGACCCGGCTAGCTTAAAAAATCATGGATGTTCTTGGCAGGGAAGGGATTAAATCGGGAGGGCGGAATCAAAACAAGGAAGAGCGACATATTTTTGTTGGAGGCCAACGGCGGACATTATTTGCCCCTGCACTTTGCAGGAACCGAAGAGACCGTAGTTTCAGAGGATACCTGGGAATCTCCCTTCCCGAAGGGGGAGGGGGAGGAGGAGGAGGGGGAAGAGTTGGCGTCCTTAATAAAAATGGCTCTCCCCGCCTTCCCTTTCCTGCCGGTCCGCGAACATCACTTCCTGAGGGAGGCGAGGGCGGGGCGCAAACGGGAGAAGCTGGGAATGGCGACGGTAAACTGCCGAACTCTGGAATGGCTCTACTCGCTGGTAAGGCGGTGCTGATTTCTTTGCCTCCTTCTCCCCACCCCACCCCAACCGCCATTTCTTTTCTTGTTTGAGGGAGCGTGACATGGCGTCTGCTTACAACGAAAGGCCGATTTACTGGCTCAATCCTGCATCCGCTGCTCAAAAGCAAGGAGCGGTACCGGGTAGGCCCCATACATTGGTGTGGGTGGGACTGTCTCGGAGGAACGGGCCTGGGACTCCCCACCCCCACGTTTGCTATTCCCTTGAAGTTATTCCCCTCATGCCGGCTGAAGCCAAGCTTCTGTCTCCAGCGTCGCTTTCTCTCTCTTTTAGTCTCCAGATTATAGACATTTTTTAAATAAAGGGATTCACCCAATGCGAGAGACCCCCGTGTGGTTATTTCGTTGTCTCAAATGTTACTAGCATTATTTTTATTAGCATTTTCAAAGGTAATATTAGCACTTTTAACATGGCGGTCTAGGCCTCCAATACTGGCTCCAATTCTGGCTTACTGGGGTTTAAATTAGACCATTATGTATTGTAAACTATGCTTTATAATTTAGCAGATTAAATGCATCAAGCAAACTATGATTCACTCAAATGTGGTTAACATAAAACTTATTTTTGCACAATAATCATTGTGGTTTCGGGGTGAAGGTATTGGACTAGGATGGAGAAAGTCAAGTTCTGATTCATTCTCAGCTATGGAATTTCACTATATATCTTAAGGCCAGCCATACTCTCCCATCCTAACAGGGATAAAATAGAGACGCTTGTGGAAACTCTTGAACTCCTGTGGAAAAGGCAGAATGAACATTTAATAAACAGTAGCACTACAGTACACAAGCAAGGTCTTAGTAAGACGTCCATCTCATATGACCCTCTTCAGCCCCTGGGTTCTTGTAGGTAAGCTGCAGATTTGATTTTGATGGTGGGGAATAAAACAAGTATAAAGAGAGGTTTGACATATCAAATGTAAATTCATATTAAGGATATTTTCTTCTTTTCTTTCATAGCTGCTTCTTACTACTGTACTGATTTCGTGGGGCTACGTCATTTACGCAACCCGAATAGCAGCCAAGTGGCAGTTGAAGGAGATGTATCCCACACAAGCCCAGAATATTTAAGACACCTCCAGAGTGGAATACCACAGAATTACAAGCACATTCTATAACACCATAAATAATAATCTGCAAAAACTTGCATTTCAAACGAGTGGCTGAGTTGCAGCAGCAACATTGAAGCTTCAGAAATACAGATTTAATGTTGTGATAGTTAGCACTAATAACATAATTGGGAAAATATCCTTGAATTTTTTTTTTAAAGAGAAATTTACGACTCAGGCTGGAGCACAGTATTCCTACAAGCCCAGATTACAGAATGCAGTAGTCTTCTGAAGTGATAGTCCAGATCTGATATGGAAAGTCAGTCTTAGGAAAGACATAGATTAAGAAACTGATCAAGAAACCAGTTTGGCAGCAGATGAAGAACTCAATCTAACAGCAGATCAGGAACTTCCAGAAAGCAATGCTCTAAAGATATCCTTATCAAATAATTAGGCCATTTGTGGAAAAGCCACTAGGAATGCAGACAGCCAAGCTCAAGTGGAGACTCAAGAAGAAAAGAAGAAGAAAAATAATCAAGAAGCCAAAGTGTTGAAAGTATTTATGAAGGAAAGTCACTGATACAAGGTATGATAAAAAGAAAAAAGAATGAAGTCTCATAAAAATCCTACCAATCTCTCCATCTTGTTAGGAAAAGACCTTAGTTTTTATACTTTGTTTCTCCAAAAATAAGACCTGGTCTTTATTTGTTTATTTTTTGCTCCAAAAGATGGATTTGGGCTTATTTTCGGAGAAACAGTGTCAGGGTGATCAGCCCAGCTGGGCACCCCATCCCCAGCCGTGCACAAGAGGCAGCAAACATGCGGGGGCTGACTGTCCGCTGCAGCCCAGTGGCCCCTTGGTGCACTCAGGCTGCACAGCCTATGCAGTGCAGGTGACTTGATTACCTGTCCAAGCAGCAGATGGAGGCAGAGGCGCGGAGGGAAGGCAGGCAATCTTGATTTGCCACATGGGCCTCAGGCAAGTGGAGTGGCGCAAAGATGAAGGTCCTGCAGCCGCCTGCCCACTTCACCCACCATCTCTTGGCTTGCCTGCAGGCCACATGGCGTGTCAGGATCACCTGCCTTCCCCATGCCTCTGCTTCCATCTGCTGCCAGTGCTGCTCTTGAAGACAAGCTCCGGCCACTGACTCAGCTTTCCTGCCTGCACAGCACGTCTGGATCACCTGCCTTCCCCCCCCACCTCTGCCTCCACTTGCTGCTTGGGCAGGTAATCAACTCAACTGTGCTGCGCAGGCTGTGGCTGCTGCCAGACACCACCCCCTGCACACTCACCACCTCCGGTGCTGACCACACCCCTGATGATCTTAGCTAGGCCATATTTTGGCGGTAGGGCTTAGGAGCATGCTAAAAATTGGGCTAGGGCTTATTTTCTAGTCAGGTCTTATTTTTGGGAAAACTAGTTTGTAATGTTTAATAATTGTTATTGGTATACTATTTTTAACTTTGTTGTAAGGCATAAATTATGATTTGTTTTACCAAAAAGAAATGAAAGTTGTAAAAAAAAATGGCAAAAAAGAATTTTTGGAGACCCATATGATTCAGCGTGGGTTTTTTACCTCCTCTGGTCACATAGGCAATAAAGAGCCAGGGATTTTGCAGCTGCTGTGGTGGTTTTTCATTGCTGCTTTGTGGAGGATCATTGGTGCTGGCTTGATGACCCGAGTGCTATAGTTGCTTTTGTAAGTATTTTAAAATATTCTTTTTCTATGTTGGACAAACAGGATGACAATTAAAAACCAAAATTCATGAACACCAGCTGGCAGTCAACTGACATGACCAGAAGTCTCTGATCTTGAGCCACGTCAACAATGAACAAAGTCCCATTTCAACTGGGACGAAGCCAGAATCATTAGCCATACTAAAAATTCACCATTCATCGAAGTCTAGTACTCTACAAATGGATCCATCAACAAACATACTGATTTAGAACCAGCATATGATCCTATAAGAAACAAGACCGTTCACAATCGACAATGGAACCGACTACTCCCTCACCAGCTGAATTTCGCGCCAAGCCAATCACATGACCTACTGACCACACCACCATGTAAGACTTATATAAACAAAAGAGAAGCGGAACAAGACATATAACCCAAAGTCCTGCTGAAGATGTTACCTAGTTTGGTAATAAAATGTTCGGGAGCTAAATGGTAAGTTCAGAGAACAAACCACTACCAAAAAAAACAGAGTGAATTTTGTTTAAAATCTTGTGTAACAATACATTTATTCTATATATGGTTTGAATTACATTTGTTAATGGAAGTAAGGTTCTAAAATTTTAATTGTTTGATTTGGACCCAGCTCTGCAGCAAATACAAAATTTTAAATTAAAATAAAACCAACAAAACATTTAACATTAACCATGTACAGATGTTTCTCCAGTGATCTGGGTCTTCCTTTGAAAACTGAATCTTTCTGTGTGATGAGCTTCAATTTTGCAAACGTTTGCCGGTAGGCAAGACTTTCAGTTAACTTCCATCTCGTTGTGACCACTGTTCCCCATTCTAATACTGCCATTTGGCCGTACCAGTAATATATTTAGTAAGTGCCTGTGTAACTTGGGAAATGTATTCTTTCATTGTTAAGAAAGTGTTATTCACTCATTGCTGATATGCACAAATAAGAAACTGATACAGGTATTTTCCAGATAAATAAAAAATCAGTTCCTCCTATTTGCGAAAGTGGCTATGTTCTGATTTTACTTGGTTGCAGAGAATTTTGCTGAGAACACATTGAGGTCAAATGTACAGATTCCATAGTACAAGGAATTGAAAAAATACCAAGATGGGAAAAATCTATCTGATAAAGAATGTCCAAATTATTACTTTCTTCATAATCATTCTTCTGCTGTTTTCATTTGCAGCCTACTCCCCATGATATTCCAAAAGAAGCCTACAATATATCCAGTAAGTTGTCTACTATTCTCTGTAACCTCTATTTGTGTAAAAAAAATCTTAAGATTGTAGATTAAGGTAAACCTAGGCTTATTTTTCATTTCATTTCATTTTTGCCTTCAAATAGTTTTGACTAAGATGACTGCAAGTTTTTTTGGCAAGGTGGTTCAGAAGTGGTTTGGCCTTCCTTCCTAAAGCTTAGAGAAAGGTACTAGTCCAAAGTCACCAGCTGGCTTCATTGCCAGCATCTTTAACCACTTCCTCAATCAGGAGCATCTACCAAATTACAAAAGGAACACAAAAACATTGAAAATAATGGGTATGTTGCTTCGTTGCTTAGATGGCTTTGTTTTCTATATTAGTCATTTCTGAATTCTGAATATTGAACTTGTCACAAATGCAAGTTTGACGTAGACATTTACTTTTATGACCTGTAATTTTTTTTTAGTTTTTACAGCAATACAAAGTTATTGTGACTAGCCCTACACCAATTTGTCATATACCAAGGATTTCTAAGGTAAGAAAAATATCTCTTGTATGATTTATATATAAATAATACCAAATCTTCCTCTGGGGAAAAAAAAGCCATGGAAGTACTTAGTATATGTTTTCTTTAAAATATTTGCATATTGTAACTTTTTTCATTTATCAGGAAGGTAGGCTGGAGGAAAAAGAAGTAACATCACCATCACAAGCTACTGGAGGAGAAATACTAATCTCTGAGGACTAAGAGACTCCAGGACCTGATAAATTAAAAACTTGTTTCCTATATGAACATATAATTCAGCACAGTGGCTTGAATTGGAGGTTAGCAAGCCTTCATTCGAGATTCGAGTGCTGTGGGATAGGGTGAGCTTCCATCCTTCACTCCAGCTTCTGCTGGGGACATGAAAGGAACCCTCAACTGGCTGTCCTCAGGGCAACAGTGAAGTCGGTAGCTAATCTTTTCAACTCAGAAGTGCCTTCAACACCAGTGGGATGTGATTCAAAATGGACAATAAGAGACTTAATGATTTTGGGCTAATGTGGGGTTATCGGGAAGGCACTGCTAGCTGGGATGGTCTCTAATGCAGTCACCAATCATGTATAGATACTGAATCCAACAACAAAGTACTTTATTTTGGTTACTGATAGGTCTTAGAAAACATACAACTTAGAAACAACTTTAAGATGACTCCGAAGAGGAGCGGGTGCTGGCCAAAATTGCCCGAGGCACGAGGAAGAAGATATCTGGGTGCGCCTGTCGAGGCCGCTGCGGAAACAAGGACTGCGGTTGCCGAAAGCAGAAAATGGCCTGCTCGGAGGATTGCAAGTGCAAGGAAGAAACCCAGGACAATAGTCTCTTGGACGGAAAGCTGAAAGAGGTGCTGGAAAAGAAGGAACCTTGCAAAGAGCTGGAAGCCCTTAAGCAGGTCCTAGAAGAGACAATGGAGCCCGAGGCCTTGGTAGCCCCCCAGGGCAGTATCCCAGCCTTGTCCCCGGGACCCTCAGGGGGAGCCCGAGCATCCAGCCCACCCTGAAAAAACGTCAGAAGCAAAGTTTCTTCTCCGGCTGCACCCGAAGTGAGGGGTCTCCCCCCCCCACACCTGTTTCCTTCCTTTAAAAAAAAAAAAATTAGAAAACTGCTTTTTGTATGTTTAATAAATGTTAATAAAGATACAGGTTCATAATTTAAAAAAATAGAAATAACTTTAAAAGATAAATAAAACAAAATGGAATACATAGCCAAAGAAGTTAGTTTCTTCATTCAGGTAAACCACTGTGAGCCCTGAGGCTACTCACACTAAAGTTTCAGCGTGGAGACCATCATAAATATATCCAGAACTATGAGGCTGATTTTAACCCTGGTAGGTACTGATGAGTCCATACGAAATGCTTGCATCTACCTCTGTTCGTCTTTTGGTTGTATTGTTTAAATTATTAAAAGGGACTAATTGTTTTTAAATATCCAGAACTTATAAACAGGAGGGTTAATGGTTACTGTTATTACTAAGCTTGGAGAAAAATCAATATAATTGTAATTGAATTAAATCTAGTGGTTGTCCTGTTGACTCTGGATGGCTGTTAAGCAAAAAGCAAAATTTGGTGATACTGAAAGAGTGTAGCAGCTAAAAGATGATTTTAAAAAGCCATTAAGGTCTGAGTATTGTACCAGAGAGATAGAAAGGAAACTTGGTCTACAAGAGAAAGCCTACCAAAGGCCCCAGGCCATCTGTGGAAAGGCAGCTAGCATTGCAGTCAGACAAGTTCAAGCCGAGACACAACAAGAAAAGAAGAAAAAAGGGCCAAGAAGCCCAAGCATTGAAATTATTTATGAAGGAAAGATCTCTAATACAAGATGTGATCAAGAGAAACATATCTGAATCATAGATCTGCATCACCAGCCTCTGTTGGGTCCATAGATGGGAGGGCCAATAGTGGGGGTTATAGGGACATCATTTTCTGTAGGAATCCTGCCTGCCTTCAGAGGCTGCTGCCATGGTTTAAAAATGAGCTTACAGTCCTGTTTGGTAGTCATGGTTCTCCAATATTGTACAACATATAATAATGCATAATTTAATCAAGTTTGGTCTAGAAAGCCAGGCGTGTGCTAAAGAATTACAACTTTTCTTATTTCAAAATAGGGAACACTTCTTACATGAATTTACCAACTTTGCTAGATGTCCATTTAATATAGATGCATATGACGAGCATGCAAATTATGACTGTCCGGCTCCAGCAGGTACGGAAGCAACTCTGAGTCTTCTATCCATCTCCAATTAGACTGAAACCCAAGTACCTGAATGCAATGCTTTCAGAAGTGACACAGGCCAGGCACCCTGGGATGATGAAACGCCAGGCCCATCTTATTCCAATTTAGAGCAAATTCATGCTTCTCCATCTACTGTTTTAAGCACTTCTGGAAGCTCTGATGAAGACCCTTCTGCAAACATAACTGGCTTGCAGATGTCACAGCCAGCAAAAGTAGAAGTGACAGGCCCAAGAAAAGGGGGACGGATCGCATCAAAGAGGACATGAAATGCATGGATGTTGCCCTGAAGATGCGCTGGATCGAGCCAAATGGAGAAGACCCTGCCATAACATGGAAATAGCACTAGAAGAAGAGCAGCCTATCCAACTGTGCAGCTTTAGTGCTACTGATGCTAGTAGATCTGCATCAACATCCCCTGCTGGTCCCAGAGATAGTGCTGCCAATCATAAGAATAATGAATGTCTCTCCTCAGTAAGAAAAGAAGATCCAAGAGAAGTGAAAAAGAAGAGACTAAATTAAGAAAAGCAACTTAAATTACTATTCTTTGTTAAATATTCTTGGAAACCTTATTTTTCCTCTTTGTTACAAGTTTTTGCTTTGTAGTTTAACCAATATTTAGTTGTCCTTATATATCTTGTTTGCTTTATATGAAAAGGCCTTAGTTTTTAATTTTTAATTAACAATGGTTGAGGCAACCAGAAGAACAAGAACTCTATCCCTTTTGACACCTGAAGCAGTGGTAAAGGAAGTTAGGAAAAATATTTTTATAATTTTTACTTGTTCACTGTTGCTTTGAACTTTGTTACAACGCATAAAGTATAACTTTTTTATGAAATTAATTTTAATAAAATTAAAATGTCATAAAATTGAGTCCTACTCATTTTATGACTTTTTTTTACTATGACCCTAATGGGCAGGCTCCAATTGTTAAGTATTACCAAAGTCTTTATTTTTCCTCTTAGTTACAATTTTTTGCTTTGTACTTTAACCAATATTACAGCTGGATGAAAAGACCTTCATTTTTATAGTTTTTATTGTTTTAATAGTTATTGTTTACTATTGTTTCTAACTTTGTTGAAAGGCATAAGGAATAATTCATTTTATGAAATAAATTAATTAAAATGTGACCTGGGAGTCCTTGGTGTTTTCTGAGTTTGGTTGCTTGTTTCATTATCTGACTAGATAACGTCTTCAGTATTAGAATGGTATGGGCTTTACTTCTGTTTATATAGTCTTTTCAGTAAATAATGACAGTGCAGATCAATCCCATATCATGATATAACCTTCCCCAAAGATTTTTAAAAACTTGCCCTGATCAGATTTGGTTCAATTTTTGTTATATGCTTATATCAGTTTTAACTGATTTGTTAAAAATAATGTATGCACAAATTACCCGTAGGCTAATATTTCTCATTTGGGTTAAGATGTGATACATTACCATTTATCCAGATAAAAGAATTGATACCACAAGGACATGGTTGGCCTTTATTAGATTAGTGTTGTACTATATAAGTCCCCCAACTAAAAACTTCATGACTATTCTTACTAAGTCATGAACTGCCATTCATTTTTTTAATGCTAGAGGCATTAAAATCAAATTAAGGTCTCCAACAGCCTTATGACTGAATACCTGGTTTTCTAAAAAGACATCAGTAGAATGAGACTGGCCTTAGTTTCCTTATCAAATATTCATTGTCTGATATACTTCTGGGTCAGATTACCTGTAATAAACTCTGATCATGTTGTGATAATTTACCCTCTTGTGTTTGTTAGTGAATAACATTATTTTGTTATTGTCGTTATCATTAATCTGCAATGAGAGATTTTCAAAGGAGGTAGCAAGAGCATATACCATTTCCTAAATCTACAGGTAGATTTACAGGTAGTTCTCGTCTGGCAACTGCCTTGTGCAGCAACTGTTCAGTTATGAAAGCAATGAAAAAGTGTAATCAATCCTCTCATTTGTAACATTCGCAGGTCTGTAAAACAAAGGAAATTGGCAAAGTGAGATCTTAAGCACATTTAACAACTGAATTGCCTGTCCCAATTGTGATTGCTAAATGAGGACAGGAGTTTTAGAATTATTCATCATCTGCATAAAATGGTCAAAATTTGTGGAAGATAGTCTAAATAAGCACCAAGTGGATTAATACGGTACAGAAATTGAACAATAATGGAGCCAGGCCTAGCCCCTAAAATTTGGATTTTTTTAAAAGCAGGTGCCCTTGGCTACTGCAATGAATCCCAATATATGCGTTCATGTTATTTTGACATCAAGATCATAATTTATGCCCAAACATTGTTTTAAAATCAGGTTAAATGTGGATCAAGGAACAATTAATGGTTATAAACCTAGATGAGTTTTGGAATTTTCCTGCCCAATAAAGGCTGAATGTAAAATGGAATGCCCTGGCCAAAAGTAAAATGGTTGCCCTGACGTACAGGTATTTGATATACAACTGACTGATTATACTTACAGAGTAATTGGTCTGTAGTTTGGGGACAACTTTTTGATGTATTGCAGGTATTACTGACACTTCTATTGAATCTATTAGTACTCCTGTTTTAGTAGCTGACCTTGGATTCTATAGAAGCTGCAGATGAAATTAGACAAGTAAATTCAAAATATTATAGATTGGCTATCAAGGACTCAATTAGTGCACTCAAAAATCAATTGTTTTAATTGATATAATAAAGTGAAGCAAAAAAATACACTAAAGTTACACTTAATTTAAATAATTAAGTAAAATTAAATACTCCTTTAAAAAGGTCCCTAATTAGATAACCTTGGCTTTCAACAATACATTGTAGAGTGGATATATTTAATGAAACATACCAGTATGATGAGGATTTTTCTTCAGAATAGGATCAAATAGCTTGAACATCTGTTTAACTTCAAATTCTCACTGGACACTATATACAATTTTTGCCAATCCTTCCATAGATATCCAGCCATTTATTTCTGTACCATTAAAAGCATTGTGTAGGAGTGTAACTTTTAACTTGAAAACCAGACCAAACTTTCTTGCACAAAGTGTCTAGTTAGCCTTACTCTTCTGAAACATATTGAAATAAGCAATAAAATGGAAAAAATGGAAAATTCTTTTTAAAAAAACTACTCAAAATATTTTCTGAGTTATATGTTAATAGTGCTGAGTATCAGACGTTCAGCTGTTTTGATATCTTTATCTGTATTTCTGAAGCTTCAATAATACTCGTGCAGCTCAACCACTCCAGTTGGAAATTCATGTTTTTTGCAGATTATTATTTATGGTGTTACGTGCTTGTATTTCTATGGTATTCCACTCTGGAGATATCTCAAATAATCTGTGTTTGTATGGGATACATTTCCTTCAACTGCCATTTGGCTGCTATTCGGGTTGCGTAAATAATGTAGCCCCACGAAAGCAATACAATAGCAAGAAGAATCTGTGAAAGAAAAGAAGAAAATATCCTTCTTAATATGAATTTACATTTGATATGTCAAGCCTCTCTTTCTACTTATTTTATCTCCACCACCAAAATCAAATCTGCAGCTTACCTACAAGAACCCAGGAACTGAAGAGGGTTATATTGAGATGGGTATCTTACTAAGATTGTGCTTATGTACTGTAGTGCTACTATGTAGTAAGTGTTAATTCTGCCTTTTCCACAGGAGTTCAAGAGTTTCCATGAGGGTCTCTATTTTATCCCTGTTAGTTTGGGAAAGTATGGCTGGCCTTAAGATATATAGTGAAATTCCATAGCTGAAAATGAATCAGAACTTGATTCTCTGCATCCTAGTCCAATACCTTCACCCCAAAACCACAATGATTATTGTGCAAAAATAAGTTTTATGTTAACCACTTTTCTTGAGTGAATCATAGTTTGCTTGATGCATTTAATTTGCTAAATTAAAAAGCATAGTTTACAATACATAATGGTCTAATTTAAATCCCAGCAAGCCAGAATTAGAGCCAGTTTGGTCTAGTGCAAGGGTGTCAAACTCAAGGCCCAGGGGCCAGATCCAGCCTGCGGGGTAGTTAGATCTGCCCAGGGCCACCCTGGATACAGTGAAGGACTAGCCCATGCTTTCCTGTGGTCAGCCCTCCCAAGCTCTGTTTTCGCTGGCAGAGTTGCAGGAGGCTGTCGCAGGTGAAAACGGAGCTCGGGACCCCATTTTTGCTGGCAGAGTACTTGGGCCCCACAAGTCCCCGACACGTGATGTTGAGCTGGCCATGCCCACCTGGCCCCCCGAGATCAAACACAACCCTGATGCGGCCCTCAATGAAATTGAGTTTGACACCCCTGGTCTAGTGGTTAAGGCACCAGTCTAGAAATCAGGAGACAAGGAGTTCTAGTCCTGCCTTAAGCGGTGGAGCGCAACTGGGTGATTTTAGGCCACTCACTTTTCTAGCAGTCCCATGAAAGAAGCAATGGTAAAGTACATGTAAAATATTGGCAGAAAAAGGGCAAGAACTCCAGACAGTTGTCAAGAATCAAAAGCAGAAATAAAGCCAAAATGTAATCACATTGAGGGTTAAAATAATAGGTAAACATGGTTTAACAAGAAAGCCAAAAAGTACATACTTATTTCAGATGTTTAGGGTAAAATTAGAACAAAGCTCACAAGACTTCACCTAACTTTATTTTGTTTCTCCTAGGAATTTATATTTTTTACAGCTCAGTTTGAAAGGATGGACAGGCTTTTTAATGATTGCAACTGTTGGACAGCAGGAATTCAGAAAAATGTGTGGATTAAATTTCAAATCCTCCAGAAATTTAACAATAAACACAGACATAAAATGTGCTCACCCTAAAGAAACAGAGACAGTGCTAGTGTTATTTCAAGCAGGAAGACAGCTGGGTGATCTTGGGCCATTCATTCCCTCAGCCCTAAGGAGAAACCAGCAAGCCCATTTTTAAAAACGTTGCCAAGTAAACCACAGCGTCTTCTCCAGGCAGTTGCCAGGCCAGGCTTGAAGAAACAACATTATTATAAAGGACTAAAATCAAAGCCTCTATTTGTTTAAACTTAACTAAAGCCTCTTCTTTGATTAAAGTTGGAGAGAAAGGCAGAAAGGCAAGAAGCCATGGCCTAAAGTGGGTTAGTGATCTATTCTGTACAATCTCAGCTTCTGATTTATAGTTTGACACATCTGTAAACTCTTGATACAGCTCCCCTATAGACATCCAGTTACTGAGATTAAAAAGGGGATGGGAAATGCCAGTATCATTATAATTGGAAAGTTGGTCAAACGTCAAGGGCAGGGGGCTGAGGTAATGATGTTGTGTTCAGGCAACCTAGAGACCTCCATGGAAAACCTTAGTGTGAACCTGATCCCTGAATATGAGAGACGGAGAGGGAGAGAGAAAAGGGCTTCTTTGTCCAGCGGAAAATAAAGATCACCAAGTAATTCAAGCAAAGCAAAACAAAAAACATTTATTAAGGGGAGGGAGGTGCCAAAGGCCATTTAAAGGGTACAGAAATCAATGAAGCATACGTTTATGTAATGCGGTACGCCAGAAAGCAAGGGATCAAACAATAAAAGGCACAGATTACATGCAATGCTTGAATAATAGAAGACCCTGATTCTAAGTAACATTCCCCAAGTGGCAAAACTTATGGGTTACATTGCTTGTTTTCCAACTAGGTTAGTATGTTTCTTAAAAGTGTATATTCAAGGACTGCTATAAACGCTAAGAGTAACGCCTAACATTTGAGGGGTAACCACACGGGATCTCTCGCATTGGGTGAATCCGTTTAAATCAAGTGAATGGCAAACGTGTGGGGGTGGAGAAGTCCTAGCCCGTTCCTCCGAGACAGAGTTCCCCCACCGCCCCTTGCTTTTGAGCAGCGGGATTTCTTTGTAGGGAGATGCCGTGTCCCGCTTCCTCAAACACCAAAAGATTTTTTGCCGGGCGAGGGGGGGGGGAAGGAGGCGGCGGGAGAGGCCAAAAAAAAAATCAGCACCGCTTTACCAGCCTGTAGAGCCATTCCAGAGCTCGGCGGGTTACCGTTACCACGCCCAGGTTCTCCCGCTCGCGCCCCACCCTCGCCTCGCTCAGGAAGCCCTCAGGAAGTGATTGCCGCCGAGCGGCAGGAAAGGGAAGGCGGGAGAGCCATTTTTGTTAAGGGAGCCAAAGCCTCTGCCTTTCCTTCCCCTCCCGTTCGGGAAAGGAGATTCCCAGGTATCCCCTGAAGTTAGACGGAGTTGACATAGAATTTAAAATTTAGAATAGGATAGGATAAGATAGGATGGGCTGGAATAGGATAAAGGATAGGATAGGATAGAGGGTAGGGTAGGGTAGGGTAGGGTAGGGTAGGGTAGGGTAGAATAGAATAGAATAGAATAGAATAGAATAGAATAGAATTGAATTTTTATTGGCCAAGTGTGATTCGACACACAAGGAATTTGGATAAACTTTCAATGTACTTACAAGCAATAAGTGTTAAATCATAACCATCATCATTGTAAAAATACATTCCTCATAAATCATAAGATACAACATTTAGTGATAGTCACTGCAGGGACAAATAACGTCCGCCATCAGTCTCCAGCAAAAATAGGTCGCTCTTCATTGTTTTGATTCCATCCTGATTTAATCCCTGCCCTTCCCCATCTTTGCAAGATCATCAAGGTTTTTAAGCTAGCCAGATCCTCTGCAATTTACTTTCAAATAGGTGTGTAGGATTGCCCGGCTACCACCCTATCCAAACTCATTGCAGAGATGGAAGTCTTTGTTGAAATCTTTGGCATTCCAGAAAATAGGGTTCAGCTTTTAGCTACCCCTTCACCAAAGTCAAAATATTTATTTTCTCTTATTTATCACATTTTGAAAATAACATCTTGTCCCTGGCTTTTGGAGGCCTCCCACATAAGTTGTGAGCATGACATTGCCTCCCAAGGCAGAACCCTAATAACCTGAGATAAATTGGGGAGGGGTGAGTCTCCTCCAAATAAGCCCTGCCTGTTGCCCAAACAGATTCTCCCCACACACACACCTCTCCCAAAGCATCCAAGAACAAAAACTCCCTTAGGGAAACAGAAGGAATACAAAGCAGCATAAATACTCAATTTCCAAGTTTCAGAGAGAAATGTCTATGGAGATTCTCAGTCATCCAGGTCGTGGCTGTTCCAGAAGTGCTTTTTTCAAAAGGCAACTGGACTTTCTGGTGTTTCTTTGATGACATTTTGCTCCTCATCCAGGCTCTGAAGCTGAAGAAGTGTTTTGGATGAGAAGCGAAACCCCTTCAAAGAAAAACCAGAAAGTCCAGTTGCCTCTTGAAAAAGCACCTTTGGGACGTCAGAGAAAAGACCTTTGCCTATACATTTGGCAAGTATGATTGAAGCCCTCTTCGTTTCTTTGTTCCCCATCTGGTTAGTTACCATTCCCATCTTTGTTTCTTTTTTATGTTTTTTCTTGCTTTTAGGTGTTTTAACATTTTGTAAATTTGTTGGGAGTTGGATGGCATGTAAATTGAATGAATGAATTAGGAAGGAAAAAGAGGACAGCGGGAACTTCTGCACTGAACTCCAATTTTGATCGAGTTTTTATTAATGAATAAACATGTTAAGATCATGCAGTCAGGAGCCCCTCTTTCTCTTTTGGTAGAATAAGGACATTCAAACTGAGTTTTGAGTTAGACATTCAACCAACTCATTTGTGCCAGACATAAAAACAAAGACCATCTGTTAGTTAGTAACTAGCTGAAAGGTTTAATTTCTGTGGTGCCATTCTCTCTATCATTATTACTGTCAATTGTAATTACAACAGAAGGTAATGAGGGGAATTGGTAAGATTTTTATCCAACTTAATTCTTTTTTGTGTCTTTTTGTCACACTTTGTTGTATCAGTGACTTTCCCTTCATAAATTTACCTCAGTGCTTGGGTTTCTTGACCATTTTTTCTCTGGTTGAATCTCAGCTTGAGTTTGCCTGTCTGCAAATGGCTTAGTGCTTTGGTAAAGATTTTTTTAGAGTACTGACTTTCTCTTATAGGTTTCTTCTCTGGTACATTACCCAGACCTTAACTGATTTTTATCCCAATCATTTTTTTAGCTGATGGCACTCTTTCAGTGTCAAATCTGCTTTCAGTGTCAAATCAACAGGCCCTTACTATAATTAATTAAATTTATTTTTCTCCAAGTAAAGCAGTAAGCACTAACCCTCTTGTTTATTTGTTCTGGATATATTTATGATATATTTATGATGGTCTCCTCACTGAAACTTTAAAGTGAATAGCTTCAGGGTTCCAAGTGGTTTATCTGAATGAAGAAAAATTATCTTCTTTGGCTGTTACGCACATCTTTTATTTCATTTTATTTATATTTTAATGTTGCTTCTATGTTGTATGTTTCTAAGGCCTATCAATAACCAAAATACTTTGTTGTTGGATTCAGTATTTATACACAATTAGTGACTACCTTTAGAGACCATCCCAGCATAGCACTGCATCCCACATATACGCACATTAGCCAAAATCATTCAGTTTCTTATTGAATTATATACTCATTTATATAGGAAACAATAAAGTAAGTGTTTTCATTTTGCAGGTCTTAAGAGTCAGTCCTCACAAAATGGTAATTCTGTGGCAGTTCCATGTGGTGGTGGGGGAATGCCTTTTTCCTCCATCCTGTCTCCCTGATAAATGAAAAAAAAAACAATCAGAATATGAAAATACATAAACAGATGCTACATAGAATATTAAGAAGATAACTTACTGGATATATCGTAGGGTTCTTTTCAATAATACCATAGGGAGTAGGCTGCAAACAAAAACAGAAGAATAATGATTATGAAGAAAGAAGTAATTTGGACATTCTTTGGAATTTATCTGATAGATTTTTCCCATCTTGGTATCTTTTCAGTTCCTTGTATTATGGAATCAATACATTTGACCTCAATGTGTTCTCAGCAAAATTCTCTGCAGTCAAGTTAAATCGGAATATAGACATTTTCACGAATAGGAGGTAATCATTTTTAAATAGGCTTCTAGAAAATACCTGCATCAGTTTCTTATTTGTGCATATCAGCACATGAGTGAATAACACAGTTTCTTAACAGTGAAAGAACACATTTCCCAAATTACACAGGTGCTTACTAAATATATTACTGGTATGGTCAAATGCCAGCATTAGAATGGGGAATAGTGATGTGGTAAAAAAAGAGATGAGAGTTGAAGCTCATCACACTAAGATTCTATTTGATGGCTTTCAAAGGAAGACCCAGGTCACTGCAGAAACATCTGTGCATCGTTGATGCTAACTGCTTTGGTGGTTTTATTTTAATTTAAAATTTTGTATTTTGCTGCAGAGTCAAATCCCACAGGTAATTAAATTTTCAGAACTTTATTTCCATTCACACATTTAATTCAAACCAAATATAAAACAATGTACTGTCATGCAACACCCTAAGCCAAAATTCACTCCATCTGTTTGTCTATGAATGTATGATTGCTAATGCTCATGAGCTGGAAAGAACTATAAAGCCATTGTGAAAGAATTTGGCCTCCCTCAATCTATGGTCAGTTGAATACTGCATGGTGAGGAAAAAAGCAATGTTACGAAGTACCTTGGGAAGATGACCTTGAAGGAAATGGGCAAGAACTATTATAAAAGGGGCCCGAAAAATTCCTTATGGCGTGAGCAACAAGAGTATTTAGAAGAGACTTGAGCAGGCTCGTCTTCAATATAAGAGCAGTTAAGCACAGTCACGCTTGCAAGATTTTATTGTTCTGCCTAGCCTATCTCAAGAAAGAACAGCTCTAATCTTCCCATGGAGTCAGTTTCCTAATCAGGTCTACCCTGAAGGACATGTGTGGTGATCCAACACATAATCAACCCAACAGCAAGACGTACAATACTCTTTGTTAGGTCACAAACAACCCCAAGGATCTGCAGGCCATTCTTGCTTTTTTTGATGCCAATGTTCATAAATTAAAGAGCCTTGGTGGTGCAGGCTGTTAAATGCCTAGCACTTAAGTTCCAGCTGCCTGCAATTACTGCAGGCTTGAATCCCACCAGGCTCAAGGTTGACTCAGCCTTCCATCCTCCCGGGGTAGGTAAATTGAGGACCCAAGATTGTTGGCGGCAATAAGCTGACTTTGTAAAAATGCCACTTAGTAATAAGCAGGCATATATATATATATATGTATGTATGTATGTATGTATGTATATGTATATGTATATGTATATATATTTTTATTCATATTTATATGCCGCCCTTCTCTGGAGACTCAGGGCAGCTTACAATTTTTGGAGCGCAACCCAGTGTGCTCAGCAATAGCCTTCATTCCATTGTATATGCCTGCTTATTACTAGGCGGCATTTTTACAACGTCAGCTTATTGCCCCCAACAATCTTGGGTCCTCAATTTACCTGCCCCGAGAGGATGGAAGGCTGAGTCAACCTTGGGCCTGGTGGGATTCGAGCCTACAATAATTGCAGGCAGCTGGAACTTAAGTGCTAGGCATTTAGCAGCCTGCACCACCAAGGCCCATCTTGAGGAACATCAAGAGAAACAGGTATCAGATGACACGAAAGTAATTATCCTGCCTTAAGCCTCTTCTGGAGTATCATGTTCAGTCCTCTTCAACTCAGTTTAAAAGATATTGATAAACTGGAAGCTAGTCCAGAGAAGGGCTAGCAAGATGTTGAAAAGATTAATTTTAATTTAATTTAATTTAACATTTAATAATTGGACTTGTATGCTGCCCCCTCTCCGAAAGGACTCGGAGCAGTTCACAACTAAAAAATACAATCAATAAATACATTAAAAACAAATTAAACCTGATAAGCCCAAATAAAACCAGTTTAACCCCACCCCCAAGAGATTGGAAATCAAGTCCTACAAGGAATGGTTGAAAGATCTAGATAAGGTTAGCAGAGGAGCCGTTTGAAAGGAGATATGATAGCTATTTATCACATTGTAGAGAGTTCTGACTTATTCTCACTTGCTTCGAGTAAGACTAGAATTAATGAGATGAAAATATAAAGAAAAACATCTTGACAGGAGGAACAACCAATCTTCCCTTCCCTGGAAGTTTTCAAAAAAAAAAAAAGGCCGGATAGTTCTATATTGGGAATGAGGTAGTGAATGCTGCAGTGTGCAGGGAATTCAATTTGGTGATCTCTTAGGTCACTTTCAACTCCACAATTCAGGACTGTACTACCAAATGTCTACAGAGATTCTCAGTCATCCAGCTCATGGTTGTCCGAAAGGTGCTTTTTCAAGAGGCAACTGAACTTTCTTGGGTTCTTTTTGAAGACATTTCACTTCTCATCCAAGCAGCTTTTTCAGCTCTGACTGGATGGCAGGGAATGGAAGGATTTATATTCCTTGCAGGCAGCTGGTCATTTGCACTCTTGTAGAGAATCGTTGAGGTCCCTAGGGGGTTTGTTTGTGTCCTCAGAGTCGCCTGAGTAGTGCAAATGTGTGTGTGGAGCCTTCTTGGCTGCAGGATGTTTTCTGCCCTGTGTCCCTTCACTGTTGAAGAGATGTGCAAGGCTGTTGAGGATGCGTCTGTGTCATCTGCATCTCAAACGGAAGCGCACAAAAAAATAAATCTGTATTTTTGTTCTGGAAATCCATTCATACTCCCGCACCATTCGAAGGGCGTTCATCCCAAAGTGCATAGCTAAATGTCTATGGAGATTCTCAGTCACCGAGGTCATGGTTTGTCCCAAAGGTTCAGAAAACATCATGCAGCTGAAGAAGCTTCTTGGATGATGAGAAGCAAAAAACAAGAAAGTCCACTTGCCTCCTGAAAAAGCACCTTTGGAATGACTGCATTACCAAGTTCTAGAGAAGAATGTCAGAGTAGTATTGAGTATAAGTTGAAGTTTACACAAATGTGAGCCATGCAGCACAATGATCCTGAACACACAAGAGAACATTTATAGCAGAGGAATTTTCTCATTCCAAAGTGGTCAAGTCAATTCCCATAATCAAGTAAACTGTTGTGACATGACCTAAAGCAAGTAGTAGGTCATGCAAAATTACAAGTATCACTGAAAATACTTCCAAGGCAATATGCTGGACAGCTATAGGAAAAGAAAAATGTTAAAGTCATTATTGTTAAAAGAGTAGTTAACAGTTATTGAATCTAACGGTTCACGTACCATTTCCCACAAAAACAATTAACTCTGGCTCAATGTGTTCAGGAAAGCTATTGATGCAATGCATTGTTCTTTATGTGCTTTAACCAGAATCTCTCACCCCTTAAAAGGCTTTAGGCTTTAGACAAAGTTCTGATCACACTGTAGGCATTCATAATTATTATTTTGTAGTAGCATGGTATCAAAGACTTTCGCATGTTGCATTTTCTTGGTGGGGGCATATCAGGTTAGAAAGAAAAAGATCACCTTTGGTACTGCCACTGGATCTCAGATTAATTGAATAGTAAAAAACCGAATGTATTTCTTTTCTCCTGTTCTGCCATTCCACACCAAATCATGAGTGCTGAGCCAGTAATACTTCTTAAAGGAGAGACACTATTCCAATCAGGAAACAGGCCCATCCTAAATCCTTGCTTCATCAGAAAAAACTCTATTGTCTCTCAGAAGCTAAAATAGAAGGGACATTTCAGCAGTCTGAATTCAGCACTCTGATGGGGGGGGAGTGGGGACTTTAACATATCCTAAGCCTAGCTTTCTAATATGAGAAATAAAATATGTTATTGGAATTAAATCAGCAAAAAGATACACCCCACATATATACATACCTTGATATGATACTTGACAATATAATGGGAAATCCATAGAGGAATAAGAAGGTGAATTATAGTATATTTTCCAGCACTGTAGATATTGAATACCTAAAAATAATTTTAAAAATTAGTTCTTTGATGCTTGATTACATCAATACAATTTCATTGAATTTGTTGAAATTTAAAAATTATGTTTAATGTTATTTTTATGTAATAGCAAACTATAGTCCTGTAGGAATAAATCTCCTTTGCCTTCTGGAATAGCCTCGAGGTTTTAGAAATGTATCTGTACATATTTTTTTATCTGTACATATTTATCATTTCATCCTGCACTAAACTATAATTTTATGCATAGCTGAATTAGCCATAAAGCTAATTCATTCCAAATAAGTTTTCATCAATCAGTTTGTTGGATAGATATAGGAAAATTCACACAAAATTAAAGCCAAACTTCTCAGCTCTTCCCACCATGCTGAAAGATAAAAGATGCACTGCAGCATGTGGTTATCTCAGATACTTTATATAGATTGTCTTCATCCCCAAATTAAGAACTTTCACATATTGCCAAATTCCTGTTTTGTTTTCCAAATATAGGAAATTCCAGATATATTACAGAAATGCTTCACTTCCTTTGTAGAACACTGTGCCTTTTAATTGTATCACTTGTAATTTAGTTTTTCAGAGATTTTCTAAAACAGAAGGCTGAAAAACATTCCTGGATTTCAATGGAGTTACTTCAAACATACACATCATGTACCAGTATGTATAAAAGATGTTTTGTTATTTTGTCCATACTAGGACCCTGAATAAGATTAATCACCTTTGTCACTGAAGACTATACAGGTAGTCCTTAACTTACAATAGTTCATTTAGTGACCGTTCAAAGTTACAACAGTACTGAATAAAGTGACTTATGACCATTTTTCATAATCACGTCCTTTGCAGCATCTCCATGATCATGTGATCAAAATTCAGGTGCTTGGCAACTGGTTCATATTTATGACCAGTGCTGCGTCCCAAAATCATGTGAACCTCTTGCGATCTTCTGACAAGCAAAGTCAGTGGGGAAGCCAGATTCATTTAATAACCATGTTACTAATTTAACAACTGTAGTGATTCACTTAATAACTGTGGTAAAAAAAAGTCATAAAATGGGGCAAAGCTCACTTAACAAATGTCTCACTTAACCAAAATTGTGGGCTCCATTGTGGTCATAAGTCGAAGGACTAATGGCTGTGATTCCCCTTTGTACTTCATTCTTCAATCTCTTTTTCCCCCCCTATTTTCTACTATACTTTTATCTTCTTTCCATCAGACCCCCCTCAGAATCAATCTGGAATAGGGGCAATATCTAAATCCAATCCAATCAATAAAGCTCAATATACAAAATCTAGGAAGATCTGATTTGATAGGGATTTACATATTGTATTATGGGAAGCCTTACTATATATATCATTATATTTACCTTAATACACTTTTTAAAACACATTTTTTAGCTTTCTTGGGAAAGTGGCGTGACCAAATGACCTACAGATTCAATACCGTTACAGCAGAAAGACACCAGTAATTACTACAGGAGCATCTTTAAGCAAGATGTCAAGAAGGGGGGTGTGTGTGTGTGGGGGTATTAAACCACACAAATCATAACACCCATCTGCTAAGTGGTGCTGGTCGGATCTCACATCCAGAGGATCAAGGAAGAGATTGGGCTGCCACCTGTCAGAAACGGTGTAGGGTCTCCTGCTTGGACCGGGGGAGGGGGGTAGGTTTGGACTAGATGACCTACAAGGTCCCTTCCACCTCTATTCTGATTGATTGATTTGATTTTCTACCTTTAGTCCCAATAAAATGTAGGCTTGCAATCTTAACCCATCAACACCTTGCTTTGCTTCAGTAAAGCACCTTCCCCGAAGCTGTTGCCCGGGCCAGATGCTGTATTACAACCCTCATCGTCCTCAACCCCCGTGCCCAGAAGGCACCGCCCAGGCTAGTCCGGTAGGAACCCCATTTTCCCCCACCCTCCCCTTCTCCTGGGCTTCACCTGTCTCTTCCACAACCTCTCGGGCTGAAGGAAGCGCTGCCAGAAACCTTCCACCCAGCCGACCTTCCGCGGGGGAAGGACCGGTTCCCGGGGGCTCAGCTCCTGGTCTTTGAGCCAGCGGCGCCGGAGCTCGCGCAGCTGCTGGAGCCGGAGTTTCTCCTCCGGTTTGTAGCCGATCACCTCTTCGGGGAGGTCTCTGGGTTGCAGCCCCGAACCCCTCGGCATCTTAGCCATCTCCGATCTGGGACACTGCTGCGACTCTGCGCCTGCGCGACCTTCCTGCGGAGAGAGGACAGTACTGGGAGGGAGGGAGGGGTGGGTGGACGTCACTTCCGAGCGCCTGCACAATCATAGAGATAGGAATAAAGACAAGCGATATCAGACACTATACGAAAGGGCATCTGCTTCCGGTTGCCCGTAGATTTTCCTATTTGTTCATTATTTTTTCTTCATGATTAGCAGGATTGGAGTAGGCAGAGGGACTCTAAAGCAGGGGTCTCCAACCTTGGCAACTTTAAGACCTGTGGACTTCAACTCTCAGAATTCCACAGCCAGCAAAGTCTTAAAAGTTGCCAAGGTTGGAGAGCCCTGGTCTAAAGCGTCTTGAAATCTCGTCGTCTTGTATCTTAAAACGAACGGGAAAGGATTTTCCGCACTTTTTCCCCAACCTCTCCTCCCCCCCGGGTAGCTTGAATGCCTTTTCTATATGCAAGAGTGATTCCTAATAAAACAATTGTATACAATATAGGCATAACCTATTGTTGAAAGAAATATCCTTCTGGGTTCAGTTCCAAGTGGGGAAAAAGACACTGGAAACATGGAGGCTGCTTGGAAAGTTTAATGGTGAACAGGACCACATGGTCTGGAGCTCCAGAGAAAGATGATCACATACTTGAAGGAGAAGATCAAGAAAAAAGGGCTGAGGTGCTGAGAGTATCTGGATTTTATAACCTTTGTTGAGATTTGAATTGAAGCTTGTTTCTAATTGGTTGTCAGACTCCCATGAGGGGCAACTCTGTAGGCTGTCCTGAGTTCCAAGCTTGGTTGACCCTTGCTGGATGATCTATGCCCTTAAAAGGGCTTTTGGCAATTGCTATAGCTTTACCTGGAGACCTTTCTTATGTAAAGTATTCTGGCTCAGGCCTTAATGGCCCACCCATTAACAAAGGTGGGGGTGAGATTCTGCTTCTGGGGTTCTACTCTTTTTAGAAGAAATATTCTGCCTTTTAAATATCTACCAGAATACTTCATTTTTCTAGGAGAGTTGGGTGCCAACTTCCTACACTATGTAATTATATTTTGCATTTATTGTGTTACATTAATTATATTAGGTCTTCAAACTTGGCAAGTTTAAGACTTGTGGACTTCAACTCCCAGAATTCCTGAGCTAACATGACTGGAGGAGGAATTCTGGGAGTTGAAGTCCACAAGTCTTACAGCTATCAAATTTGAAGGCCCCTGAATTATAATATCAGAATGCCTGGATTGTCCCATCCGGAGTGTTTCAAGTCAGCTCTGAGGGGTCCTTGGGGTTCTCAGAACTTGGTTGCTTTCTCGCAGACATTTCATTAGCCTTTCCTTTGTGCCCATGAAAGTGTGAAAGGTCCCTTAAAAGGGCTAAGTAAACGAGGTCAAGCTGAAATTATTCCCTCAGGCAATTTAGCAGGCTAAAAGTGCAAGCCTGTCTAAATTGGAAACTTAAAATGAAAAGCATAACGGATGTGGATGGTGGGAGAGCTTCCAGTTCTTTATAATTATTTTGTAGCAGACAGCAAGAAGAAGTGAAAAGCACCTGGGAAGAAGATGAACAAATTATCAGCAAATTAATTAAATGGCCCTGACAATGGGGAATATGTTGGCAGATGATGGGACATCACCAATCACATGTTGATTATCATCGGCTTCTTGCATTTCCTCCTGCTGCCTGGAAATCAATCCAAAATGTGTCATTGGCCCCCAAGGAACAAAGTAAAAAAAAATGCAACTTTGCAACTTTAAAAGGACCAGGAGAGGGGAGACTCTCTAACAATAAGGGTTTACCAGTAGGTTTTTTTTTGCTTTATAACCCTAAATAGGTCAAGACAACTTTCTCCCTTAACATGACATCTGATAAGGGTGAAAGAGTGGTAGAAAAGAAAGTTTGACAATATTTGATGCAGGCTCCATGGAATGGTATGATATATCCAAGAACAAAAGAATTTTTTTTTCAACTTTTGGAATAATCCATTCATTCAATAGCAATAGCACTTATATACTGCTTCACAGTGCTTTTACAGCCCTGTCTAAGCAGTTTACAGAGTCAGCATCTTGCCTCCAACAATCAGGGTCCTCATTTTACCTACCTCAGAAGGATGGAAAGCTGAGTCAACCTTGAGCCTGGTGAGATTTGATCTGTCAAATTGCAGTCAGCTGAAGTACCCTGCAGTACAGCATTCTAACCACTGCGCCACTGTGGCTCAAGGAATATGTATTCCTGTATCTCTGAGCTCTGCAAGAACTCATTCTATCCAAGGAATTATTAAGCATTGGAAGGTATTAAAATTCACGTGCAGCTGGAGTAAATAGGAATGAACTGGACAGTTTAAGTCTTGCCTTAGGACTATTGGCTACACCTTTATCCTATCACAGTATGGAATCAGCCATCTGGGGCAATGCCCACCACATGCTAACCTTTTCTGTTTTATTTTCCCTAAAGGAAAAAAAATGTGCAATTAAGATGAAAGCAAACAAATTCTTCCAGTTCTGGTAAGCTAACTTTCTTTTGGTAGACTTCAATAGGAACCTGTCAGAGAAACTGTGGCCACTTCAAAAAGAATTCTCCAAACTACTGAAAAATTATACGACAACACTTGATGCCATTAGAAGACTACAAATTGAAGTCTCCTCAATGTCTCAAATTGTTATTCAGAACCCTATGACTCTAGATTTTTTATTGGCAGATCAAGGTGGAGTTTGTGCACTCATTAATACTAGTTGTTCTACCTATCAACAGAGCCAGGTTGTTTGTAGATGTACAAGCTATTTTAACTCAGCATGCTGTTTTTCACACTGTAGGTATATGTTATGCCCCTCTTCCTCTCGGTTTGCTTCACTGAGGTCTATGCATGCCAGGGCACGAGCCTAGAGCCAGACTTGACTGTCACGTTGCTATATGACAAAGAATGTCACACTGAGAAAACAATGATCTGTCTAGGTAGGATGAAATGACATCTCTTCTTCTGTGATGATCATTCCATTTATCCACAAAGAACAGAGAGAAACAGTGAGGGAAGAAATCACCTTCTCTCCTCCTTCACAGGCAGACCATAAGAAGCATAGCTAGGCCACATGGTTAGTTCATTGGAACTTTACTTGCAAATGATACACATAGGACTTTGTTGCTAGTTATGTCCATTTGGGAGACACCACTGATCAGCTAAACATCTGTCATGAAAGAAGTATTCTTCCTTCTATCAAGCCCATCAGAAAGAGAAGTATTCTAGAATGAAGCTCCGGCTGATAACTCTCAGAATATATTTCAAGGTCATATTCAAACAGAGGTTTTCTTGTTCTCTCTCTGTCTTTTTCTCACACAGTGCATTTGCCTCTATGCTATAATCTGGACTGAAATATTTATTGGGAGATCACCTCCAGTCATCTCATCTTTTTGAGAGATTGGACAGAATCAAAAGTATTCATGCAACTCAAATTAGTTTAACAACTGCATGCCTTTGTGTTAATCTAACTGAATTTTCAACTGAAATCAAACTGAAATCTGTTAGTGACAGTTAGTCAAATAACTCAACATCATTAGTATGTCCTTGTGTTTTCTTTCCCATTCTCCCCTGGGAAAACTAGAGCAAGTTCTAGGTGCTCTTTACACTTGCTCATGTAAATGTTCATATTCCTGTTTTTCTTTATTTATCTTGGGAGATTTCATCCACTTTCTTGTTCAAAAGGTTTATATTGGTCATCTTTCCATGCACCCTGACTCGATAAATGCAGGTGTACTCTGGATTTCCCCAGTTGCTCTGCACTTTGATTTTTACATACTGGAATGCCTTCTCTTGTTCATTCTGAAATGTAGATGTGGGAAAAGAACAAACAAAATAAACAACAACAGAGATGAAGTCACCATCTTGAATGGCTCTATCACTTTAATAGAAGAGTGCAAAGCCTATATATCTGAATGCTGATATAACCTAAATGCTGATATAACTGCTTTGGGATTGTTACAAAAGGTTTTTTTTAACTATGTCCCATTAGCTCCCATCAGTACAGGTAGTCCTCAACTTAGGGCCACAATTGAGCCCAAAATTTATGTTGCTGAGTGAGAAATTTGTTAAGTGAGTTTTGCCCCATTTTACATTTTTTTGCCACAGTTGCCTTGGTGGTGCAGGCTGTTAAATGCCTAGCACTTAAGTTCCAGCTGCCTGCAATTACTGCAGGCTCGAATCCCACCAGGTTCAAGGTTGACTCAGCCTTCCATCCTCTTGGGGTAGGTAAATTGAGGACCCAAGATTGTTGGGGGCAATAAGCTGACTTTGCAAAAATGCGGCTTAGTAATAAGCAGGCATATACAATGGAATGAAGGCTATTGCTGAGCGCATTGGGTTGCGCTCCAAAAATTGTAAGCCGCCCTGAGTCTTCAGAGAAGGGCGGCATATAAATGCAATTTTAAAAAAATTAAAAAAAATTTAAAAAACGTTATTAAGTGAATCACTACAGTTGTTAAATTAGTAACATGGTGGTTAAATGAATCTGGTTTCCCCATTGACTTTGCTTGTTAGAAGGTCACAAAAGTTGATCACATGACCCCAGGATACTGCAACCATCATAAATGTGAGCCAGTTGTCAAGCGTGCAAAAGTAAATCACATGACCATGGGGATGCTGCAATGGTCATAAGTGTGAAAAATGGTCATGCCACTTTTTCAATGCCATTGTAACTTTGAATGGTCATTAAGCAAACTGTTGTAAGTTGAGGACTATCTAGCTAGCTACATCTTATCTAAACTACTTTCCCTTAGGAGGAGCTCTGATTTTCCAGCTCTAGCCTAATCCATTCCTTAAAACGCTGAATTAAAAGTTGTCTGATTTTTAGGAGATGTGGCAGAACATGGAGAGGTTCTTTCAAAACAGCTCAATCTGACATAGCCTCTTCAGTTTTATTCTATCCTACTGCTCTCATTTTTGGTTCTACCTCTACCCCACTTCTCTCATTTCTAGTTTACCTTCAGTTGGAATGTCTGAATTAATTCTTTCTCAGTATCATACATGAACGTTCCCAGCAGGATCTCCTCTTTTGTTTCATCATTTAGCCCCTAAAATTAAAGGGTAGAATCAGCGTAGAAGATTCAAAAGAAGAGTTGGATGCTGCAGCGACCCTGAAGGACAACCTAGAAACAGTTCTTGGTCAACGATGTCAGGTCAATGCAGAGATAAAAGAAAGGAAGCCTTGAGTCTCGACAGGTAGGCAATCTTTTAATGGTGAGAGGAATTATTTTATATGAAATGGGCAGAGAGCTACGGAGAGTGGTGTGATAACTACACTTTTCGCCCTGACTATTGCTAGGGGCATTTGAGACTTTGTTTTTAACATGATGTTAAGATACCTACGTTAGGGCTTGTATCAGAAAGCCATGCTGCTGATTTCCAGCAATTCTGGTGTACTGATCTAGAAATTAACATTCTCAGAAAAAGCTGGAAGTAGCAGGAAAAAGTCTTGTCCATTTCATCCTCCACCCACATATTGTATTCCAAATCACTATCCTCTACATGTAGTGAAGGCAGAAAGTTTCCCTGATAGTCACCTTAAGGAAGTATCCCAGGAAGTGGGCTAAGGGACAATCTTTAAATGAACTCATAATGGGAAGCAGCAAAGTAAGTGCTAGTCGTTTTCTGAGTTAAAGACACCAGGAAAGGTGAGGCCATACCATTGGATAAGCAAAATTAATAACTACTTAGGGCAGAAGCTGGTAGAGTTAGGAAGGCACTATAGCTTGTCTTAGAATCCTACAGTTGAAATGGCCATTTAGCCCATTATTCCAAAGATTTGTATCCTACTTTTATTTGTTATAATTTAAGGCATGTACATAATGCTCCCACTTCCCATTCTTTCCCAAGAACCTTGAGAGATGAATTGGCCTGAGACAGAATGACTGGCCCAAAGTCACTTCACTGGCTTTTATGCAAAAGAGAGGATTAGAACTCAGAGCCCTGATTTCTAATCCTTCACCTTAACCCCTATACCAGAATGGCTCCATATCATATATCAGATCAATTTCAAGGTCTTAGTAGCCTTAGTGCTTCCTAAATCAGAGTTCTTTTAGTGCACCTTAGAGAAAAGATATAGCATAAGTTAAAGCAGTAATGTACTCACATAAATCAAGAAATCTTTTAAGGCGCTTGTGATTCCTTCTGAAAAAGCTATTGCTTTAGAGATGTGTTGAACTGTAATGGCTGTGAGTTGGACTTTTTCAGGCAGTTTAATTACTGCTTGGCCATCAGATCCTGAGAATGCCCAGCAGTTTCCAGGGTTAACATCCGGCTACACACAGGAGGCAATTAACATAAATAAAATGTTCAACAGACGCAGTCTAAATTCAGGTCCTGCAGATTGATTTTATGTGTGAGTACAACAACCACTGGAGTTTCTCCAGGAGTGTGGTGAACTTTAATTGTGAATGTGTGACAAAATTGCTTCTGACCTTTTACCTGTGTTTTCTCTGGCTTATTAAGAGGTCAGATACATCAGCAAAGTAAACTATTACTCGCTAAATAATGTTCTGTAATTAAACCAGAATAATATCCCAACAAGTGTAAATTTTCCAATCAATTGCAATCCAGAAAATGTCATTCTTCCCCCATTTCTCCCTTTTGAATGAGGCATTCTTTCTTTCTCATGGATCACATGGGGTCATGTGATCAACCTTTTAATCTTACTGAGGAGATTAGTGAAGAGAATGGGCAAGAAAAGCCCAGGATCTCCAACACTTTTATTTGCATCCCCCTAGAAATGAAGAGCATGGGAAAAAGGTTTACATAAAGTGAGGAAAGTAGAAGGTGAAAAGAACAGAGAAAGGGGATGGATGGGATTAAGCCCATTACAGGAATATTCCTGGAAGATTGACAAATCGTTACTAAAGATGGCATGTTCCCAAGCATTTATCACCAGCAGTCAATGCTTCAACAGCATCTAACTAAATATACAAGGAACCATTTTCTTCCATTCTGAAGCCCAAATAATGAAGAATTCTATAGAAACCGGAGAGAATTCTCCTTTTGTTACCCAATGTCCAGAAAGCATAAATAAGGAGTCTACACTATAGCAATAGCAATTGGATTTATATATGCTTCAGAGTGCTTTACAGCACTCTCTGAGCTGTTCAGCATATTGCCCCCAACAATCTGGGTCCTCATTTTATCGACTTCAGAAGGATGGAAAAAGCTGAATGAACCTTAAACTGGTCAGGATTGAACTTCTGGCAGTGAGCAGAGTTAGCCTGCAATACTGCATTCTAGCCACTCTGTCACCACAGCTCTTGCCATCATTTAAAATATTTTTAAAGGCAGCAACACAAAACTTCACAAACTTCACAAACTATCCCTCACCCTGCTCTAAACCAACCAAAATCACTTATTGTAATTTGTGAACTCAGCAAGGAAATGCAACAGTTGTATTTTCCAGTCAGAACAAAATAAGCCCTAAGGAACTGCAGAAAAAGTTTGCAGAGCCATACACAAATATGTGCATAATGAATATAACAAGAGGCACTGAGCTTTCCTTAAAATTAAATGAAGTCAGATTTTTATCAACATTTCATTCTGGAATACAAGATCTCTAAGAAATCTAAGGGCTATAGTGTAGGCTAGATTGAAAAATTAAAGAAAACATCCAGAAGAAAATAATGACAATTATGAGATAGAAACTGGACTGAGAGGACAGCCATTTTGTTCTAGCTGAGACATTGTACTATTCCACTGAATTAATTAATAGCAATGATAGAAATACTGCACCTCTAAAATAGTTTCAGGGGGGTTAGCTGAGGAGATAAATGGAAACCAACAGTATTCCTGGTGCAAAAAATCGTAACTCTTAGATGTCCTGTCTTTATCGATCGTGGCTCCTAGATAGACAGACAGATGATTATGTACCCTCAAGTCATGTTCCATTCCTAGTGAGCACATAGATGCATTTTCTCATAAAGCTAGATGACAGATTTTTCTAAAAGTCTAGAATTAGTAAAGTACAAAGAGATTTCTTATCAGAAATTACATTCATTCACATGTAATTTCCCAATATCAGTTCCCACATAGATAGTCTCCATGTAGATAGATGATAGGCTTGTATAAATGCTAGAATAAGTACAGAATAAAATATAAAGAAACTTTTCATCAAACATTACATTGTTTTATATAATTATCCAATAGCAACTCATCTTTTGTAGAGTTTAGTGTAGAGAGAGAGAAATCTTCAAAAAGATTTAAAGTCACTTTATTTTCCAAGCTTCAGTTCAGTTCTATTCCATTCTCATACCAGTTTGTTCAACGTGTCTATTTGGACACATTTCCTTCAATATATACGTTTATTTATTAAACATATTCATATGGCTGCCCAACTCTTACACAGTTACTCCAGACAGCTTACGACATTAAAGTATTACAGTGTGAAAAACCCCATTAGCCCTCCCTCCCCAGTGGCAGTTACCACAAACTCACATCAGCTGCTTGGTTAGCTCCATATCAAGCAGGGGTCCTCAGGCCTGCTGACAAAACCAAGCCTTCCCAAAAGTAGCAAGGTGAAGGCCAATCTTATTTCTGAGGGAATGATGTTCCAAAGGGAGGGAGCTACTATAGAGAAAGCCCTTCTCCTTGGTCCCACAAGATGTACCTCCCTAATAGAAGGAACTCACAACATACTTTGCCTTTCCACTCTGGTGGACCGGAAAGATGTAACTGAGGAGAGGATGTCCTTCTAGGGATTTCAAGGTAATATACAGCACCTTGAGTTGCGCCCAGAAGCAGACTGATAAGTTCTCTCAAAAGAGGTGATACATGCACAAATCTTGTCTTGTGCAAAACTATGTGGGCCATTGAATTTTGAATCAACTGAATCTTCCAGATACTTCTTAAGGGCAACCCCATGTAGAGCACATTACAGTAGTCCAAATGGGAGGTGACTACAGCATGGGTGACGGTGAAGCAGGCATGTTGGTTCAGAACTGGGTGTAACTGGCTCACAAGTAGCAGTTTATGCAAAGGCCCTCCTGGCCATGAGTTGTAAACCCAAAGCCACTCCATCTTGTCAGGGTATTACCTATTGACTTTTGAGCCCAGTCAGCCATCTGTATGTCATCTTCAAAAATCTTCTTAAAAGCCAAACTGAGTATATTGAGCATTTCCTGTGAAGGAGAAGAAAAATGCATCAGGAGAATGGTTTATACACCATAAATTATAAATAGCACAAAGACTTGGTTCCAACTGCTAGCAACAGACACAAGAATATGGAGAATGAAGCATCATGTCAAAAAAGTCAAAATCTGCCAATTCAGGAAATGGTTTGTTCCTTGCATTTGCTGGGTAAAGATAGAAATGTGCCCAAATGAATAGCTCATAAAGGAATGTTAACTGGTATCTAATGTTACCAGTTGATCTAACTTAATATTTGTTTATATCAAAATTTAGCTAATAAAGAGTGGTTGCTGATGCTGTGTTCCACAATTCTATTAGATAGTATTCAGATGTCTTCATATATGATTTAAGTATGTGGAAAGATGATGGTTATGAAACACTCACTGTAGCCAGCCCTAGGGCACAATTGAGAGCTCTACTTCAAATAACCATCTTGATTTCTCTAGGAAATGATGATTTCTTCAAATCTTTCAGACCACTGAAAGCCAGCATTTCATTTTGAGAGCTCTAGTCAAAGGCACTTTGAGGCCAATGTCAAAAGACATAACTTTATGTCAGTGCAGAAATCTCTACACAATGCCTACATTTTTGGGGATGTGAAGGCTGGGACTTCTGCAGATAAGAAAAGTGGACAGAGAGGAGAGGTGATTTAATAATTCATAGGACAATCAGTCAATTGGGCCAGACTAGTTCATGAAGCAGGCTGAAGATCTACAAATTCCCTTTGAACTTTTGGTAAATGATAATCCTATAATTTTAGTTTTTATTTATGCATTATTAAATTTCTATACCACCCAACTCTCCAAAACACAAATCGTCTTCACCATAAAGACTTAAACATACTAGAACACCCTTTATTATAAATATCACTATTATGAGCAGTGGGAAACCTCTGTCTAGGGCTTGTCCTACTATTTGCCTCATGTTACTGCACACCTGGCACATCTTTAGCCAAGCAGGCAAGATAACTCCCATCATACAGAGCACACTATGTCCTCGCTAAAGACATTTAAATGCAGAAAAGAGCTAAATTGTACACCATGCAAGGCTATTTAGTCCTTTCATAGAATAACAAAGATGGAACGGAACTTGGAGGTCCTGTAGTCCAACCTCCTGCTCAAGAGCAGGAGACCTTATACCATTTCAGAGAAATGGTTGTCCAGTCTCTTCTTAAAAGCTTCCAGTGACAGGGTTGCAAAACTTCTGAAGGGGAGCCATTCCACTGGTTGGTTGATCTCACTGTTAGGAAATTTTTCCTTAGTTTTAGGTTGCTTCTTCCCTTCATTAGTTTCCATCCCTTATTTCTTGTCTTGCCCTGTGATGCTTTGGAGAATAGGTTGACCCCCTCTTTGGGGCAGCCCCTCAAATACTGGAACACTGCTATCATGTCATCCCTAGTCCCTCTTTTCATCAGACCACCTGTACCCAAACCTTGTAACCATTCTCTGTATGTTTTAGCCTCCAGTCCAGTGGTGGGCTTCAAATTTTTAACAATCAATTCTCTGGCTGGGTAGGGGTGGCTGGTTGGTCATGTGACTGGATGGGTGATGTCACTCATCATACCAAGTCCCACCTCCCGCCACTGTCCTCAAAGGAAGAGGTAAGATTCAGCCAGTTGGGGTTAATCCCACCAATGACTGGCCCCCACCCATTTTTCAGCCTGTTTTTCGGTCTGTTTTTCTGCCATTTTCAAGCTGTTTTTCGGGCTGTTTTCAGGCCATTTTTGGACTGGAAAATGGTTTGAAAACGGCCCCAAGACAGCCTGAAGACAGCCAGAAAAAGACCCCAAAATGGCCTCAAAATGGCCAGAAAAACAGGTCAAAAAATTAGCAGGGCAGGGCCAGCCAGTGGTGGGATTGGTGGGTTCACCAAACTACACCTAATCTTAACTACCGGTCCACTAAAACTGGTGTGAACCGGCAGGAACCCACCTCTGCTCCAGCCCCCTAATCATCCTTGCTGCTCTTCTTTCTCAAAATCTTGTTTATATTGTGGTGACCAAAACTGGATGCCGTATAGGATACTAGTGCCCAGTATGAAATTATAACACACACACCCTTTGTAGCAGGAAAGAGACCCTCATTGTGATCCAATATTTTCCCTACTGTATTTTTAAGCATATTTGGTAGTCTTGAGGCTGGGCATGAGAACAAGCCTAACAGACTTAGTTTTGTGAAAGAAAGAAAAATGACGTTCTATGGGAGCAATAGATGTGAAAAGAAACAATAATCTGGAAAGATAGGAAACCAGAGAATTTCTGAGATTAGCTTCAGCTTCCTACTTTCTTCTCTCCCGGCAAGTCACTTTCCTCAAGGATTTGCTTTGTGGACTGTAGGATGCCTTTCCTGATGCTGCCGATCTCAGAATGCATCTGATCCATCTCTTTTTTAAGGCCCTGAATTTCCTGGAATTGTTCTTCAAGCATATGTTGTGATTTCCTTGGAATAAAGGGGGAAAAATGGGTGTCAGGGTTATATATGGGCTGCAAAACTCTGAAAAACTGTTAGATGGCAGCAAAAAGGATACAAATCATTCTACTGTTGCTGCCATCTTGTGTTGCCCGGATCTTCACAGTAGACTAATGTTAATACAGGGAGTCTTTGACTTACAACAGTTCATTTAGTGATGGTTTGAAGTTATAATGGCACTGAAAAAAGTAACTTATGACCATTTTTCACACTTAGGACCGTTGCGGCCTCCCCATGGTCACAGGATCAAAATTCAGATGCTTGGCAACTGATTGATATTTATGATGGTTGCGGTGTCCCAGTGTTACGTGATCGCCTTTTTGCAACCTTTTGACAAGCAAAGTCAATAAGGAAGCCAGATTCATTTAATAACCGTGCTACTAACTTAGCAAGGGCAGAGTTTCACTTAACAAGTGTAGCAAGATAGTCTTAAAATGGGGCAAAATTCACTTAACAAATGTCTCGCTTAGCAACAAAAATTTGGGGCTCAATTGTGGTCATAAATTGAGGACTGCCTGTCATCATAACTGTTTGTCAGACCATTCCTGGGCCTGCAATGCAGCAGCCAATTATTGTGGGTACATAAGCCTGGACATGAAGGCATTTCCCCTGAATCTGAAGGATGCTAGATTCAGGAAATGATATATTATGCATGCCTGACCTCAATACCCTAAAAATACATAGTCAGGAATGAATCTTATTGAATTCAGTGGAACTTACCTCCACAGAAAGGTCCATAGAATTGCAACTTAAATATTTTATCCTGCGGTGCAAAAGAATGTTGCATTGTGGTCTCTAACCAAAAGCAAATGCATATTTATCCAGAGAAGTCTTCCAATCAGAGGTAGTATTCAGCAGGTTCTGACCAGTTCTGAAGAACTGGTAGCGGAAATTTTGAATAATTCGGAGAACCGGCAAATACCACCTCTGACTGGCCCCACATGCATCTATTCTCTGCCTCCTGAGTCCCAGATGATTGGCTGGGTCTTCTTTTGTTACCCTGCACAGGAGAATGGAGCTGGAAAGCAGGTTAGTGGGGTGGGGAGGGAATGGGATTTAGCAGTAACCTTCCCCCAGGAGTGGGGGGGGGAATGGAGATTTTACAGTATCCTTCCCCTGCCACGCCCCCAAGCCACGCCCCCAAGCCACACCCACAGAACCGATAGTAAAAAAATTTGAATCCCACCACTGCTTCCAATGTGTTTTCAATCTTAAAACTGTCTCGAAAGGGATTGGTGTAGGCCAAGGATGGGATTAGACAACCTATCATTTTGACCCTAATGTACGTGAGGTCATGAGGGTTGAGGCCTAAACTCCTAGACCAGGGCATGGCTGGTTGGGGAATTCAGGGAGTTGAAGTGCACAGGCCTGAAAGTTGCCAAGGTTGGTCAGTCCTGTCTTAGGCGGTTCCTGTGAGTCTAGCCTGGCTGGGGTGATGCTGCATTTCAATAAGCCACATTCCCCAATGTTTGTACAGCTCTCATGCTATACAAGTCCTTAAACCATGACTTTTCTTCCATAGGTTTGAAGGGGGAGACACCTCTTTGGGGTGCTTTAGTTTATTGAATAGGGATCTCCAGACTTTTTTTTAAAGCTTATGCACATTCTTGTTTTTACTATTGTATTTTGTAAGCTGCCCAGAATTGTGATAGATTGAAGCAACTTATAAATTTAATTAATGAGTAAAGTCTTTTTCTTTAAGATTTTTTGAAGGGATGTGGAATAGCCTTACCAGAGTTCATTCAGCTCCGTTTCATACACTTTTGTAAGTTCCTGTTGGAAGAATAAACAAATAGATAAAATTCAACTTTAACAGTCAAACATGTGGACTCTAACCATAATTAACTGTAGTTAATCTACGACCATCTTAGAAAAAAAAATACTTCTTGACTTAAGTTCAATTCCATACCTACCCAGTCAGAATTATGTGGCAAATTACAATCTTATCATACTGATTACAGATAAGTTCTTCATTTAGTGATTGCCTCAGATAGTGACAATTTACAATTAGAAAGATGATGAAAAAGTAACTTTGGGACCAACACCCACATTTATCTTTGCAACATCATTTGGTCACATGTCTGCATTGCCTTGTGCTTATCCTATTCCCCTCATAGAGCCAAAAGATTTTTATGTTTGCTTGTTTGTATCCTACTTTCTATTATTATTATTTACAAAATAACCTATTGTGGTAAGTATATCCAACACACCTTCTTCCTCTTGTCTTATAATTATGTGAAGTGAGTTAGGCTGAGAGAGAGAGTGACTGGCCCAAGGTCACCCAGCTTGCTTTCATGATTAAGGCAGGACTAGAACTCACAGTCTCCTGGTTTCTAAGCCAGCACTTCAATCTCTATACCAAATTCAACCAAGCTATCACTTCCTGAGCTGCTTGTTTGTGTAGCAGTGCTTCCTTCAAAATAGCTGAGAACAACTTAACAGGCTCAGATGTGTAATCTTAATTAGTTGATTACGGTCTGCTGGCAGCTGCTGTCTGGAATTGACAAAATCCTAATCACTTTCACCCTGAAGGCATTTGCCTCCTAAGAAGCTAGCAGCTACACTCCTTTCAATATGTATTCCCCCATCATGTGCCTGCTCACTCTTGTAAATACAAACATTAACTTCCTTCTAATTATCCCAGTGCCAGGGTGAGCATTTCAAGTGGTGTGGAATAGGGGAAAAGGGCTTTTTCCCCAGGTTCTTCATAAATTGAGTTCCCTGACACCTTCCATACTGTTTGGGCTCATGCAGCTGTTTGGGGTTGTATCTTTCTGATGCTGTAAAGCAAGGGAAAGCTGAAGTAAAACAATAAGCATGTTAGGAATATTGGATACCTAACTATTGGGTTGTCAATATATCAACCAGGATTGCGAAGTGATTGTATGTAACTTTAAGAGCAAGCCGAAATCTGATTGGCTGAAGTTACTGCAACCAGCCATAAGATGGAGCCAGAAACCTGGTTCATTCTTCTTCATGTTCTTCGTCTTCGGTTTTGATCTTGGTTGCTCTTTGATCCAGTGTGAGGGTTTTGCTACTGTTTTTGCAAACTCCGTGTTTATCAAACTGTGTATGATATTGGTAAGGAAAAGGACACTGCTATTTGGGATTATCGATTTGACTGCTGACTGATATTCTCCATGTATGACTTGGCCTGTTTTTGGACTCTGTTTAACCATTTACTGGAAGTAAAACCTATATTTCAGTATTCAGTATAACTTTCGTGTCACGTGTGTTATTCATTATCTCTCTCCTTTCACTTCCCTGGACGTACTCATTCTCCTAACGGAGATATATCTTAACAAAGCAGAATTGTGGTCATGTGATTTTTCACTTAGTGACAGCTGTGCTGAACAACCCACTTGTAGTTTGCCAATTGCAGTCACTAAACAAGGATGATCCTCAATGGAAAAAAGCACTTGCTGGATAAGCAGAGGTCATCATAATGGATACAATGTTATTGGATACAAAAATAGAGGAGTCAGGCTTGCTACTTGAGCCATTCTTTTATTTAAAAAAACCAAAGGAAATCAGGTTTTAACTGTCACTCCCATGATGGTGGACTATACACAAATTCATTTTGCTGTTTTCCAGATACAACATTTTTGGCAGCCCCAAAACCCAAGAAAGCAAATGTGAACAGCACCTCCATTATGATGGCTTCTGCTTACCCAGCAAGTGCTTTTTTCCATTGAGAATCGCTAGTGAGGAAAAGCTCTTTATGTGTGGCAGCCATTTTGTCTTGAGGCCCATGGCATACTTCCCAAATTCTCCATGAGTTGCCCAATCTGGCCCCAAACCATTTTGATGACTTCCCTTTCTGTCCATTACGTGGAATGGTATTTACCTTTGATGATAGGCCATCTGATAATTGGAGGTATTGACAAACGCAGTAAACAGTACCTATAAGAAATAAGCAAAAATGGGAAGAGTTTCTACAATTAACTCTATAAATTTTTAACTTTTAACTTGAAGCTTCATGTCCAAGAAATTGTTAAAGGGGCACAGAGTCAACCTGGTTATTTCACACAGAGGGAATTGCTCAAGTGCAGATTCATAGACTCACTTTTTTACACTGCAAGTCCAGTTTGAAATTACATGACACTCACCTACAGTCTCTTAACTGGGACTTATTACAGAACAACTCTCAGCCTCAGAATCTAGTTTAGTAAATATAAAATCTCCTTTTATCAAATGTGGGTCGGTCACCGGATCCAGAGGTTGACTTTCCCAAGCTTTTGGGCTCCTGTGGGAACCCACATTCAGGGAACCTTTCCCTACTGGAATCTCCTTTGAGTGATGTTTAATGTCTATTAACCATGCATATGTCTATGTAGTTTTCTTAGTACTGGTAATCCTTGACTTGCAACAAAAGTTCATTTAGTGACCATTCAAAGTTACAACAGCACTGAAAAAAATGACTTATGACTGTTTTTCACACTTATTATTAACTTAACAGCAATGGTTCACTTACCAACTGCAGCAAGAAAGTTCATAAAATGGGGCAAAACTCATTTAACAAATGTCTCACTTAGCAACATAAATTTTGGGCTCAGTTGTGGTTGTAAGTTGAGGAGTACCTGTATTTTTGGGTCTCTGACAGGACTGCAAACATGCGACATACTAGAACAGTATTAGGAAAAAGTCTCTAACATGTTATCCCTGGGGTCTCCAACCTTGGCAACTTTAAGACTTGTGGACTTCAGCTCCTAGAATTCCTTAGCTTTGCTAGCTGAGGAATTCTAGGAGTTGAAGTTGGAGACTCCTGTGTTATTCTCTTTTCTCAAAACTCTTCAAGAAGTAAATAATCCTATTTATCTCCCACTACCTGAAAGAGCATTTAAAAACTAACTTCTTCCTACCAATACTTGCCATTCAAACTCCCAACTTCTTCTACTTCAACCACCTACCCAAATTTTCCCTTACAGAATCTCTTTCAGTACTTGGAGAAAAATCTGTATTTGCTAAGAAAAGGCTAAAAGTCATAGGATGTATAATAACATGCCCTTGATGCAAGTTGGATACTTCTGCTATACATGCATATTTGTCCTGCAAGAATCTGCAGGTGGGCCATGACTTTGTCGGATCCCGGTTCAGAGGAAGAGTTGGAGTTCTTGGAGCTGGGACCGTCCAATAGGGAGGACACAGTCCTCTCCAAATGAGTGGAGAGTTGAGGGGCTGAGGACGAGGCAGTCCCAGGGCTGTCTGGCAATGTAGGCTGGTGGCAGCCAACTGGATGGGGAGCTGCCTGCAGGAGCAGAGCAGCTGCAGAGGGCCAACAGAGATGACAGGCTCCAGATCACGATGAGGAACAACCCTTTCCCCCACCAATCTGCAGACGAGCAGAGCAGAGCAGAGCAGGACACAGAGGAGGTCAGCAAGGTTGCTTGTGAGGAAGCAGCTTTGCCCTTCCTCACAAGGAAAGCTGGGGAAGAGTGATTTAACCAGACACTTAGGAAGATGTGTTTGTTGGGGACACTTTGCTCATTTTTATGTGTTTCTTCCCGGCTTCACTGGATCCTTTTCCTTGAACATTGGACTTGGAGTCAGCTCTCAGACTTTGGACTCTTGGACTGTGTTTTGGTTGCTGGAACACTGGACTTGTTGGTATTGTTATCTCCCTCTCGCCTTGTGGGCTGGCTGGAACTTAGTTTGTGAACCCAGACTGATGGAAAACTGAGGGCTGGGGTGGAGTTTCACTGGCACCATTGGTGGGTTGTTTGCCACTGTGATAATAAGCAGTAAACAAACTCTCCTTAACCTCTGCATTGTCCGCCTGACTTGCGTTACAAAACATGAACTTTTCTGGATAAAGGTTACTGTTATCTCTGGCATATTGGGACTTCTGACACTCAGATCCTCGACATGAGCTCACCTTTTATGTTAGATCCATGAGAACCTGCCACTATTCGGATGTTTTTCAAATCTCAAGTGGAACAATGAGTACTTACTTACCATAAATGATTGAGGCAGCTATGATGAGCAACGTCAAGCATCTCACACAGTTTGCCATGGGGTTTTGGTTCCTGAGGAGGAAGGTAGAATCATTAAGTGAAAGTCAATGGACGGAACAATTCTTAGGACTTGCTAAGGATAAGAATAGGAATCTTGAAAATAGCGAAGGTCACCCAAGGACATTGCTGGTTTCTTTCCAAACCAGAGAGGTTTATTAACAAGTCATTCTAAGGGTTGCTGCTACTTCATGTCTTTTTCCCTCTCCTCTCTTCCTTGCTTGATATCTGCCATAAAACAATGCATGGTATGATGTCATCAACAGGGTGTTTCCTTAACCCCCAGTGCCACTGGTATCACATCATACCTTATGGCCATACTAGCTGTTGCATGAGAAAGGGAACAAACACCTAGGAAGTTGCATCTACTGAGTTCAAGCAGATCAGTATTGCTTAAAATGTTAGCAGCATTCTTAGATTTCAAACAGGGGCCTTTCCCAGACTGGATATGCAGAGATGGAATTGGAAATTGCTTGCCTGCATGTAAAACAGGTCATTTTCTCCTAAGCATCCAATTCTAGGCAATGCTCAGGTTGTTCCATTTTTTGAGACACAGAACAGTAAAAGAGAGAGGGAAAGAAAGAGAAGAGTTGTTGGAAACCAGCAGGGTCAGCAGAAAGACTGCTCGTGACCTAAGCAGTACAGGAAGACATAGCACAAGACTTGTCTCTCTTCCTGAAAGTAAGGGAGGAAGTAAGCTGGTTCTGATGAAGGCAAGAGGCTATTGGAATAAATTAGAATAAGATTATCATGTAGAATGAATGGAATAATATGATATGATATTGTCAGTCCTATAACGTAGTCAAGACTAGAAACCAAAGCCATATAAATTCAGATGTTTTATTGCAAATCTATACTAATAGAATCTTGTAAGTCAACATACTTCCCCCCGTCCTTCACTTTATCTTCATATGACCTGGAGAGGGACCTGAGATGTTTTCACACATTATTTTCTTGACCTGGGCTCAAACTTGTTCTAACTATTGCCTTCATAGGGATCTATGCCCTTCAAGGACATTCCCTCTTCCCTCCACATATCTTGGCTGTTTGAGAGCAATCCAAAAGTATCGAGAAAGAGGCAGCCATCTTGACAGGTGGAGGGCAAAGGATGAGATATGTATCATCTTGCAGACCACCTGATTTTTGTACTATCATGTGATACTGGGGAATATCAAAGGCCAATAAATGCATCATGATATGTATTTTGTCCTTTGCATATCATCATGATCTATGATGGATGCATATGCATTTTGAATTATTGGGCCATTATTCAATCTACATGCATTTTTAAATCAGTTATCTATATATATAAAAGCGAAATACCACTCACGCATCATCACAAAATCACCAGAACCGTAAAGCCTAAAAACTTGAAACTGTATGTTCCTCTTGGCTTCTAGGTGCTCACTAAGAAAGGATTTTTCAAAATGACCATCAGAGCACTAGTATTTTGTATATTATTATTATTATCATGCCCTGATGCTAAGGAGTTCTACTCCCCCTCCCCACCTGAAAAGAAATCTGTTCCAAATGCAAAACACAAGCAGGGGAGTTTCAGTTTCAGTTTTAGTTTCACAGCACCAAGTAGTTTTAGTACAGAACAATTGAGCTAAGCCACGCCCAGGCTCCTTCCTGTCTCCTCCTTGCTCACACAGCAAAATACTCTTTCCGTTTCCAAACAGCCCTCAACTCTCTCTCACACACACACTGATAGGATGCTAGCCAGATGAATACCGATGGATGCTGGTAGGCAAAGGCAGAATTCCCCTCCTTATTTTCTTCCCCAAAACTAAGCTGGACCACATAGTTTCGTAGCGAAGCACAGGTATCGAGCTAATCTTGATATATGGGGCATATATTTTATGCAGGGTGTCCATTCTAGTTATCCATTGCACTTTAGACTGCAAATGGCCTGGCATTCCTGTGTTCAGAGTTAAAATGATTTCTCTGAGACACTACAATCCTTACTCCACCTCAAAACCTTCTATTACAAACACATTAAACTGACTTTCTAGGGCCAATAGTGTCTTCCCTTTCTAGACATAAAAGCTGTAGCACATGTGAACATCCATACTGTTTCTTGAAATATGTAGTGACACCACCACACGGTGAGTCAATTATTGTGAATTAAGCCTCTTGGCCCTTAGACCTCATTATACATCTTGGGTAGTAGTGGCATGATGCAAGCAGTTAATCCCAGTCTTATTTCTCCCTCTTTACTGTTGATTTTGGTCTGCATCTACTGTGAGCCTTTTCTGTTTAGGCTTGATAGCCACCAGAAGTATTATCGTTCATTGTCCGGGCATGGTAAATGAAATCCAGGGGATTGCAATAAAGTTGGTGCAAACTAGGCAAACATTGAAACGTTAAAGCTAAATCACAGGATGTGGAAGAGTTTGCTCTTCTAAATATCCTGACTCTGGGAATACACTTTAACCAGCTCCTAAGATGATCAGGGAGAGGGAGGGGAAATAAACCAGGATTGTGATTAAGCATAGAATGCGCTCAGAAGCATGTTAAGGTCACACATTTGAGACATGGGAAAGCAGAAGGGAGAGGAAAAGAAAACGAAGAGTTGTTGGAAACCAGCAAGAGGATCAGAAGAAAGACTACTGTGAATAACCAGTAGAGGAAGACATAACACAATCCTTATCTTTCTTTCTTCTGGCAAGTAACGGAGGAGAGAGGCAGCTTGAATCCATGCAAAGGATTCACAAGGTCAGTGGATATCTCAGCTGGATCTACGACTATTTGATGCAGCCCACTTGCCATGGCCAACTCAACTTGGCCAACTCGCCACAGGACAAGAGTTACACTAATATCAGAGAAATGATGGAATAGAATCATTGAAGAAAGGATGGGAAAGGAGGGACAGAATGAAATGTGAATGACAAAAATGAAAACATTTTAAAATTTGTTTTAAATAATAAATTTGAATCGTTAAATTGTCCCATGGCACGTTATCTTGCGGTGAGTTGGCCATGGTGAGTTGGCTGTGGCATATTGGCCGTGGTGAGTTTGGTTGCAGTGATGAGTTTGGCTATGGCGGGTTGTCCCATTCCCAGCTTAGCCAGGGTGGGTAGAACAAGCTTGGCAACTTTCACCACCAAAGAAATTGCCAAGTAAGTTGGCTGGAGAAGATATGAGGTTTGGGGAATCTGAGAGAAGTAGACTTGAATTTAGAGGGAAGGACTTAGTACCAGAGAGACAACGAGCAGGGAAGTGCAAATGGGACCATGCAGAATTTGTTACGTTTAGAGTCAAGGAAGGGAGAAAACAAGGATAATTAATTTGTGCATAAAATGCACCATTAAAATACAATAAGATAGTGGAATATTTCATAAAATTATAATACATTATTTTAATATATAACATGAATTTACAAATAAAATATTTTTTAAATATGTAAAGTGTATTAAGACAATTAAAATATGAAAGGTGTTAGAGAAAGCACATCTTTAAAGTCTTGCCTGTCGAAAGATATCTAATACATGACATTTCCAACTTCTACCCCACCCAAGTGAGATCTTCTGTAATGGGAAGACTATCAGATGCAAAGTTAACTGTCTCGATCATGATTTCTTTCCAAAGGAGCTTTTGAACATTTTTACACTGCTACTTACCTTGCACAGTAGCAGGATTGTAAAAGTTTTCGAAGAAAGCAGATAATAGAATATATGATAAGGCTGGGAATGCAGCATATGGTTTCTGTGAAACAGAACAATTCACAAAACATTTAAGGAGTTGTTTCTGAAGATTTATAAAGGAACTGGGAATATACTTGTTTGGTCATCTGATCTGCTGAGGACTGTTAAGTATAAAGGTAAATTAATACCTTCCTAGTAAAAAATAAATAAATAAAATTGGTAAATTCACAATTCAAACTTTTAGCAAATACACCAGTTAGTACTATTTCTGGTATGCATCATATATGTTGTTGCCATGTATGATTCATCATGTCATAGCATGAGATATCGGATCTAACCCTATTTTAGTAAGTGATGGGATCTAATCAACATTAAAACCCAAAATAAAATGTTAGGTTGCACTGAGATCTAGATCTGCATCCCATTTTATCAAATAAGGGTCTCCAAATTACTGATATGCAGAATTATACAATGAAGTGGCTTAATCTGAAACACAGTAATTATATGAATATAGCCAATCACTACTACTGACTTTAGGTTCAATCCAGAGGAGATTAGGCCTTCTTAAATCTTACTAAAATCAGAGGAACTTTTAGAGTTAAATGTTCATTTCAGTTAGACTTTTTAAGGTTAACTTTTTCTGGACTGTATAAAAAGGAGGCTTTAATTTTAAATGCATCATCATGTCCACCAAAACTGTTGGTGGAATTCCTGAAATGTAATCCTACTCTTAAAAAAAAAGTCACCTTAGCAATATATTTTAAGACTAGGTCAGAAAAGTATTATGTCAAGTGGGCAACCTTAAAAATGGAAGTTTTCTGAGACTCACTGTCCCTCTCTACATATAGGAAGATGTACAATAGATGAGAAAAATGGATAAGGGTATTTTCAAGTCTGTCATTCCTGCATTTAGGGCTTATTATAGGTTTGGATGAACATGTAAGTTTCTGTGCTGCAGATCTGGTATTCCAGAAAAGCATGAACACCACCAGGTGAAACATCTTGCTACCATCGTTGTGTCAAAAAAGCACCTTTGGGGCAATTGTTGCACCAAGTGGATAAGAAAAAACTCCAGATGAGTTTATATTTGTCAATCTACTTAAATATTATTCCACCACTCAAAGACAAAACAATATGTGACCATCATAATATTCTAACGTTGGAAGGTGTCTTGGAGGATTAATTTCCATCCTTGGTTGAAAGCTGTCTAGCTCCTGCTTGAATAACTTTAGCTATCAAATGCACCATATTTTCAGGAAAGCTGTAGGAAAGTGGAACTGCTAGATACATACTCAGCGTACTTCTCTGAGATGAAGCTGTGGAATCAGATGATAAGTGGCTACAGCAATTCTCACTGGCAATGACTTCTCTGGTAAAACCTCCTGCCGAAGAAAACCCATTTCATTATTCAGTCATTACTATCATCCTATATCTGTGATGGCAAACCTATGGTACACATGCCAGAGATGGCACACAGAGTCCTCTCTGTGGGCATGCGAGCCATCACATGCATGTGTGTACCTTCCGCCGACCAACTGGTCTTCAGGTCTCTGCTGTGCATGTGCGGGGGCAGGATGCATGCAGGGATGGGGCACACATGAGGGTCGCGCGCACACATGGGGGCCCAGGGTGCACACAAGAGGATTGTGCATGCATGTGCGGCACAGGGCACACGTGTAGGGGATGTGCACGCCTGTGCGGGGGGGCATATGGGCACACGCAGCATGCATGCACAGGGCACGGGGATGCACGCACGTGCGTGGGGTGCAGGGGGATGTGCGTACATGCATGGGGGCACGGGGGACCCATGCACATACACAGGGAGCAGGGGGCATGCACAGGGGGTACATTGCATTTTTTTTTAATTACATTTATATGCCGCCCTTCTCCGAAGACTCAGGGCGGCTTACAATTTTTGGGATACAACCCAGTGTGCTCAGCAATAGCCTTCATTCCATTGTATATGCCTGCTTATTACTAAGCGGCATTTTTACAAAGTCAGCTTATTGTCCCCAACAATCTTGGGTCCTCAATTTACCTACCCCGAGAGGATGGAAGGCTGAGTCAACCTTGAGCCTGGTGGGATTCGAGCCTACAGTAATTGTAGACAGCTGGATCTTAAGTGCAGGCATTTAATAGCCTGAGCCACCAAGGCCCTGCATTTTGGGGATGTGTGCGCACTTTGGGCACTTGGTGCCAAAAAGGTTAGCCATCACTGTCCCATATCAATGATTTCTGTATATAGATTGGATTGGCAGCAGCTGCTCTGACTTCCATCTGCATCAATAAATATTTCTACAATCTGTACAGTAGTTTCTTTCCTTTCCTATTCTTATTTCTTGGCCCTCTTGAATAGATGAATTGCTAGAGAGAAGATATGGGGGGAACTGAAAAATTATGCATTGTGAGGCCAATACTGAAGATCTTTAGTGGATATGTATACACTGCACAGATGTAAACTAGCAAAGGGATGCAAGATGCAATCCTGACATATTTTTTCTAGGTTTTTTTTTTTTATCTCTGGCCTCTAATCATTAGTGGGTCATCCAAAGCCTAAATGTTTCTTAGACTTACGCCCATTTTCTTCTCCCTGATCGTAAATTGAAGACACCTGGTTGGATGTAGATGTCCTGGGACAACCTCCTGAAGAATTAAGCAGGTACCAGCTGAAAGAAGAAGAGTTACAAATGATCTCCAGTACTCTACAAATGTACATGTTATGCTGGGGCACCATTTGTTATTACGGTGAAAAATACTAACCCTTTAGCATTGAGCAATAGCACTTAGACTTATATACCACTTAGTAGTGCTTTATAGCCCTCTCTAAGCAGTTTACAGGGTCAGCATATTGCCTCCAACAATCTAGGTCCTCAGTTTACTGATCTCGGAAGGATGGAAGGCTGAGTCAACTTCAGGATCAGACTTCTGACAGTCAGCGGTGAGTTAGCCTGCAATATTGTATTCTAACCACTATGTCACCACAGCTCCTGAATAAAGCTTTATTCGTGCTTTGTAGCTTTAAAGTGGAAGGTGTCTGAAATAAATTATCGTAAGAATGATGTTTCTTGGTGTCCTCAGTCCCATCCATTGTGGCAACAAGGCATATTAAAATACTATTTGCTATTCCTAAATATTGGTTCTAGCCTATGGTTTCCCAAACATGGTGTACCTGTCTTGAGGAGGTGCAGACAGGATCCAGGGGAGGTGTGAAAAACCTTTTAACCCCGTTGTTACAATAAATCCATCTTTCCCAAAGTTTCACTGTATTGTTTTCATTGTTCATTTGTGTTCATATGAGTACAGTATTAAGGGAGATGTGTACATTTAGATTATACAGTAGAATGTCTGGTCACGAAGGCTTCTGACTACGACTAAATCGAGTTCCAACTCAAAAATTCACAAAAAAATTTCACAGCCGATTTCCTCTTCTGCACCATTTTTTTTCGCAAGCACCAACTTTCCACAATTAGGTTCAGGTCATGACCAAATCAGGTTGCGACCAAAATTATGGAACAAATTATAATAAATTAGAGGTTCTACTGTACTTGTTTCCAATACTTTTTATTTTATTCAAAAAATTAAAACACAAAATCCAAAGGGGAAAAAAATTAACAAAACAAAACTAAACAAAAACATTTTTAAAAAGATGTGAGTTAAGATGACAAAAAAGAAAAACACATATCATCCCTCCTAGTTTGAACACTGACAAATATATTGCAACAATAATAGTTTTCTCCCTTGCAAAACAGGTCCCAGATCAGAGGTGGTATTCAGCAGGTTCTGACCAGTTCTGGACAACTGGGAGTGGAAATTTTGAGTAGTTCAGAGAACTGGCAAATACCACCTCTGACTGGCCCCACTCCCATCTATTCTCTGCCTCCCAAGTCCCAGCTGATTGGCTGGTTCTTCTTTTGTTGCCCTGAACAGAAGAATGGAGCTGGAAAGCAGGCTAGTGGGATGGGGAGGGAATGGAGATTTTACAGTATCCTTCCCATGCCATGACCACCAAGCCACACTGCGCCCACCAAGCCACGCCCACAGAACTGGTAGTAAAAAAAATTGAATCCCACCACTGTCCCAGATTTATAAACTTCTACATCTATTTGCAACCCAGTTTGACCTGTCATACATTTTATATACATTAAGAAAACATAGTTAACAGTATGTAGCAGATGACCAGGCTGAGCCTGAGGGAGGGATCAAACATGTCATAAGTCACAAATCCCTGGGCACCCACAAGAGAAGTCCAGCCCACCTTAAATGCCTCTTTTATCTCCTGCACATTTCCCTAATGGTCAGTTGGCTAAATTGTTGTTTAAACTTGCAATAAATCTTTGTACACATTTATACTTATCTGAACAGTCTGAATCTTCTGATTTCCCAGATGTTTGACAAGGTTAATTAACAGCAAAGTTAAACTTCAAAGCCCTCTGTTAACAATATATTATTACAATGGACTTGATTTAAAGTTGTGCCATTAGATGGTATTGGGCACCCGCACATTCTCTCAGTTACTTTTCCCTCTTCATATCCAGATAATGCTTCACTCCAGTTTCTCAATATCAAGTACCCTGCTTTGAATTTCTTGGAGAAAGGCTGGTATGTTAGATACCTTTTGGCAGGTTATCTTTTGTTATTGTCCTCCTCAGCAACTGATTTCTGGATATGATTGGAAAAACTCAGGATTTAAGGGACCACATTGGGAAACCCAGTGATGCAATTAGAGAATAATTTACAAGCAATTGGTGAATTGCAGCGGCATATGTGCAATCATGTAGTCATTCATAGTATCTTCTCAATCTGTAGGAAGCTATACTGTACAAATGCAGCTGACTAGAAAGTTGAGGGAGTGGTTGGTTGTGCTGGCTGCGATTTCTGGGAAGTGAGGCCTCACAAGAAGAGCATTAATTTGAAGAAGACTCTCCTAGATTCTTTTTCACAGATATATTTGTTCTTTACAGTACCTAAATACAAATGCATGCATCCTTCTTACTTGTTTGATTGGGTCTTGCCCGATCCTCTTGTTGCCTTGGAATTGCTACCTTGCTCAGCAGAGTTATCTTGAAAAGCCGGCGTTGCTTGAGCTGGACATCTTCGCACAGAGCGTTTCCCATCCATGACTGAAAGGACAATGTGATAATTGGATGTATTTTGAAAGAATTCTGTTGGTTTCTTCTTCTAACTGATTGTGCTCTCAAAATCCCAATACCAAAAAGTGACATGCACAAAAAAGCACCCTGCTTTCCACATGCATCAAAATAGCCTCCATTCTGTCTTTTCCAATGCACTTCTGTGATGTGTGAAGATTAACCGCCTGACCTCCAGTGTGTGATGTCACAATAGGAGGCCTACAGTGAGATAAATATGATCATGTCATGACATCACAATATGGCATATTATATGAACAGCAGGGAATTTTGTTTGTAGCAAATGTATGGTCGCGTGCTTCTGCATATTTATAGTGGCATTTTTGGTGTTAACCAAATAGAAGCTACAACTCATGTTTCTCTCACAGAAACCCAAGTCCTTTAATCAAGTTATTTAGGGAAGGGTCAGAAACGAAGTGTGCATACTTTGTCTGTGTTGCAAAAGCAGGAATTGATCCCAGATTCAGTTCTTGGCCCTGCAGTGATGTTTTGCTAAATGGATTAGGGATCAAAAGCAGCTTCCTTTATTTCTAACCAGTCCCTTTCTAAAAAAAGTTGCTTGTTATAATCATCCTTTTGGCACAATCCACAGAAAATATGTGTCGTGAAAAGAGCCAACAGTTGCTACTTTTTTTTCATATTAACAGATGATCATACTTTGTGCACCATCTGAAATGGAAGTTGATTCACAAAAGCTGATCCCTGTGAATGGCTTTTTCCTTCACTGCGAGGAGTCCTCAGTATGAAGTAAGAGGACTCAAAGCTAAGGAACTTTAAAAAAAACAAACGAAAGTTATTGTGAGGGGAAGAAGGAAAACAAATGAGTTGAAATGCTGGATATTTTCACTAGAGGTCAGTCTTCCTTCATATTAAACAGCTCATGATCCCTTGTGGATGATTCTTTTGGAGATACCTATTTCCTCACTTAAAGGGAGAAACAGAATGATCTTGGGTGGGCGAAAAAAGGATTGGGAGCAGGCGTGACTTCCAACTTCCTGCTTGATTCCCCATCGATGCTGCTGGTGGGAATCTGGCAGGGAGTTCGGAAACCAATCCTCTTCAGCTGACCAATGAAACTGCCTGCTTGTGGAAGGGGGAGGACAATGGAAGCTGCAGACCGTGAGGGAAACTGTACCCCAGCATGTCCACAAGGGTCCCCTCTCTTCAAAGAGAAAGGGCTCACCCATCAATCTCTGGCACTCCCCAGAACTTCTGAGTCTTTCTCTCGTCCTTATTTCACCACCTTCCTTCATCTCCAACACTGTTATTTCAAATGTCGACCTTGGTTCCAAGGCAGCCAACTGCCATTTGCCCATCCACCAGCTGATTGGATGCAGGGGAGAGAGGGAGGTGAGAAAGAAGGTGAAGGTACAGTGCTCCTATCCTCCCTTGTGCCCTACAACCTATGGGTTTCTGGGAAGTGTATTTGGAAGGTGTGGTGGTGTCACTGAAGTGACAGCTTTCCCAAACTTCATTCCTAAGTGAGTCATGGGTGCTGGATTTCTGTAAATAAGCTCATTTGAGCTACTTTTGTTCAATAATTCTTATCTTATGCCTTCCAATTGAAAGTTACAAAGAGCCACAAGAGTATATAGATCAGTGGTGGGATTCAATTTCTTTTACTACCGGTTCTGTGGGTGCGGCTTGGTGGGCATGACAGGGGAAGAATACTGTAAAATCTCCGGTCGGAGGTGGTATTTGCTGGTTCTCCGAACTACTCAAAATGTCCCCTACCGGTTCTTCAGAACTGGTCAGAACCTGCTGAATGCCACCTCTGATATAGATATACAAAAGCATATCCCCACAGATAAAGCAGTAGAGAACCATAGCATCCCAATGCAAGAAATATTGGGCATTTTTGCTTTCTTACCCTTTTTTTTGCTGTGTTATTTAGCCGCTTTGGTCTTGCAATAACAAAGAACCTGTAAGATTGTATGTATGAGTGTGTCATTCATTAAAACAGGAAGTTGTGCCTTCCTTGCTTAAGTCTTGAAGCCTCTCAAAGGCTAAAACATTGCATTATAGCATATACTTCAGAGATTCAAGACAACTTCATCTTTCAAGCTAATCAAGGAGTGGGGATGATCTGTTTAAAAGAATTTGCTTCTGTTTGGATAATTCCAGTATTACGAATGCGACATATAAGCACAGCTGGCTCTACCACCTCTTCAACATACATATTCATAAGCAAACATGCACATGTACACAGTACTGTATACAAAAATCTTAACTCAAATATGAGCTCCCGTGTGACGGATAAGAGGCTATAGGGAGAAAAAGCAGATTCCAACAATGATCAAGGGATTAATACTCACAGTATATCCTCATACTGGCCACTTTTAAATCCCTTCAAAGCCTCCAAGAGCAATAAATATTATAAGGATTGCATATCTTTATATATGGTAACCATCAGGGGTGGGCTGCTGGGGGTTCACAGGGATTTGGGAGATCCTCTAGCTAAGATTCTGCACAGTTTGGAGAACCCCCAAATCCCACTCCTGGCTGGCCCTGCCCACCCCTCCCCTCCCCGGAGTTCCCACACAGCCTGTTTTGAATGCAGGTAAGTGCAGGTAAGTGCAGGCTCAGGGAGGGTGAAAAACAAGCCTGGAAATTTGTGAAGACTGGAAATGGGCCTGTTTCCGGCTTCCAGAGAGCCTCTGGAGACCAGGGAGGCCATTTTCGGTAGCTCAAGGAAAGCCTCTGGAGCCCGGGGAGGGCAAAAAGAACCCAATGGTGCAGGAGACTGACTAGGCCACACCCACAATGGCCACTCCCACACAGCAAGTGGGCAGAGAACCCGTTGCTAAAATTTTTGAAGCCCATCCCTGGTAACCATGTCTCCCTATCTTCATTAGAGGACCATCTCTGGATTTTCTGCCAACTAAACTATATTTATTTGATTTTTTAAAAAAATATTTTCAACCTTTATTACTTTATAAGTAACTCAAACATATCTAATAACCCTATTTTTTTTCCACAACAACCCTGTGAGGTGGATTGGGCTGAGAGTGACTGGCCCAAGGTCAACCAGTCATACCAGAACTCACAGTCTCCTTGTTTTTTTAGGCCAGCACCTTAGCTACTACACCAAACTGGCTCTCTCTTCTCTACTGAATGATTCCTAGGAAAAAAAAAAATTTCCTGGGATGATAAAGCTATGAGAGCCTGCTGAACACATTTTAATTTGCTCATGTAAATTTAAAATAAAATAAAATATGAAAGCACAGCTTTGTATATTTTATCAGAAAGCCAGGACTGACTAGATCAGTGGTGGCTAATCTTTTTGGGCTCCTGTGCCAAAAATTGCACGCACTTTAGCATGCACACACTCGTGTGCCATCACCCAGAATGCAATGCACCCCCCCACACCCCCTGCGCATGCGTGCACAATTCCCCCCACCACCCCCTTACCTGCACTGCGCCTCACAGCTGATTTTTTGGCTGGTTTGAGGCCTTTTTCAGCTTCCTAGAGGCTTGGAAAAAGCCTCTGCAAAGCTTTTCAGGCCAAATAATATGCCTGTTTTATCACTTCCGGTATTACAGGAAGTGATGAAACGGGCCTATTCGGCCTGAAAAGCCTTGCAGAGGCTTTTTCCAAGCCTCTGGCAGGCCGAAAAAGGCCTCAAAACAGCTAAAAAATCAGCTGTGAGGCACACGCATGCAGTGAAGTAAGTTTGTCTGCGGCTTGCGTGCTGGCACAAATGGCTCTGCGTGCCACTTGTGGCACACATGCCATAGGTTCGCCATCACGGGACTAGGTGTTTGACTTGTCTTCTCTCAGGCTCAGTCCTAACGTTAGTCAAAAGCACATGGACACAGATAATTCTTCATTACTTGTACACTAGTGAGTTATGAGACCTTAGGACATCATCCAGCCATTGCTGTGGCAATATATCACTAATAAAGGCCGATTTCATATTGCCACAGCAGTAGATCAGTGAAATTGTATAAGGCTAGAATGGCTTTTATGGGATGCCTATTCTTCACTTTTTTTTTATAAAAAAGTTTTTTATTTTTGATACAAACATACAAACAGGACATACAAAACATAAAAACCATCTTCCATATATACATACAGTGTGTCAGTTGGTTACCAATCCTTTGTGTCATCCTTTCATATTCATCACTCACAATTTATCAAAAAGAAAATTTCTCATATTATCAATAAAACATGTATTTATCAATTATTACTTGTGTACAATTAAACTATTTCATCATATATACGAGATATATTTTTAATCTAAAATTTATGTTATACTTTCATCCAATGGTTATATATATCAACATTATATTTTATATCAGCCTATTATATTTCTATTACAAAATTATATAGTCTATTGCATTACCAAGTCTTTTTATCCAACCATTGATAAAACAAATCCCATATCTTGTAAAATTGTTTATCTTCTTGTTCTCTAATTTCAAATGTCAATTTACTCATTTCAGCACAGTCCATAATTTTCCTAATCACTTCCTCCTGCATAGGTATTTTATCATTCTTCCAATTTTTGGCAAATACAATTCTAGCTGCTGTTAAAACATTTACAATCAAGTATTTCAACTCTTTATTGTAGATATCTGGTATAATTCCCAATAAAAATATTTCTGGTTTCAAGTCTATGTGTTGTTGTATCATTTTTTCCAACCATATGTGGATTTTAGTCCAATATCTTTTTGCATCCGAACAAGTCCACCACATATGGTAATATGATCCAGGTATCTGATGACATTTCTAACATTTATCCGATTTATTCTTAAACATTCTTGCAATTCTCGTCGGGGTAAGTGCCACCTGTAAAACATCTTATACAAATTTTCTTTATAAGCAGTTGACATTGTCATTTTATAATTCTGGGACCATAATTTTTCCCATTTCTCTAGATCAATCCCATATCCAAAATTTTTCCCCAAGCAATCATTGTTTCTTTAACTTGTTCCTCTTCCATTTTAATTTCTAAAAATATCCATAAAGTTTTTAATCACCTTTTCATCAGTACCCATCAATATTTTGTCTAGCCCAATCTGCTTGTTATAAATACCTTCTACTTTAATATCCTTATCAAATCTAGATTGTACTTGCAAATATGAAAACCAATTCATTTTATACCTTGTTCTTCCAACGCTTGCATAGATTTAAGTTCACCCCTTTCATTCAATATCTCACCATATCTAACTCTTTGTTCCTTTTTATATATTACTGGATACGAAAAGGCTTCAATAGTAGATATCCATATTGGAATTTTCAAGTAATGTTGTTTTTAATCTTCTCCCAGTTTAAAAACAAAGCTTCTCGAATATAATGTCTTCTAAAATACCCTTGTGTTTTAGTTCCCTTATACCAAAGGAATGCATGCCACCCCAATAACAAGTCATGTCCTTCTAGAGTCAATAATCTAGTATTCCTTAGTGTTATCCAATCTTTTACCCACATCAAATTTGCCGCCTGGTAGTATAGTTCCCAATTGGGCAAAGCAAACCCTCCTCTTAATCTTGCATCCTGCAATAACTTAAGTTTTATTCTTGCTTTTTTGCCTTGCCATATATATTTCAACATCATTCAATTTAGGTCTTGAAAAACTCTTTCCCTAATCTGATTGGAATTGTCTGGAATAAGTATAGAATTCTAGGCAATACATTCATCTTGATTGTTGATATTCTCCCAATCAACGATAGTTGTAAGTTTTCCATTTTTCCAAGTCTGTCGCTATCTGCTGTTTAAGTTTAATGTAATTATCCTCCTTCAGTGTACTACATCTTGCTGTAATATATATCCCTAGATACTTAACCTTACTTGTGACTTGTATTTCTAAAGCTTCTTCCAATTCTTTCTTCCGTCTCGCTAACATATTCTTTGTTAATATCTTTGTTTTGTCTTTATTAATTTTCAATCCTGCTACTTCTCCATACTCTTCTATTCTTTCAATTAGCTTAAGCTGATTCCAGTGGGTCCTCTAATATAAATACCAGGTCATCTGCAAAGGCTTGTAACTTATATTCTTCTCTTTTAATTTTCATTCCTTTTATTTGTTTATCTTCTCTAATACACCTGTTTAGCACTTCTAAGGTTAACACAAACAGCAGGGGCAACAGTGGGCAGCCTTGTCTAGTCCCTTTTCTTATATTTATAGGCTCTGTCAATTCTCCATTTATCAAAACCCTTGTGGTTTGTTCAGAATATATAGTCTCAATAGCACGTATAAAATTTTTGCCAAAGCCCATTTGTGTCAATTGTAGTAACATGAAGCGCCAACTCACGTTATCAAAGGCTTTTTGAGCATCCAGAAACATCAAGGCCATTTGCTTTTCAGAATGTGCCTCATAGTACTCCAGAGTGTCCAGGATTATTCTCATATTATGTTTGATTTGTCTTTTTGGCAGAAACCCATTTTGGTCAACATGTATAAAGTTGTTTAAGTATCTTTTCAGTCTTTCTGCCGAAATTGAAGCAAAAATTTTAGTCTGAATTTAATAGGGAAATAGGCCTATAATTTTTAACTTGTTGTAAGTCTGTGTCTTCCTTCGGTATAAGTGTGATATAAGCTTCTGACCAAGTCTTTGGTATTCTCTTCTCTTGCATGACTTCATTCATAACTTCTAATAATTGGAGGTTTAACACCTCCTGAAAAGTCTTATAAAATTCCACTGGTAAACCATCCGGGCCTGGTGCTTTCCCTGTATTTTGTTTCTTTAAGGCTTCTGTTAACTCCATCATTGTTATATTCTCTTCTAACATTATTTCGATATCTTCAGGTATCTGTGGTAACTTTGCCTTTTGTATATATTGTTTAATTTTTTCTTCTTGAATACTCTCTTGATAGTACAATTTTCCATAATAGTCTTGTATAATTCTTTTTTTCCCTTCATTTCCGTAACAAGGATGAGATCTAGATGGACATTAAACAATAAGATATTAAAGGAAGAAGATTTTAAACAGAAAATGGAGAGAGAACTGGTATTCTTTTTTAAAGAAAATAAGAAAGTGGATACATCATTACAGAATCTCTGGGACACGATGATACAAGAGGCTTGATAATTGATTATACAAGGAAAAGAAATATCAAACAAAAAAGACTTTTAAAACATTAGAAGAATATAAAAAACTGGAAAAAGAACTACAGAAATTTCCACAAAAAAAAAGATGTTAAAATCAAAATGGATATAACCAAATATAAAATTGAATTAATGGAAAAAGAAGAGCTAGCCCAAAAGATTAAAAATGCTAAACAGAATTATTTTGAGGACGCAAACAAACCAGGAAGATGGTTAGCCTATAAATTAAGAAAGGAAAGAGAATCAAGGAAAATTAGCCTTTTCATAGATGCCTATTCTTCACTTTTAAGGTTAAATCATGTCATGCCAAGCAGGACTCAGTGAAAAACCTTTCAGCAATCTGTAGTAAATTGGTAATAGTACTATGATCCTAGATGTTAAACAATAGCCACAGAAGTAGTTTTTTCCTGTAAGATAGGCTGCTGAACATAGAATTCACGAAGAAGTAGGATATTGTTTTTGATGCATTTCAGTCTTGGTGCTAAATGGAAATATTGGGCTTGAATCAAGATGCAGCCAGATACCCCAACCTTTAGATGTTGGGCTTTGAGAAAAAAAAGATTGTTCTAATAAGCAATATGGGCACATTAAATGCAATAAAATTCATATCTTAATAAAGAGGCATTAGAAAGTATAATGAGAGCAGAGATAATGAAATGCTTTTTCTTAAATAAATATTTTACTAGAATTAAGATTGCACTCATATATAATAAGCACATGCTATAAAATGCTGTAGCACGATTTCTATAGAATATAGTATTTGCTCTTCCTTAACCTTGGGTGAATTAACGAAGGGCCAGATAGTTTAAATCAATAAATATTACAGATTTCATGTAAGAAAACAGTTCATTTAACACAAATAAGGGCAACTTGTGACAAAATTCAGGGATGACATTTGCCCATGAAATTTGAAAAAAAGATGGTGATATTACTAAATATAACACTTCAATGCATGGGGAAAGAAATAAATGCTTGGGAATGATTTTTGAATATATGAGTTGTTTAATATTAATTTCCTCCCCGTGTTTAGCATCATAGCCAGAACTGATACACATCTCAGCAGCCCAAATTACAGCAAGCAATGGATTGTCAATGTTAAAAATTGCACTTCTGTATAGAATCATGAATATGAACTTAAACATGTAAAATTAACTATTAGTTATAAAATGTATATTGTAGGCAGGCGCAGTATTTATATGTTCTGAACAATGCATACATTTTAAGATAAAACCACTAAAGAAATTGTGGGAAGTATATGGCCTGTCTTTAGAAAGTAATTATCAAGGCTGTAAGTTCATGTTTATTAATCATTCATACCCAATTATTCCTTATTCCTTTCATTCTTTGTTCTCTAGAAAGATGCTTTGATGGCTTCCATTTTATTTTTTTTACAAAATAAAACTAATTAGATGGGTGAAGGATGGAAGCTTTTCAGAAATCTCTTGTATTTTTCCATTGATTATGAATTTCATCTGCATAAATAAACCATCCTCACTGGTAAGAGCTAAGCAACCTGACATTTCAAGTTTTGTTTCTCTGTTTCCTATCCTTGTTAGCTAAATCAGGCCAGAATTTAGAGGGAAGGGTTGTTTGTGCACGGATTTGTAACTCAACATCCCTTCCTGAAAGTGGTGGCCATTAAGCAAACCCATTCATTTGATTGAACTTATTTTGCCAAAGCCAACAAAAAAATGCCAGAAACTAGCAAAAAAACATTGTGAATCGGGAATAAAACAGTAACACTTATATGGGACTCTTCTTAACAATGGAAACATGGAAATTATAATCAATAAAGGAGCAAACTCATGTTGGAATCTGAAATCTGTTTGGCTGTGTTTGTGCATATCTGCACACCATACACATCTGTACATTTCATGGAGCAAGGAATTCAATGTGTTGGAAGAAATAGGTAGCCAATAACTATCCAAGAGAATAAGTGTTGAAGCAGTTGAACTGAAAATAAAAATGCAAAGCTCTCAATTAAAAGAAGGTAGAATTAAAGAGACAGTTGAAAAGGAATCCTGGGTGAACACAGAGTAAGTTTTTGATATAAAAGGAAGCATCAGCACTGAATGTTTATTGCTTTTGAAAATAATTATTTGGACAGTAATAATTATATAAATATTGGGTCCTCATAAAAGGGATTTAAAGAATATTCTCCATGTTCATCACAAGATGGCAGGATATATCCAGTTTTACAACTTTGAGACAGAGGGTGAGTGAGAGAGGGAGGGAGGGAGGGAGAGGAGGGGAATTATGAGTACATGTAGTCCTCAACTTACAACAGTTTACTTAGTGACCGTTCCAAGTTACAGTGAAAATAGTGACTTATGACCATTTTTCATACTTAGGAGCTGTGGTGGCACAGTAGTTAGAATGCAGTACTGCAAGCTACTTCTGCTGACTGCCGGCTGATTGCAATTTGGCAGTTCAAATCTCACCAGGCTCAAGGTTGACTCAGCCTTCCATCTTTCCAAGGTGGGTAAAATGAGGACCCAGATTGTTGGGGGCAGTATGCTGACAATTGCTTAGAGAGGGCTGTAAAAGAACTATGAAGCAGTATATAAATCTAAGTACTATTGCTATTATGACTGTTGCAGCATCCCCATGGTCACATAATTTACATTCAGAAGCTTGACAACTGACTCATATTTATGATGGTTGCAGTGTCCTTTTCCTACTTTCTGACAAGTATAATCCATAGGGAAACTAGATTCACTTAATAAGCATGTTACTAACTGAACAACTGCAGTGATTCACTTAACAAATGCGACAAGAAAAGTCGTAAAATGGGGCAAAACTCACTTAACTAATTTCTCACTTAGCAACATAAATTTTGGGCTCAACTGTGGTCATAAGTTGAGGACTACCTGTAGTTAGCCTCCTTTCAAAAATTTCCAGCAGTCCAGATGTATATGGAAAGGGTACATAGCATTCTCCAGCTAAGTCCCATAGTGTTTCTGATAATAGAATCAGATCAAGGTAGTTTTAAAACCCAGATGAGCACAGATTAACACCACCCCATCTTTGTTGCTTTTCTGAGCATTTTTTCATTCTTCAGGATACTTCTTCTATTGTGATGTTCAAAACCAGACACATCATACATATGAGTCAGCTACCAAGTGTCTGAATTTTGATCACATGACCATGTTGCAATGGTCGTAAGTGTGAAAACGGTCATAAATAGCCTTTTCAGTGATGTCTGTGTGTGCTTTTTCAAGAGGCAACTGGACTTTCTGGTTTTTCTTTGAAGATGTTTCGCTTCTCATCCAAGTAGCTTCTTCAGCTTTGAGAAAAATCAGAAAGTCCAGTTGCTTCTTGAAAAAGCACTTTTGGGATAAATAAAACGAGCCTGATCTAGTGGTTAAGGTAGGAGACTCTTGAGTTCTAGTCCCGTTTTAGCCATGAATGGCAACTGTGTGACCTTGGTCCAATCACTCTCTCGAAACCCAACTCACCTCACAGGGTTGTTGTGGTGGGGAAAATAAGATCAGGAAGGTATGTTGGATGTGTTTCCCACCCTGGGGTATTTGTAAAAAATAATGAAGGTGGGATACAAATAAATAAAATGTTGGCCCAGAGGATCAAGCCATTTTGCAAAGAAAGACAGCAGTTCAATTTCCAATAGTTCTACAGCTGACAATGTCTTTATATTTCTTGTCATCTTCTTTGGCATAGATAAAGAGTTGTTCAAAGTCTCAAAGAGGGTTTCTTAAAGGCCTGCTGCAATTCATAAAAGGGCCGGGGTCTTTTTCCAGGTTTGTGTGAATGCTTCATCAGCTACTCCCAACTATGTCTGCATACATGGACACAGAACCACTACTGGGCGTCCCTTTTGTACATGCATGCACAGCTACAACTCTAACTGAGGGAGGGATGAAGGGTGGGGGCTATAAATTTAGTCAGATCTAAGCCTCGCATCTGAGAGCCTTCTACACGTATATATTGCCCGCATTTCTACAAAAACCCAAATTTCTCAGAAGAGTTAATCTGTCGGCGAAGCTGTTTAGCCAAATTGAAGAAGAAAAAAAATCATGAGAAGATCTGAATACCAGTATTCTCATTATAATTGGTTCTAAAAATAAGTCTGCATACATTGTTTAAAAAAAAAAAGACCAGCCGTATTTCTTTGAAGCCATTTAATCCAGCTCATTAATCTTAATCCTTATATTATGTCAGGTGACTGGCTCCTTCTGAGACTTCAACAGACCTTGCTATTTTGCCCCCCTCCCCCGCATGGCTACATTGTCAAGGAATTGTGGAAGGAGATTGCTACAAAAAGGGACACGGAACTCTTTTGAGTATCAGTGAAGCTTGTGTAAATGCACACTCGTACTGGAAGTGTACTGAAGTCCATCTTTGGTTGATTAAGCATAACGGGAGCCCATGTGGTTTCATTCCTTTGGGGAATATTTCTGACAGCTGGGTTTGCCTGAAGAAAGTAGAAGTCCATATTGGATTGTTCCATGAATATAGCACATAACATTATTTTGTCCTGCTTTTTTGTTTTAGTAAGATTTTTTAAAAAAAATGCATGCAAAATTCTACAACCAATCAGTATTAGTTAAATGGAGCAAATGTATGCATTTGATAGCACCAAGCAATGGATCCAGAAAGCTGGCAAAATGCTTCATTGTTTTCCAGTTTGTATCATGAAGAAGCAGGAAGCATGTACTTCACTCCCATGGAGGCATCTATTCATACAGAGATTGGGGGATGAGCATCTGTAAAAACAGAACAGAATGGGAGACCATTTATATATTGTGCAGCATATCAAGGTGTTAAGTTCTGTCAATACCTCCTCTTACCGCTACTGTATGTTTTGCAAATTCCTTTTTGCAGTCTACAAAGACGATATCAATTGTCTGGACCCTAAATGGCTTGCATTTAAATAAAGACGGGTTTGCAAATATTGAAGAAACATAAAATTTTAAACAATGCCAATTAGAAATTCGTTGACAGAAGAAAACAACATCTAATGAAATAGCTAAAAATCAGAAAGTGGCTATCTGTCCCACTTCAGATATTTAAAATTTATTCTGTGAATGCAATAATGAATAGTGAAGCACACTTGTTTACACATTTAGGCAATTTTGCTTCTAACATTTTCTGGAATGGGAATATTCATAATATTGCCTGATCTATTGTTGAAACATTTAATTGCCTGATCTACTGATAACATGTAAAGTGGATTCAGCACTCAAGTGGAAAGAACCATTGATGAAAATATACATGCACAAGAAGAGATATTAACATATCTGGAAAATTCCAAACATTCTCCCTCCCTCCCTCCCTCCCTCCCTCCCTCTCTCTCTCACACACACACACACGCTAGATCACAGAATTTCAAAACACGCTCCTAACATATAGAACAGTAATATTGCAACTCTATGATCCCAGAGCCCTTAAAATAATATATGTATCCTGTGAATAAAATTGTAAGACATTTTACAACTGTAATACTGTCAATTTCTCCAAGCAGAGTGGGAATCTGAAACCAGCTAGAGCAGGGGTGGCGAACAAGTTTGACACAAAGAGCCACAATTTTAAACTCTGAGAGTCAGAGAGCCACACCACGCTCGCTGGCCCGTGCAGTTGTTTCCGAGGGATGGGAGACGGGATGACGCAGCCGGGGGCGGGACTACGCGCTCGGAAATCTCTCCTCAGAGATCCCTCCTCAGAAGCAGCATAACAAAATCCAAACTTGGCAAAGAGCCACAGTATACAAAATAATATAATATAATAATAATATAATAATAATATAAGAGGCAAAGAGCCGCATTCATTTTGGCCGGAAGCCGCATGCGGCTCGAGAGCCGCGTGTTCGCCACCCCTGAGCTAGAGACTCTAACAGTTCTAAAACAATTGGGAAAGGAAGATGGCCAGCATAAAAATGGAAGGGGATGGGGGGAATTCAGGGCCTTATAAATAGGTTTCTGAATACTTTGGAAAGTGATATGCTATGATACAGGGTGCAGCAAGGGTGATTACTCATGGTCAGCCAAACTAATAATAATAATAATAATAATAATAATAATAATAATAATAATAATAATAATTTATTCGACTTGTATTCCGCCTTCTCCCTAAGGACTCAGGGCGGCGAACATTAAAACAGAACAAATTTACAATAAAAATCAATTAAATAGAACAAGTCAAATACATTAAAATACATTAAAATAAATTAAATAACCCTAAAACCCCACCCGGGTCATTCCAGGCTGGCCTGTTGAAACAACCAGGTCTTCAGGTCCCGGCGGAAGGAGCGGAGATCAGGGGCCAAATGGAGATCCACGGGGAGCTGATTCCAAAGGGCGGGCGCTCCCACGGAAGGGCACTTGATTGATCTAGAAGAGGGATGTCAAACTCAAAGCCTGTGTACTTAGATCTGGCCCGCTGGGCCGCTGTGGAAACAGCAAGGGCCTGGCCCACGGTGCCTCTGCCAGCAAAAACGGAGCTTGGGAGGGATGTTTTTGCTGGCAGAGGGTTGCAGGAAGCCATCCCAGCCAAAAACAGAGTTTGGGAGCCTGTTTTTGCTGGCAGAGTGCTTGGGCCACAGGTACCCCCAACATGATGTCAAGCTGGCCACACACACCCCGCCTGAGCTCAAACACAACCCTGATGCAGCCCTCAATGAAATCAAGTTTGACACCCCTGCTCTAGATAAACTAGTCAGGAATTATCTGCTATCTTAGAGCCAAGGCAGGAGACTCTTCTGGTGAAGCAACTGAGATGTGAGATTGCTGAGTGGAGAAAGGTTCCAGCTGTGCTTTGGGCAGCTCTCAAAACTGTGGCAGGGTAAGTGGGACCAGGCTAGCTGCATTTTCCAAGATTTCTTGGAATCCAGCTAGATCTAGTTATCTCATAGAGCAGATCATCCTATTCAGCCCATTAGTACAGCCTTAACCAGACAGTGAATTCTCCATGACAGTGAGAAAACCAGAGCCATCCACATGCAAAGAACATCTCCCCAATCAGACTAAAATACCAAGCAGAGTGGGTGATCTGCATCATAAGCCAGCTGAGATAAGGCCATGGTTTTCATAGCCACTATGGGCTTCTGAACACTTCTAGGCAAGCCAGCCCCAAACTCGATTAGAAAATCCCTGAGCTCAGTCAGCATAAAAAAGTAAAGGTAAAGGTTCCCCTAGCACATGTGCTAGTCGTTTCCAGCTCTAGGGGGCAGCGCTCATCTCTATTACAAAGCCGAAGAGCCAGCACCGTCCATGGTCATGTGGCTGGCATGACTAAATGCCGAAGGCACACGGAACATTGTTACTTCCCACCAAAGGTCGCTATTTTTCTACTTGCATTTTTTACATGCTTTCGAACTGCTAGATTGGCAGAAGCTGGGACAAGTAATGGGAGCTCACTGTTATGCGGTGCTAGGGATTCGAACCGCTGAACTGCCGACCTTTCTGATCGACAACCTCAGCATCTTAGCCACTGAGCCACCATGTCCCTTCAGTCAGCATAGGGGGTCTCCAAAATCAAGTCTGAGACCAGCTCTATCAGAGATTTCATGAACCAATAGAGCACAACACACTAAGAGAATCCCTTATATCTCTGATCCCATGACCAAAGGACACTCATTCAGTAAGAACTGGTTCTCTCCTATGTACCCTGCTATATTGTTTTTATGAATCATAACTACAGTATACCATACCTCTTCCCATTTCCCACAGCTTGCAAGTACCTAGCCAGGAAAATCAGAGTTCATGCCTACCTAGCTAACCAGGACTCAATTACACAGGAATTTTATGGTTTATTGATATTTACAAACCAATGTCTCTTTTTTTCAGAAGTTAAAACTGCACTGAGAATATATAATTGGCATTTTTTAAATTAAAATCAACTATCAGCCAATATAAGTAAGATATATGCAGCTTAAATTTTGAGCAAAGCAGGTTTGGAACTTATTAAACAGATTGAATTAAATACCTACAGCCCTGTGATTACTAGCTACAATGTATGAGTTAAAAGGGAACATTTTTATTTGTTGGTCTTGAAGCAGTTTTTCATTTAAGTGTAAGATATATTATTTAATTAACTCGCCTTGATTGCAACATATGCTTTTGTAACATTTTATATAATTGCCATTTTAATTTTAAAAATAACAAAAAGGGAAGTAAATGCCCAGCAGTGAAATAAAGAAGTCAGGACAAAAACAGTAACAGTTCTTTCTATCACATAGAAAACATTGTGTGCTTGCCAAGCAAAAAGCATAATGGAAATACAAATGAATAATTTTGTCAACTGCTGTTTCTCTCTTCTCTCTTTTTCCAAGCAAATGAATTCCCTAGACATGGTATTCGTTATAACTGAGCAGGAAAATTGGAGAGATTGCTCTTAAAGGTGGACAAATACACTACAGGGAAATTCGTTTGTTTGGTAGATTATGTTCATACGAAGAGCAAAACCCAGGAAACAGGAGGAAGGGATCTGATAAATATACTATAGATTCAAAGGCATGTACCCTATAGGCCAGTGATGGCTAACTTTTCTGTCAATGCGTGCCAAAAGTGCAGACGCTTGTGCGCGCGCCAACACCCAGAAGGCAGGGCCCCCACACTCCCTGCGCATGGGTGCATGACCTCCGCGTGCACGTCACGCGTATTTGCATATGTGCACGTGACCGCCCTGCGCGCCCACACCTTTCTGCGCATGTGTGTTCATCTCCCACGCACCCCCCGCCCCCGCGTGACAGCTACCTGATGATCCACTGGCAGGCAGGCGGCGGCGGATGGGCATGCGCAGTGGACCTGCTCTGGGGCGATGGCTTGCGTGCCGCCAAAGGTGGCTCTGCATGCCACTTCTGACACGTGTGCCATAGGTTCGCCATCATGGCTATAGGCTAGGGGTGTCAAATTCAATTTCATTGAGGGCCACATCAAGGCTGTGGTTGACCTTGGGGGCCGGCCAGGTGTGGTCGACTGGGTAAGTGTGGCCAACTAGGTGGGCATGGCTGGCTGGCTGGGCGTGGCCAACTGGGTGGGCGTGGCCAGCTTGACACCATTCCCCAAACTGCTGGCATGTTTCCTCTTCGCACTGGATAGACTCAGTCAAAGTGATGTGGGCCGGCCCCTTACATTTTCCAGGATGGCTCCATGGCCCAGATCCCACCACATTGCAGGCCAGAACTGGCCCGCTGGCCTTGTGTTTGACACCCCTGCTATAGGCCTATCATATCTAGGCTAACAAAGTCCAGGAAAGTATTAGGTAGAGATGTAGCAAACTCTAACTTTTCGCAGACAGCTAGTGACCATTCAAGTTTATGCACCCGTTTTAATATGAATATAGGTAGTCCTCAACTTATGACCCCAACTGAGCCTCACATTTCTGTTGCTAAGTGAAACAGTTGCTAAGTGAGTTTTGCCCCATTTTATGACCTTCATTGTCACATTTGTTAAGAGAATCACTGCAGTTGTTAAGTTAATGACACAGTTGTTAAGTGAATCTGGCTTCCCCACTGACTTTGCTTGTCAAGTCACAAAAGGAGATCAAATGACCCAGGGACACTGTGACTGTCATGAATATGAGTCAGTTGCCAAGCATCTGAATTTTGATTGCGTGACCATGGGGAGGCTGCAATGGTGCTAAGTGTGAAAAACGGTTATAAGTTGATTGTTTCAGTGCTGTTGTAACTTTGAACGGTCACTAAATGAATTGTTAAGTGGAGGACAACCTGTAATGTTCCCCTGAATGGAAATATTACTTGTTTGGGGTCCAATCCAGCTACTTTAAAACACTGAATAGGAACAGCCAATGAACCTACACTGAGAGGCAAAATTCACTTACCAACTGTCTCAGTGCCTTGGTGGTGCAGGCTGTTAATAGCCTAGCACTTAGTTCCAGCTGCCTGTAATTATTGCAGGCTCGAATCCCACCAGGCTCAAGGTTGACTCAGCCTTCCATCCTCTCGGGGTAGGTAAACTGAGGACCCACGATTGTTGGGGGCAATAAGCTGACTTTGTAAAAATGCCGCTTAGTAATAAGCAGGCATATACAATGGAAGGAAGGCTATTGCTGAGCGCATTGGCCAAAAATTGTAAGCCGCCCTGAGTCTCCAGAAAAGGGCAGGATATAAATATGAATTAAAAAAAAACTTAGCAACAAAAATGTGGGGCTCAATTGTGTTTGTAAATTGAGGTTGGAGTAGCAATTGGACTGTGCTTCCAGATTTGTTCCTCGACTTACACATGTAGGAACAGTATTATAAGCATTTAGCCATCCCAGTGTTGTAGTTAGCTGGCAGCAGGTGCGGATGGCTGAGGAGAGCGAGGACTCAGATGAGGGGCCAGGACCATTAGGGAGTGGACTGCGGCCTTCAGAGATTGTGGGGGCTGGCAGCAGTGATGAGGAGGTTCCCGAGGAGCCTGTGCCAAGTGTGCGTGCACGCAGGATTGCTCAGAGGAAAGAGCAGTTACAACAGCACGGGCAACTTGGGAGTAAGGCTGCAAGGTAATGGCCCCTCCTTCAAGAAGATAAAAGTCAGCTGTGAAACGAATGTACTTTGCAGAAGGCAAAGCCTTTTTTGAAACTCCAGCCTCATGGGCATTCCAGTATCCTGAGTTTTTATTTGAAGATTCTTATTTTGCAAATTATTTCTTGTCTGTTATCTTTTGGCAAGTCTTTCACAGTTTGGCAAGACTTGTGATTATCACAGCTAATTATTTTGTAAAAGCATTACAAGGTTTCTGTTCCTTTTGGATTGTGTTTGATTTGTTGGAAAAGGGCATGGGTCAGAACACCTGGATAAGCAGACAGGGAAAGCTGTGGCTATGGCATTGCCTTTCCCCCTCCCCTCAAAATGCACAAAGTCTATTGTCTTATCAGAGGAGGGACTATATTTAGTGGACCAAAGATTCTTTCTGAGATCCCAAAGAAAATCAGACTTAGGTGGGGGGTAGTAGCAGACAATCACCCATTGATTCCACAGTGGTTTAAAATACTTATCAACATCCATCTGGAATAAAATGTCAACATGGAGTATTGTTAAGTCACGTGTAGCTGTTTATGAAATAGTACATAAGAACGTTCAGATTAAATAAGGAAGCCCTGGCTCATTATTAAATCAAAACTGAATCTGTTTTTTTTCTTACTTTTTACAAGGCATGGGGTTTCTCCAAGAACTATTCCAGCACATTTTACAACTCTACATTATTATCTTTAATGATATACAGATTTTGGTTTGCCTTCTAAGCAATTAAGAGCCATCAAAAAAGTTTTGAGCTGAACACAGCACAAACTGAATTTTTTTCTCTATTGTCTATCCTATTTTGGGTTCCTATGCTTTTAATAAATCATAACAGTATTTTCCACTGCAGTACTCTGACAAAACATTACCCATGCAGTAATAAAACTGGCAGAGGTGGATATTTAAGGGGGGGAGAATCTATTTGGGTTTGCTAGCTCAAGTTTGTTAATGAATTTGTAGGTGACATTCAGTTACTTTGATAGGTGTAAAAGTAAACCATTGAGGTTTCGGAAGTACAAGAGAAGTAAGAGAATTTATATAGAGTGATCCCAGATTAAAGCATAAACTATTCTCCGACAAGATGCTGATTTGTCAAAGTTAATTGCCTGTTGAACCTGATTACAGTAAGTCTATTCCCATAAGTCAGGGAAGCAAAAAGACTACTGTTCCTTTTATTTACGTGAGTATTATTTTTAGCCTTCAATAAGATGACAATCAATACAACTCATCAAAGCAATTATATATTGGAGCAATTCATATTGTTAATAGATTCTGTATGTTGGTCTATCAACAGAGGCTATAGAAACTTAATGGACTGGTGATGCGGTTTTTCCTATAGGCTGAACGAAATTGAACTTGCATATGTTATTCTATGTTTACAGTCCTTTGGAGAGGCGTTGTGGCATCTCTATGTAGGTCTCAAATAATTTTTAAATGAGTAAAAAGAATAAATCATCAAAACTAAAAATAACCATCTTTTTGTTAATTCCATTTGTAGTAACTACCGTGTTTCCCCTAAAATAAGACCCTGTCTTATATTTTTTGCCACCAAAAAAGGCACCAGGTCTTATTTTCGGGGGATGTCATCCATTGACTAACCTCACTTGCGCGCGTCGCCCCCAGCCTCCTGTTTGCTGTCAGAGGCCTTCAGGAACTTTTTCTTCTGCGGCCAGCAAGACTTTCCTGAAAGCCTCTACAGCCGATAAGAGAGCTGTTATCAGCTACAGAGGCCTTTAGGAAAGCATTGCCAGCTGCAGAAGAAATGGGCCAGGAAGGCAGGTGTCGGGGTGCGTGAAGCCTGGCTACAACTGTCCAAAGGTAAGTAGTAGGGCAGCTTTACCCCCCCCCCCATTCCCACCCTAGCTTAATTTTTACCCATGCACTCTGGAATGCGCGGGATCTTAATTAGGGCTTATTTTGGGGGTAGGGCTTATATTGGGCACACATGTAAAAATCAAGCTAGGACTTACTTTCAGGGTAGGTCATCTTTTTGGGGAAACAGTATTTGTAGACAAGGGGAAATTTAATCAGAGCCTTTCTCAGAGACACAAATTTATCTTGAAGATCAAATTATACATCCACTTTGCCTTTACCCCATTATCCCCAGCTGGAATTGCATAGATTAGAGTCCGACACTATACATAGGATGCCTCATTGGCAAAGTTGGACTTATTCCAAGAAAATGAAAAGGTTCCCTTTTAAACGGACAGTGGTAGGTTTAATTCTTTATATTTCATTGTATAATGAAATGGAGCAATATAATATAACCCTCCTCAAATACCCAACTGTTTTGGACTGCCCATGATTTTCCATATCAATATTTTATGCTGTTGAGTAACATTGAAAATGGATTATCTTTGATGTGTCTAACGAGAGAATTGCTCGGAAAATGAGACTGAGCAGAAGGTGGCCTTCATCCTGACCTTCCTTTTTGCTCTTGAGAGAAGGGAAATAGAACACTATTATAATTCTGGTTTTTGACAGAAATGAGGTTTTAAGAAATGGTCCTGCTGTGTCACTAGTTTCTCTACATAGAAATCTTCCCGAGTGCCTCTTGTTCTGCAAGGTTACCAGCAAACTGCCTGAAATCAGGCCAATCCATTGCCATAATTAGAAACAGGTGGAAAACTTTTGGAGACTTGGATCCATTCTTGTGACAAAATGTTCTCCTGAACATAAGCAGAATGCTGAAAGAATACTAAGCAGCAGAGCACCCTGTTCAAAAATATGCTCATATGATGCTTGTCTTGGATGGAGATATCCACTTATCTCAGCTATCAATAAATCCTCAGATTCATTATACTGGAAGCAAAAGCAGATTAAGAAATAACTGAGGATAAAAAAAAACTATCTAAATTGCCTCTCGAAGGGGAGAATCCCAAGAGAGAAAAAGAGTTTCCCTTTCTCTCTTAAACACTTAACAAACAGTATGCCAGATAAGAAAGATATAGAAGACTTTTCTACTCCTAAATCTTTTACCATTTGACTTAATAGTCAAACAGTGTGAAGAGTAGATATAAATCTCCAATGTAGTCATTCCTCCCACTCGAAAGAAAAAACCATCATGTCTGTTTCCTTGCAGACAGGAGGAAAGGTGCAAGCGTTTGAATTTTGATTTCACTATAAATAAGGTCTACATTTAGTACACAGCAGTTCTGGAATCCTTTTGTAATTGCTTTTATTAGTGTCAGTCCCCACTAGGTAGATCAGATTAAGAAATCCACTCTACAAGAAAGCTAAAACTCCTTTTATTGAGATTGGCTACAATAAATGAAACTTGCAGGTCTGGTTATGTTGTTCCTTTGCCTCCAACTTATAGGTCAGTGAATTTGGGAGGTGTCAAGCTGGGACTATTTCAAATATTATCTGTCCTTCGTAGATTTAAAATCAGTTTTGTCTCTTATCACCTTCTCAACACCTTGCCGACTAGACCTGGCACAAGTCCATCAAGGTCATTTTTTTATTCTTTACAATTAGTTGTTCTACAATCAATCTCCAAATCAGAAGCTTGTATGTCTGTATCTGTTGTAGACTTTTCTAGTTTAATGTTTATTGAGAAAAGCTTGATAGTACTATTATAGGAAAATAAAGACCTATTCTGGAGTTACAGAAACCTTCCATAATAAGCACAATTGTCTTCAGTATTCTTGCAGTTGTACTCACGCCATGCCACAAATCCCCCCTTCTGGCCACTGAAGAGCCTCTTGAGTTCCTTCTCTTCCTCAAATTGGTTAACAGTACAACCCCCAAAAATAATAAAAATTGGTAGGTACCTGCCTGAGTAATTGGCTCCACTGTTCAAGTGCTCTGTTAGGAATTTAAAAAAACAGCAATAACCCTTTCAAATGGAACTGCTTTCTTGTAAGTACAATCCACTATTTCATGTCTTGCACTTTGGAGTAAGAAAAAATAAAACTCAAACTTCTTCTTCCTCTCTTTGTCCTTTTTTTCCCAAGACTAATCATACCCAGATCCTTTCATTTTTCTTCATTTGTCTTTAGAGCACTTTCTTTGTCTGCTTTTGAACCTGTTTGGATCCTCTGAATTCTTCTTAAAGTGTGTTGCACAGAATTGATTACAGAATTTAAGGGGTGGGGGCGGTTTCTGACCAATTTAAAACAGAATGGAACAATTACTTCCCACTGGGAATTGATGCAACCTAAAATTATATTTGCTCTTTTGCAGCCACATCCCACTGGTTAGATTCAATTTGCAGACAGCTAGTACTATCTTCTATTATATATATAATTTTTTTGCTCAGCTCAGTTATCTATTCCTATTGTGAGGTAGGAATCCATTGATTTTCGGAAACAACATATGCTGAGGCAACTTACTTGAATCTCTTTTTCATGGTATCAATCTTTGTAGGCAAAGATATTTCTTGGAAGGTACAAATAAATTCTACAATTAAAGAAAAAGTTCAGCAGGATGAACTGGATTGTGGTTTTACATCCAGATGGTTATATCTCTCTGTGATTTCTTCTGGATTATACAGTATATATAGAAGTAACCAAACAAATCTCCTGTGGATTTCAGTCCAGTGGTTCAAAACAAACTTAACAAAGCAAACTTAACATTGGTTCTCCACTTCATACTAATTCCTAGTCTCCAAGGGAAATAATTTCATCAAGTATGTGATAAATTATGATATGGTATGCTATCTTAGCTTTATATTCATTCAGAAGTTCCAGTGCCAACATGAAACAAAAAAAACCTACCCCTCAAATTACTACACACCTCTATTTTTAATATTCTGTGAAAAGCCATTAAAAGATTTATGTTGCTTGTCTCAAATGCAATCCAAGCAAAATTTATGCTTGACAATTTGATTTGCTTTATCTAGCATATTCTGTAGAGAAATTGCAATGGCTGCTAAAACTAACAGTAACTTTGTTGGGGGAGTTTGCAATTAAACCATCTACTATTAAAATGTAAATAGCAAAGAGATGTAGTGTTATCAATAATACAGCTCCTCTGTGAATAAGAATATTCACAGCAAAAATAATGTGGTTTACAAAAATGAACTCATTTTTGCCTATTCAGATTTATTTGTGGTTTAACTTAATTGTAGGAGTCTTTTGTGTTTGTGTCTGTGTGTATTAACCAACTCCTCACTGTTGCCTAAAAAGCATGAAGCAATAACTCCTTTATCATCTTTAAAGATACAGAGACTTTTAGAAATATTTAAAGTAAACAAACCATGTCTCCCTGAAAAATGTTTTGAAACACAAAAAACAATATTTGAGCTTTAAAAATTAAAGGAAAAAAAACTAGAGCCAACTTGTCCCATGCATTAATATAACTTTAAGAAAGTATTGTTAAGCCATTAAAATTTGTCATTTTATTTTTTAATGTACTGCCTTGCAAATACAAACTCTGATGGAAAAAAAGCTGTAATTAGTTATGAAAATAAGTGTAACCATTCTTAATCCATCAGAATCTTCATAGTGAGAGGTAAAATGATTTCTGATGCCAGATTTAGGAAACAAACAGCAAGAGACAATAGCAAATACAGAAGATGAATTATACTTATGCATTAAATAATGACTGCAATTCTTTAATGACCTATGTTACTTTGAAAGGAGGGCTCTGAAACTTATTTCTGGTGCAGAATGGAGCCATTAAAGTATCTATTGAAATGAGATAGTCATTTATGACAATCCATGATGTATTGCATTGATTCTGTATAAGCTATGGTGACTGACAGCAAGTTTCTAATTCAAAATTCTCAGTTGGGTTTGATCTTTAAAAAGTTAAATGGTTAGGTCCAGATTATTGTGAAAGATCATCTATATCCTTATGAGCCCCTTGGGGCATCAGCTCCTTTTTAATAAATATTCTGGATGTTGCATTGATGAGATATTCATGATGCTTGGATTTAAATTATGTGTCATATGGGAGAGATTATGCTCTTTTGGGAAGGCTGCAATCTTGAAAGTCAGCTTAGAAATATTTATAATAAACAAAGTCAATCATATGTACATTTATCCATTCATGCCCTAATGAATGTATTCTTCAAAGGATCTAGCTAGCTGCAGTAGGAAAGAAAGAATGGAGCTTAATTTCTGAGCAATGAATGTTGGGTTGAGTGATTACACTCTAAGGACTGTAATCCTGCTAGATAAGAATGTTTAGAATCATAGGCATTTTGCTAATTTTTAGAAGAATTTCTGCTGCTGAAATCAATATGTTCGAGAGGTATGCATTTTGCCCATTGAGTTCCAAGTGGTTTAAATTGTATGAAATGTCCAGAAATTATACTTTCTACCTGCTTCTTTCCTGGGTAGCTAAGTAGGACCTACAAATTTTAGGACTGATATACATGAATAATGTGGTTAAAAAAACAAGCCCTTTGCTGAATTCCTTGTTTCAAATCTTAGACAGAAACGTTCAGCAGTGGTCATGTCATATAGGCAAGCATAGCCAGGTAAACCCAACAGAGCTGAGTAACCAACATCTGTGTGTACACACACACACACACACACACACACTATCTATCTATCTATCTATCTATCTATCTATCTATCTATCTATCTATGGACTACCTGTATTTTAAACATTTAATGCTCTTTTAAAAGCTACTAAGATATGGCAGGAAGGATGATGTGATCTCCAGGAGGATGCTGTCACAGAGGGCAGTTAGCACAACAGTGAAAGCTGCTTCCTGGGTCCTGTTAGGTAGCATTGTTTAAGCCAGAGCTGGGGAATGATGGCCCCTTTAAAACATGTGGGCTTCAATTTCCAGAATTCCTGAGCCAGCATGGCTGTCTCAAGAATTTTGGGAGTTGAAGTCCACAAGTCATAAAGGGACCATCATTCTTCACCTCTGGCTTAACCCAGGGGTGTCAAACTCAATTTCATTTTGGGTCACATCAGGGTTGTGTTTGACCTCGGGGGGGGCTGGGATGGGCATGGCCAGGGTGGGCATGGCCAGCTCGATGTCACTCATGTCGGGGGTGCCTGTGGTGGCCAGAGCGCTCTGCCAGAGAAAACCGGCTCCTGAGCTCCGTTTTTGGCTGCGACGGCCTCCTGCAGTGCTCTGCAAGTGAAAATGGAGCTTGGGAAAGCTGTGCGCAGCCCTCCTGAGCTCCATTTTCGTTGGCAGAGGCATGTGGGCTGGTCCTTTGCTGTTTCCAGGGTTGCCCTGTGGGCCAGATCTAAGCACTCTGTAGGCCAGATCCGGCCCATGGGCCTTGCATTTGTCACTCCTGGCTTAAGCGATGGTACCAGAAGCCAGCCAACTGTATGAGCTCTTCACTTGAATGACTTTCTCTAGACAAGGGGTGTTAAACTTGCGGCCCACGGGCCAGATGTTTCATGTGCTGGTCCTGTCCCCGCCCAGTTTAGTAAAGGAGAAAAAAGTCCCGATACACCACGTGACGCTGCCGTGATGCTGTGAGTCTGACACTCCTGCTCTAGACTTTCTCTTCTTATCCTTTGGGTCTCTGTTTACAACATTTCTGTTGCTTTAGAATATCCATGAAATTGTACTTTGGATTGAATTAATCTGTATGATTAATTCAACCCAAAGTACAATTTCGTGGCTATTAGGCACCTAAGCTTCTTTTAGGAAAAGAAAGGCGGATACGTGATGTTCAAACTGCAATACAGTGTTGATTCATATAAAGTGGACGTGCTTCTTTTCAACCCATTTCTGAGCCATCAGTACTGGCTGCCAGCCAACAAGACAGCAAGCTGGATGCCCGATACACTCTAGTGATTGATATATATATATGTATTCATTCACAAACTCAGGCAGAACTCTTAAAAGAGTTGTTTTTAGCAGTATCTTAAGATGGCAACTTGCAAAGGTAATCACAGGCTTGGCACAGTTGAGAGTAGGAATCCAGTAAGGAAGTGCCAAAGACAAGAGACACAGTGAGGTGGAACTCAGAGTCCTAGGCAAGCATAGCCAAGTAAACCCAACAGAGCTGAGGTTTGAAAAGTTGTTTTCTGCATCTGTTCCCAGGCAGGGAGGCCAATAAATCCACCATGCTGTGGTGCCTCCACTCAACAACCATCTGCAGCAGTTTACTCCTCTGCACTGTCTATTCTGTAGCATTGTTTCTTGGTATGTCTCTTTGATCTATGGAGTCCTTTTCGGCTGCTAAATCTTTCTCTCCTATGCTTTGCACAGGTTGACTGGACTTCAGAGAGACAGTTGGGAAATGTGGGCAAGATATCCTGGGGACATTTTGGAGCAGTTCAACTAGAGTGGCATTACTGGCTCCATCACTACTGGAAACAGCCCCACGAAGACAATTGTCTCTAGATACCCCTGGCTCCTTCCCATCCTTCTCATACATATCCATAACAAACCCTTTTGGAAAAACTATTTCACAGAGTAACTTTATTTTGTATAATGTGTTGGTATCAGTGGTGGGACTCAAATAGTTTTACCACCGGTTTTGGTGGGCGTGGCTTGGTGGGCATGCTTTGCCTAACGCTGGCATGCAGCTTTCCCCACACTGAGGCCTGCAGCGCCAATCAGCTGACAGGATAAAGAAAAGTGCAGGGGCTGGTGGGAGGGCCAATCCTGTGCTTTTATCTACAAATTTTCCTCTCAGCTGATTGTGTGAGGATTTTTTTCCTCCTCTTAGATGATTGTTGGCTTTTTTTTACTACCAGTTCGGCTGAACCAGTCCAAACTGGTAGCATACCACCACTGGTTGGTATTTTTAAATATATAAGTTGAACTGTAAACCAATGGCTGTAATCTATGAGAAGGACCAGGGAAATGAATGCTGTGCACTTTTATAATCATACATACAAAGATATTCAAAAGCTTGATGGACACTATTATTTGTCAATTAACAACAGTCGGAATAAAAAATAACCTTTTCGTTCTATATTCGAAAAAAGCATTTTATCATTTGGCAGATCAAATACAAACTGCAAACACTCAATTTCACGTTTTTCCTATTTATAAATTTATATAAATGTTAAAATAATTATGTAAAATACAGTAGTATGTACATAAAATCATTGCTGTTCAGTTCTCTCTCTCTCTCTCTCTGTTTCATACTGAATACATTTTCTTTGATGCAGCTTCATACAAGAAATGTATACCTGTTCTCACATTTGGAAGATTTTTTTTTGCAATGAATAAAAATTAATTTTTATACACAACTTCATATTTCACCATTTTTATATGGAACTTATGAAATGGCTCCTATGTCAGGCTAGTCCTAAACAAATTGTGATTATTAGAAACTGGATGTTGGCTTTCAAACTCACTGGGATGGTTCAGATTGACGCATATTTCAGTCCAATATCTCTGGAGACTATGAAATGTGAAATGATTAGGAGTTAAAAGAAGCTTTCTGGCAAATGTGAGCATTTTAAAAAACATTTTGGTATTTGGCAATTTACTTCCACAGAAACTCCAGTAAGAATATATAAATTGGTCAAACCTTATCAACCATATTATTTGAAACTTAATGTTCAAATCTGTTCCTAAGGGAGAATATCCCAAACCACTTGCGGAATCCAGCAAACTTGTGATGAGCCACTACACCCATTGTCATTAAACAGGATTCATTAGCAAAGTAGATAATGAATAATGAATTTCTCATCCTTCACTCCGCCTCCTCCACTCACCCAGTCATTACAGGGTAGCCCTAATGTTCAAAGAGATTGCAAAAGCAGAATTATATTTCATTGCTTTGCTAATTAAGCATAACGTATCCAGACATTTTTCAGATATAGAGGTTATTTCGTACCTGGTTTGAGTTTTTATTTAACTGGAATCCATTTTATGCAAACTGGATATCCACAGGGCTGCCCAAGTGTGTCAGGATTCAAATTTAGAACTCTTTCTGTTGAGATCAACACAGAAACTGGCCAGTTTGGAGTTCTTACGTTCAGCTTGAGAAGTACTTGGAAGTCCCTCCCTCTATCTATTAGAGACAACTACATCACAATGACTTTTAATACAGCAGCATCTATATATAATGCTTTTCCTGGATTATTTCTAGAATATCAAATCTCTATGACACAGGCACTCAGAGAGTTTTCAGGAAGCCAATCAGTATAGCCTTTAACTAGCAAAAATCAGTTGATGGAAGAGGGTAAAGATGTCCCTGTGAGTTTTATCCCACTAGTCGTGACCAACTTTAGGGGGCGGTGCTGTTCTCCATTTCTTAAACCAAAGAGCCAGAAGTGTCTGGGGACATTTCCGTGATCAGGTGGCCAGCATACCATGCTGCATCAGGCCAAACATGGAATTCTGTTACCTTCATGTATGCTTATATGTGGTACCTATTCATCTACTTGCATTTACATTCTTTCAAACTGCTAGGTTGGCAGGAGCTGGGGCAGGTGACCGGAGCTCACTCCATCTTGTGGCACTTGGGTCTCGAACTGCTAAGCTGTAGACCTTTCACGATCTTAGCACCACTGAGTAACCATGTCCCTGTTGCTGGAAAGCATACAATTAAAATGTGTATGCCAGATATTCAAATTACTTCTGTGATACCATACACATTTTGAAAATGTTACTTTTGGCATAGCAACCTGTATCTTGTAGGTACTATTTTGGGTGTTATGCTACCCATTCACTATTACAGGCATGGTTTTGTTTAGTGAATTCACTAAACTTGGAAGCTTTCTCCAACCTCTGGAAAAAAAAGAGTCTTTCCATTCAACTTAGAATCACAGAAACTGCCTCTCCTTATTGCCATCCTCCAGAGCCTGATTTTGTATTTTGCCTTCACAGTTCATGAGATTTCATCAAGTGATTGTGAAATACCATTTCAAAAACTTTACCCTAGAGTCACTCCTAACAGGCCACAGACAACTGAAGCCAACTCAACTCTCGAATGAAAATTGATCAAATTATGAAAACAGAGGGAAATATGTCCTTTCCTGGTCATCTTTAAATTCAAGTTTTTCATGCTGCATGTTAAGTGATCAATGCAGACAGAAGTCAATTTATTGTAAGAAATGAATAATGAGACATTCTAATGAGAAGATCTAATTAGAATCTACAACTCAGCAAAGCCATTTGTTCTCTCAATGGCAGCTGGTTTCTGGCTATGAGAGGCCTTGAAGAAACTATCCAGCATAGAATATACTTACGATGAAAACAAAATACATTCTGGGAAACAGAGCAGAATTACATTGTATTGCTTTGTGATGACAGATGACAGGAGAGCTCCTATTTTATATTTAATGTATGAAGCCAAGGAAGGTATTGAAGAAGAATATTAAATATTTAAAGACATTAAGAATAAAGATTCTTCCATCTTGCTCCTGCCTAGGTGAGGAGTAGCGTTATCAAAGTCAGCAGAGATGTATGCATATGCCAACAATCCCTAGGAGTTGAGGTCAACTTGAAGGAGACAAGAGCATGTAGCCTCAGAGTGAGGCAGTAAAACAGGTTGATCAGGGAAGAAAAGAAGTGATGTTTATTTGTCCATCATAATTACATATAGTCACACTGCACCTTTATAGGACATTAAGATGTATCTGTGATTCCTCTAAAAGCAATGGAATAGCTGCAATCCTGCAGAGGCTATAACATGATACAGCCCTCTAGGGTTGTGTTTAAAAACTCTTAAACGTTGGGCTTTCTTCTTCAGGTAAAAGCTGTCCATCTTAGTTAGCCTGTCTAAAAGAAGATGAAGATGCCCATCCCTAGAGAGATTAGGTTGGCATTTTAGTGACAGCCCTTTCACTTTGGAACAGTGTACCCCATGAGATCAAGCTGGCATTTACACTTTTATACTTCATGAAAGAGGTAAAAACATTTTCTGTAAGATCGTTGGTAAGGGAGTTTAAACTAAAGATAGCCACAGATTTCTTTAAGCATGTAGGCGTGTAAAATGTGTGCATATGTATATGTGGTTGTGCATGCACATACATCAGCAGGTTCTGACCAGTTCTGGAGAACCAGTAGCAGAAATTTTGTGTAGTTCAGAGAACTGGCAAATACCACCTCTGACTGGCCCCCATCTATTCCCTGCCTCCCAAGTCCCAGCTGATCGGCTGGGTTTTCTTTTGCTACACTGCACAGGAGAATGGAGCTGGAAAGCAGGTTAGTGCAGTGGGGAGGGAATGGGGATTTTGCAGTATCCTTCCCCTGCCATGCCCACCAAGCCACACCACACCCACCAAGCCACACCACACCCACTAAGCCACACCCACAGAACTGGTAGTGAAAAAAATTGAATCCCACCATTGGCACACACACTCTAGTCCAGCATTATTCAATGACAATAGACCACACATTTGTCTGGAGGCATCCTCAGGCATTGAGCATTTGCAAACAAAACATTTGCAAAAACATCCTGCATATTTTTCAGTAGGTAAATGCTTTTTCATATTCAGTGGCACACAACAACACTGAATATTTTCTACTTTACAAATCTAGTCAAACAACTTAAATCAGTTATCAGTTCTCTTACCACGCCTGAATTTATGCTAATGAAGAGTTTTATAGTCTAATTGTATATTTTCTGTGACTCCTACAATAAATCCTTAGTAGGAACAAGGTTTCTGAGGAAATAATGTATTGAAGGCGGGAGAGATGCATGCATGCTGTCACTATACATGATTGACAACCAAAGACATTCATTTGGAAGATTTTTATACTAACCCAGCAATAGCAAAAATATAAAATGACTCTGCTTGGGAACACTGCCAGATTGCCAAGTACTTCGAGTTGACACATGTAATTCCCCCAGGAGTGAGCTTAATAGAAGAATGGATTGAAACTGGGCCTTCTATTGGAAGGGAAATCACTCAAAGACTGTAAAACTAAAACCAGCCAATTTAAAACTGCAAGCTGATTTCAGATACTTGCTGGGTACTTCTATCATTATCAAGCTTCAACTGTTCCAACCAGTATGTCTGTCACATTGAAGAGTTTCATGGACAAAGCATTACAGCCTTGATGCAGTATAAAAATAAAACCATCCCTAACTGAAGTCAATGTGTTTCATGGCAATAACTTATCTTGAGGGTGACAGTTGTCTTGCAGAAATAGTTTGTGTTTCATTCTGTTCCATTGTTTTTATTTCTCAGTTCAATCTACAGCTGTAGATTTCCTGGTGGCCTCCTATTTCAGCCCTAGCTAGATCAATCCACTTTCCAGACTTGCTTAACTCTCCTGTGATCCAGCAAGTTTGTTTTTATACTGCTACTTGCTGTGACTCAATTTAACATATGATCACCCATTCAAAGTCTCAGTAAGAAGCTAAAAAAGGCTTTATTAGAGTCAAGTACAAAGGATGTAGAGTTAAACTGCAAAGCGAATGACCATCCAAGACAGGAACCTCCACAGTACTTTACAAGCATTTGCTACAATAGCTTTTTTGGGGTTGCTGATCTACCATTGTCATTATCCTTTCCGTGGTGTACAGTAGACAATGGCTGTCTTTTCTCCAAAATAGGACAAGGCAGCAGCAATTGCTACCTACATCCTTCTGCACCTGCTGAAAAGCTGTGCTACCTCTCTGTTGCAGAAGCAAGAGAGGGGGAGAGAGAAAAAGAGAGACGTTTAAGAGAAGGATAACCTCTTCATCCAGATTTGGTTGCCTGGCCCTTTTCTAATGCTGGGATTCTCTAACAGAATAGCAGAGTTGGAAGGGACCTTGGAAGTCTTCTACTCCAGCCCACTGGTCAAACAAGAAATCCATTTCAGACAAACAGTTGTCCAATCTCTTCTTAAAAACCTCCCACTTTGGAGCAACCACAATTTCTGGAGGTAAATTGTGGCACTAATTAATTGTTCTAAACCTTCTACTCCACAAAACACTTCACTTGTTCAACCAGTCTAGTGTTTGGCTCTATTAATTCAATGCATTGGTTTACTTTGGGCAGGGAGTCCCATTTCAGCCACTGTAATTCTACTTAATGGAAAGTGCATCTTCTAGTTATACTTCTGAAAAGAAATACAGGATTCCTATGTTTTCCATTCATTTTGCTCTGAAACAGCATGACTTATTGCAAGTGGTGGCTCAGGCTGTTAAATGCCTGCTCTTAAGATCCAGCTGTCTACAATTACTGTAGGCTCGAATCCCACCAGGCTCAAGGTTGACTCAGCCTTCCATCCTCTCGGGGTAGGTAAATTGAGGACCCAAGATTGTTGGGGGCAATTAGCTGACCTTGTAAAAATGCCACTTAGTAATAAGCAGGCATATACAATGGAATGAAGGCTATTGCTGAACACACTGGGTTGTATCCCAAAAAATTGTAAGCCACCCTGAGTCTTCGGAGAAGGGCGGCATATAAATGTAATTAAAAAAATTACTGCTCAAATTACCAGGACTTGGGAGTTGATGAACTTCTCAGAGACAGAATTATTGGAGCAGATGTAGTCAGCCACAGTTACAAGCACAAGGATTATACAATCAATGAACATGATCTCCCAGCATTACCACTGCAGGCTATTAGTTAGGGGAGCAAGCACATGTCAGACAGGTGTTGCCATAGTAATAGTGTGGCACGTTATAGTTGTTAAGTTTGCATGAAGAGTCAGATGCGAAGAGCTTCAGTGAAGAGTTTATTAAGTGACTACAGCTCGAATGGACCCGACTTGGCTGGGCTACGGCTGCTTCTTATAGCCAGCAGCTGTAGTTGCCAGCCAATGGGAGTGCAGGGTTTCTTCCCGCACTATTTAAACCAATACCATTTGACATTTTACAAGAACAGTTCAAATAAACCAATAACATTTAAACCTACATACATAACACCCCTCCCCACTAGGTTCAGTCCATACCAAACCCCAACCTATCTAATGTATTCTTTTAAATAGGTGGGGCTCTTGCGTGTTGAGACCTTCGTGGTTCAGAAGTTTTAACGTTCTCACCCAGTGAGAGAGGAAATGTGTCTGCTGACATTTCCCTTCTGGGACTTCCTGTGAAAGGAGACCCTGTTAGACTGTTAGAATCTGGTCTCTCCTCCCAACCCATCTCCATTCCATTTAAGAGAAATGAAAATGAGGTCAGGGATCAGGGAAAAAATATGCAGTCTTTCAAACTCCACATATTCATGTATAATTAAAGTGGAATAAAAAGGTACTATGAGTGATATGAATGACTGAAAAGGAATTGGAAGAATGTAACAGAGGGGACAATAAGGATACATGTATAGTCTTCTCAATGCTAGATTTCCAAGATTAAATTTTTGTATAAGAACAGAGACTATTGTCACTATTTCACTATAGGTAGGATAAAATAATGTAATTGCATGGGTTGATATCTGTGCCTATGATCCAAACTATTTTTAGTCTACCCTTTCTTTGCATAGCACTTGTCAAAACCATTTGCTAACTCAAACCAGTGGTCTATGAAACAGCTAGAAGTAAATGATTCAATAGTTGAACAATCTACCTTTAAATATCTATTGACTTCAGAGGCAGCCCACCGTGTCCCTGTATGATTCACTGGAAGAATTTAGGTCAAACCAATCATTTCCTATTATGCAAGGGAAATGCTGCATTAAATATCATTAGACCAGTCAGTTGGCCACAAAGCAAAATTACCATGGAGTGACTGGCTGTGTTACCTTGTTGTGCTTCGGCACAATCATTCTTGTGTCAGTCAGGAATTTCCAGAAGAGGGGCTCATGAAGATACATCGAAGAATGAGCTATTTTGCAGATTTTTTTTTTAAAAAATTAAGTTTAACACACACACACAAAAAAAGACATTTAAAAACAATGGACGTAGTACAATCATCCTGACACACTTAGTTGTCTTATATCGTTAATTCATATAAAGAATACATATTTACATTTTATATACATAGTATATAATATATATATAAACATTAATCATTTTTTATATTTTTTATCCTTCCTAGTTTCCAACCAGTGATAAAACTTTCCCCATATTTTGTAGTAATCAGAATCATCCTTATTTTTTAATTCTTGTGTCAATTTATCCATTTCTGCGCAGTTCCAAATTTTCCTAATTATTTCTAATTCAGCTGGAGTTTCTTTACATTTCCATTTTTGGGCATAAACTAATCTTGCAGCTGTGATTACATGGATTATTAAATATATTATATCTTTGTCATATTTTCCGTTCTTTTGCAGATTTTTATCTGGTTGTTGTTTTTCAAAATATAAGGATATGAGTACCTATATTACTCATCCGCACACACAATTTTCATTTTGTTGTCACTAACATTAAGAACACACTGCCATCCAAAAATCACAGGGTTAGGTGTCTGTGGAGATTCCCCATCATCCAGGCCATGGTTATCCCAAAGGTGCTTTTCAAAAGGCAAATGAACTTTCTTTTGTTTTTTTCCTTGAAAATGTGTGTCATCCAAGAAGGTTCTTCAGTTCTGGCCAGATGAGAAGCAAAATGTTTTCAAGAAAAAGAAAACCCAAAGAAAGTCCAGTTGCCTTTTGGAAGGAGCACCTTTGGGACACAGGATTAGGTGTGACAGAACTTTTTCTGCACTTTTCAGAACAGAGAGCAGGGTGATGTAATGGTTAAGGTGGTGGCCCAAGTCCTAGGAGATGCCAAGTCAAATCCATTCTTAGCCTGGAAGCTCACTGGAAGCTATTAAATCAGACACTGCCCTTCAAACTAATCTACCTCACAGCAATGTTGTTTGGTGAAAAATTGATGGAGAATGCAATCTATATTACCTTGAGTTTCTGGAGGAAAGCCAGAATATATATTTGATACATAAATAAATAAAACCTAATAAAGCAGAAGCTTTAGGTTCAATATGATAGCTTGGATCCAGCTTTAAAACTCCTGAAAACCTGAATATGTCTTTAAAACCTCTTCTCTGTTTGTGTAACCTAGCTGAATTTAGAAAGCCCCCCGCCTTGAGGTGGACTCTGGCTTCAGCAAGCTCTGCATTCATGTTTGTACTGGATTAGACAATCATCAGAACATTTCAGGAGAGTTAATAGCTTGTAATGTGTTGCCTCAGGCAAAGCTGCTGTGCTTGCTGCATTAATTAATTAAAAATAATGAGAACTACACCAGTGGAACGGGGCAAATATGTTGATGCTAAGAAAAAAAGCCAATGTTTCTTGCAGAAGCAAAAAAAGCTTAGAAATCTTGTCCTTTGTACTTTGCAGGCCAGCCCCTGAAATCTCAACACTCATCTTCTGAATGCATCTTTGCATGATTCCTCGATGATGTTGTGTTGTTTCACTGCTTTCCTCTACACATATAAGCAGACTGTATTCCCTGATTATTCCAAGTTGCTACTGTTGCTGTTAATAGTTCAGGGACTGTGTTCATAGGATACGCCTCATGTGGTCAGTTGAAGAACAAGGAGCTGCATCTGTGCAACTTGCTTGGTTTGGAGGCTATTTTAACTGTGAATACTTTTTTTAAACCGAGCCTACTGGGCTTCTTCACAGTTCATTTGCAATGGATTATTTCATGAACCAGGTTAAGTATAGCATAGCCAATATATAAAAACCATCAAGGTATCAATGTTTGAACTTGAATGTAAAGTTATATGGATCTTTGTTCTTCCTTTAAATGTACGTTTTTTAATTCATATTATAACAGTGATTTTGGTAAAAGAGATGGTTGAACATGCATATGTAAACTGCATGCATACTCCACTTTCTTGGAGGGGGTGGCTAAGACAGCCTTTCAATTTCATGCCTCTGAAATGCAACAGGAAAGAAAGTCATCTATTACATGCACAAATGTTGCCTTTCAAATTGCCATACCTCACAACCATTTCAACTGATTTTCTTTCGTGATGTCACTTGTTCACTGCTACATCCCCTGGGCCTTTGGTGACCATTAAAAAAGAAAGATTGATCAATCTATCCATCCATACCTGCCTGCCTGTCTGTATCTATCTATATTTATCCCTATCTATCTATATCTACCCCATGCATGTATTTATCTATCTCTATCTATCCCTATCTATCTATCCCTATGTATGTATGTATGTATGTATGTATGTATGTATCATCTATATCTATCTATCTATCTATCTATCTATCTATCTATCTATCCCTATGTATGTATCTATCTCCATCTATCCCTATGTATGTATGATCTATCTCTATTCCTATCTATCAATCCCTATGTATGTATATGTGTGTATCTATCCCTATCTATCAATCCCTATGTATCTATGTATCTATCCCTATCTATCCCTATGTATGTATGTATGTATGATCTATCTCTATCTATCCCTATCTATCAATCCCTATGTATGTATATGTATGTATCTATCCCTATCTATCTATCCCTATGTATCTATGTATCTATCCCTATCTATCCCTATGTATGTATGTATGATCTATCTCTGTCCCTATCTATCTATCCCTATGTATCTATCCCTATCTATCCCTATGTATGTATGTATGTATGTATGATCTATCTCTATCTATCCCTATCTATCAATCCCTATGTATGTATATGTGTGTGTATGTATGTATGTATGTATGTATCTATCTATCTATCTATCTATCTATCTATCTATCTATCTATCTATCTATCTATCTATCTGTTCCAATCGAAAAAAACTCTGGGAGTCTTGCTTTATAATTGTTTGGAAATGAACCAAGGAGACCATCCTTTGCATGTGGCATAATATATGCTAAAAATTCTAATTGGGAATGATGTGGGAACAAACAGAATAAGGATAGCAATACAGACCTTCTTGGTCTATAAAAACGGGCTCTAGACTAGAACCGAATACTTTAAGACACTTCCTTCTTTTGTCCAGCCTGTGCTTACATAACCGCATTCCATGGCTAACAAGTCTATAAAAAGAATGGGGAAGAAGTGGAGGTGAAGAATAAAATCTATGCTCTGCTACTCTCAAGTCTGCATTAAGGACAGATGACCCAAGGTACACAGAAAAGATTGGCTCACGCTAGAATAACACCTTTGCTTGGCTGTTACATGGCATACTGGGGAAAGAGCAAGCACAGCCTTAGAAGGAACACTCACTTTTCCCAAGTGAGAAGACATTTTGCTCTCATTTGCTCTGTGCTACAAAGTAGGTTACAAGAGAGTTGAGGGTGTGAAACTGAACAGTCTCAAAAGCAATTACATGCCAATGCATACAGAGTTCAATGCTGATGTAGCTAATAAGCTGTCTTGATTCTCCCCGATTTCTCAACTTTCCCATTTCTTAAAAACTAAGGGAAAAGGCCCATTCTTTTAATGTAAACACAGAGGGGGGAGGGGGAGAGGGAGGGCGGAGGGAGAGAAACTATAGGTAGTCCGAACATTGTGATATAGACAGGAATGCCAGCTTGTTTACTACCTTCTGTTCCTTTGAGCAGAATTTAACAGTCTTTTATAGCATGTGAGCTGCAGGTCAACCAAGGATGATTTCCATCTTCCTAACCAGAAAGAATGAGAAAGGGAAAGGCAGAAGACTCCATTTTTGCCACCACTTTTCCTTACCTGCCTTTCCCTGGCTTTGGTTCATTGTTAAACAGATTTTGCTGGATTATACCTCTTGAGGGCAGCTAGCTTTTCTCCAGTGGCCTCTTGTCACCTCTCCAATCTTACATGCAGAAGAACTTTTATTTTGTTTCACAGGAAAGTGATGGGCATAGGACTGAAGCAAGAGAAGGGGCGGCTGAGTAATAAGCAGGCATATACAATGGAATGAAGGCTATTTGCTGAGCGCATTGGGTTGCGCCAAAATTGTAAGCCGCCCTGAGTCTCCGGAGAAGGGCGGCATATAAATGTAATTAAAAAAAACCAAAAAACCGCTTTATAAAAGTAGGGCCGCTAGGCTTTGCCCCGGCTACTCAAAATGAGTATTTGGCACAGGCTACCACTGTTTTCTTTCTTGGCATCTTGTTGGCAGAGACTGTTTAAAGAGATCGTTCTATTTATTCCTTTGTTCTTGTTTATGTTCATACTTATGCTTGTTATCTTGTACATGTTTGACAAATAAACAAATAATTAAAAATAAAACATGCAGCTGCACAGAGCCCAAGCGGGGCCTCCTCTTCGCACATCTTTCTCTCCCTCTTTCTGGTCCACGTCGCTGTCCTTCTTGCTGCCACTGACAGTCCCTTGCACCAACTCAACTCAAGCTAAGCCAACAGCTGCGCACGCTCCTGTCACTTTTTCTGCCCATCCTGGAAGGCATGAGGTGTGTGAGCATGCTGCAGGGACTGAAAATAACGGGAGAAAAAAAAACAACACCTCGCTCTGCTCTGGCAGATGTTGTTATTGGATATGAAGGGGGTGTCTTGTGCTGGTCTGCTGGATTGTATGACCGCCCTGCAATGACAATCTGCTTTAATGCCTGCCTAGCCCTACTGCCCTTACTCCACTGCCCACCCCAGGTCCTTACTGCTCACTGTCCAGATTGAGGAGGACAGTGCCCTCTTAGTATTCCCAGGAAAAGGCCCTGCTGCTGACAAGCCAAGCAGACACCTACCGTCCTTTACATAATCTAACTCCAATGTTTTGGGGATGGAAAAAATAACAAGGTTGGGAAAAGCATGCAGGACATCGCTTCTAGATCCCCACCACCCACCCAATCCAGCAGTGGCCATTGGAAATGCCTATATTTAATGAAGCAATGGGGAACGGGTGGCTGAATGTTTCTTCTTTCCTCTCATGTTGCATTTCTGAGTTTGTGTGCACTAGGAAGCACAGGGCGGGCTGTTTATGCTCCACCCCACTGTAAGCAAAGGGAGCTTGCCACAGAATAGAAAGCAACATTATGAGACATAATGCTCAATTTTCATTGTCAAAGCTATGCATTTTGCTCAAGAGATTCCCCCCCTTCCCCCCCTTCCTGGATTGTTTTCCTCTCTAGTCCCAAACTTAATCTGGATGCTTTTTAAAACCTTTTCTTTTGCCAGATTCTTTTAGAGCAAATTTGATCCCATTGTGTGCATTTTATGAAGATATTGTAGAGACAGACAGATAGTCAGACCAAATGTCGAGCCTCTTTATGTAGCTTCTACCTAACATTCCACTGGATTGGAAAGGATAAAAATTAATACCCAGCACATGGAAATATAATTTATCTATCCATTTAAATATATTATAAAATGAATAAATAAATTACACACACACAGAGAGTGGTAGTCAGGTCACCATACATACATACATACATACATACATACATACATACATATCAATAAAAATAGAATAGAAAGCCAGAAGTTACAATAAGTGATGTGATACATTCTAAAACAACAACTCTATTGTAGCATTCCATAAATGGACTGGACACTAGCACAATTTTTTCCACATTCAAGCAGCAGACTGTCAGTTTCTCTTGATTACCTCCTGCTGCATCTGTGCTCATTGACACAGTTGTCAGACTATCACTAAAATGTTACTTGGAACGGAATCAAAGCTGGATTACTTAATGAAAAGAAAGTAATGAGTGAGTGGGAGATAAAGAGAGGAGAGAAAACGCAAAATTACCAGTCTTAGCTATGTAACAATCAAAATATGTTGATAGTGGGCTTCTGACTAAGCACCAACCAGTAAGTAGGCAGTACAGGGAAAAAAGGAAGAAAGAAAACCCTCAACCTTCAGAACTAAGATAGCCCAAATTTCTGTACCAAGAAAAGCTGAAATCCACAACTTGCATACTGTGTGGTATATGATTAAAATTATATATACACCTATATATATTCATTTGGTTAAAAATGCAAAGAGCAAAACTTCAGCTATTAAAAACCTTGTACTTTGTCTTTTTGTTTGCAAGTTCACTATTGGGTGAATTCATATATATTTTCAAGGGTAACTTGAAACTATTAGCCAATGTTTGAGACAGTGCAACACTATATTATACTACCATTCACATTGGTCATGCTCAGTGGTGGGATTCAATTTTTTTTACTACTGGTTCTGTGGGCATGGCTATGTGGTCATGTGATTGGGTGGGCTTGGCTACACAGTCATGTGACCAGGTGGATGTGACTAGGTGTGAGGTCATAGGTGTGACCAGTCATAAGTGCGAGGAGTGGTCATAATTCATTTTTTCAGCCCTCTCAATAGTCCCTATGTGTAGGGAAATAAAATTCAGCTAGTCCTTAACTCACGACCACATATCTTATTTTATTTATTTATTTATTTATTTATTTATTTATTTATTTACTTTTACTTTATTTACTTCTTACTTACTTATTTGACTTGTATGCCCCTTCTCCAGAAGGACTTGGGGCAGCTCACAGATAAAAGACAATACAATAAGTTAACTAAAATAGAATTAAATTGCAGCAAGCCGAATTAAACTTAAAATCCCATAATACATATAAACCCCTTCCCCCAAGGAGTCAGCACAGCCCAGCCTGTTCAAACAGCCAAGTTTTTAGGTTGTGACGGAAGGTGCGGAGATCAGGGGCCAGGCGGAGCCCCAGAGGTAGTTGGTTCCAGAGAGCAGGAGCCGCTACAGAGTAGGCCCTTCCCCGGGACGCCAGCCGACACTGAGTCGCAGACGGCACCCCAAGAAGTCCCTGCCTGTGCGTTCGTACAGGGCAGTTGGTATTCGATGCCGGCAGTAGACGCTCCCGTAAATAACCCGGACCCATGTCTCGTAGGACTTTGAATGTTAATACTAAGACCTTGAATATCTTAAAGTTAACAAGATAGAGAAACACTGATCTAAGCACAGCCTATTCTGGTGTGTATCATTCTACTAACAACTCTCAAAACCATGCAAGGCTTAAAGTACTGACTGACACCTGAGAGATTACACATTCCTTGAGAAGCTTCTGAAGTGAGTCTTGTCCAAGGAAGGACATGCCTGGATCACTCAAGGACCTTATATTATACCTATGCGGCAGGCCAAAAGAGCCAACCGTTAAGCAATACACCTCAGTGCTAGAATATGATTTCAGACCTGGAGAAGAAAACCTTGGCTTAATGGAGCCTTCTATGGAAGGATTTCAGGAGCAAAATGTAATTACCAGAGCTGGAATTTATACCTGTGTAACCTTATTCTTTCATCAACCGAAATCCTTTCTTCTACCCCCCCCCCAATCTCGTGCCAAAAGAATGATTGATTGTTCTCTCAGAAAGCAGGAGCAAATGCATCTATAGCACCTGTGTGATCAGCAATTCTCATTCTTGTGAATATCAGTAGGAAATCTTCAGGCCGGACTAAAAGAATATCAGTGTCTTGCATATAGCTTCATATGCAGGTATGATATTAAACATTTTATTGTTATCCCTGTATGTAAGCAATTCTCTAATTTAAACAGATCAGCGAAAAGACTGGCTGTATTTCTGAGATTAGTAATTCTCACCCATCAAAATATACCATATGTAGCAGCATTCAAATGTGCAATTTCACCCCGTCCCATCCCCAGCTTTCTGTTGCAATTGGTACAATTCACAATGGATGATATCCCATCCCCTTCCAGGTTCATGAGCTGAGAATATAAACCATAACATTGGAGAGATCACTTTAATCAGCCCTATGTACCAAGTCACATATTATTTTTTTAATTAGTTATTTTAATAAATTTGATCAAGATATCTAAAAAAATCTGCATTCATTTTTCAAGTTATTAGATATTAATAAAATTTCCCCAACATTCATCCCCTTAATAGTCAGAAATTACCCACTGAGGATTTTTTTTAAAATGCAGATTTCCCTCATTTATTTTTTTTTCCTTTTCATTTTAACTGCCTCCTTTGAATGCTAACAGATGTCTTTCAGTGCTCCCACTGATTTTGAAAGTTCTTGCAAATCTACTGTCTTATTAGGCTTATTTAACTTCCTGTTGGAATTATGGCACACCACCAGGGGTGGGATTCAAAAATCCCAACAACTGGTTCTCTGCCCAGTGGCTGGGTGGGAATGGCCTACCGGAACGTCCAGGAGGTTCCAAGTTCCAACGTTTTTTGCCTTCCCCAGAGTCCAGAGGCTTCTCTTGGGCCTCTGGGTGCAAACGGCCTCACCTGAGCTCTGGAAAACCAGAAACAGGCCCGTTTCCGGACTTCTGGAACTTCCTAGAGGGCCGTTTTTCACCTTCCCAGAACCTCCACGCGGACTCTGAACTTACTTGCATCCAAAATGGGCCATGTGGGAGGAGCAGGGTGGGCAGGGTCAGCCGGTCTGTTCAACTACCGGTTCAGCAAACCAGATGTAAATTTAACATCCGGTTCACCCAAACTGGGCCAATCCTACCTCTGCACACCACATTTTTGCAATGCCACACCTAAAAGGAAATATCCAAACCATGTTTTTTTTCTATGTATTTATTTCATTTTTCTTGTGGTTCAAGCACTTTTTATGTGTTTTTCTTCTTTTTCTTGACGATGTTATGTATTGCCAATTGCACATTCCTGAAAGAATCCTTAGGCAAGGGGCCAGATAAAGTAAGTGCAGATTGGCAGCGAAGGCTGATGCATTTAGATTTGAGAGGCAAATAGAGAAGGAGGCTAAAATGTGTGTGCTTACTTCTTGCTGTGCATGCAAGCAAAAGTGCTTTTAGGCATCACTTAGGGAACTGGGCAGGCAAACTTCCAAGCAAGAGACTGTGAGTCTTTTCCCCACTAGTGAATCAGGTAATTTCCTCACTAGTTACCTATCCTCAAGTTGGCACAGAAACAAAACAATGTTGGTATAATAGCATTTGCAGACCTCACTGTTAATCTTTAACTTAGTGTTGCTGCGTCTGAGTTACTGCTGAATGGTAACCTAATTTGTGAATGTGGTATTCATTATAATGTGCTGGGCTTTCTCCTCTGATTTTGCTGCTGACCCTTTCAGCCTTTTCTCAAAGAGAGAAGGAACCAAAATATACCCATCACAGCAAATTCTGTCTTCAGGATCCTCTCTGGTTCATCTGCCCTCCAACTGCTTCCTACTGGAGCATCTTCCAAGTTTAAAAGAAACATGAAGGAAGACCACATGGAGAGAGGCAGATCCATGGCTGTACATTTAGCTAGGCTCTGTACACTGAGGTAATTGAACTAGGCTAACTGTTGGATAAGGTAGACAAGATCAGATCTAAACTTTATTGAGATAGGCTATATTGATAGAACCTTGGACATTTGTCTGCATTCTACTTTCCCTTCCTCTTATACCCCCCACTTTGGAGCTAGCCTAAGCTACCTCCTATTACTATCTCCCTTCCCAGGGCTTATGAAATGCTTCTGTCCTTGTTTCAATAATTGTTTTGGAACATTCCTTTCAAAGCTATCTCCATGACTCTCTACACCAAGCAACCAATTCTCACACTATACAGGGAAGTAGGAAAATTGTTATGAAACTCACAAAAAAATAGGGAAACTGGCAAATAAGCAAGAAATTTCCAACATTTCCTTATTCTTTGAGTAACGCAATGAGAAAAAACAGATATTGCATTTTTTTAAAAAAATTCATATTTATATCCCGCCCTTCTCCGGTGACTCAGGGCAGCTTACAATTTTTGGGATACAACCCAATGCGCTCAGCAATAGCCTTCCTTCCATTGTATATGCCTGCTTATTAGTAAGCGGCATTTTTACAAAGTCAGCTTATTGCCCCCAACAATCTTGGGTCCTCAGTTTACCTACCCCAAGAGGATGGAAGGCTGAGTCAACCTTGAGCCTGGTGGGATTCGAGCCTGCAATAATTACAGGCAGCTGGAACTAAGTGCTAGGCTATTAACAGCCTGCACCACCAAGGCCCCTATTTAAAAGTAAAGCTCCATTTTCGAACACTGCTTTAACACATAAGTGCAAACATTCCTCCCTTTCTTCTCCAGATAAAATAGACTTAAGCCTTTCTGGAAACATAGAGAAAAATCTGTATCAAAAATAAGAGGGAAGATGAAGATATGAAAGGAACTTAGGAAATAAAATACTAATGGAAGGAGCAAATATTGGGAGAGAAATTACTTCAGTGGAGGCTGGCTATTGATTAAATGAAGGAGATATGCTTTCAGTTTCCAACTCTCAAAATACACGTGTGATCATACCCAAACTTCTTCCAAGGTCATAGGTGACAAAGCATGTCAGATATTATACAATGTGAAGGTGCATGGTATCAGAATAAGGGGAGAAAGGGGATAAGCAATAAAATGGATATGGCATGAAAGGAAGGTTAGGCTGGATCTCAGACACTTCATGAGCTGGCCATCTTAAACAAGGAAAATTCCACTGAACTTTATATGTCTGTCTTCTGGATACAATATCTTAACCTCATGCTGTGTCAACTTTTTCATTATTGGTCCCAGGTATATGTTTTATGTCACTTCCAAATAGGATTTTTACAACAGTTTGGAATTAGCCCCAGATTCCTTATTCCAACACTGGCCAACTGGAAGAGAGCCAAATGAAATTACTACTAACCTGAGCATCATATATGGTAGTATGTGCTGCTGGTACGATCGCACTTGGAATACTGTGTTCAGTTTTGGTCACCACAAGCAAAAAAGATGTTGATATTCTAGAAAGAGTGCACAGAAGAGCAACAAAGATGATTAGGGGACTGGAGGCTAAAGTATGTGCTGAACGGGTGCAGGAACTGGATATGTCTAATCTAATGAAGAGAAGGATTAGGGCCTTGATGATTGCAGTCTTCCAATATTTGAGGGGTTGCTACAGAGAGGAGAGGGTCAAACTATTCTCCAAAGAAACAGGGTAGGAAAAGAAGTACCCGAAGGAAGCCTATCAAAGAGAGATCCAACCTAGGTTTAAGAAGAAATTTACAGTGAGTGGAATGGCTTGCCCCAGAATTTATGGGTGCTCCATTACTGGAGGTTTTTAAGATGAGATTGAACAGCTATTTGTCTGGAATGGTGTAGATCATCTGCTTGAGCAGGGGGTTGGACTGGAAGACCTCAAAGGTTTCTTCCAGCTCTGTTATTCTGTATGTAAAACTATATTACTATATCTAGTCTTTTCCCTTAAAATTTAATTTAATTTTAATTTATTTATTTTGTCAATCGCTTACAAGGATATAGTTGTGAATACATGGAATACATATAAGAAAAATAAAAGAAACAATAGGACAGGGACGGTAGGCACATTGGTGCACTTATGCACCCCTACAGACCTCTTAGGAAAGGGGTGAGGTCAATAGTAGACAGTCTAAGGTTAAAGTTTTGGGGTTTGGGGAAGAAACCACAGAGTCAGGTAGAGTATTCCAGACATTGACCACTCTGTTGCTGAAGTCGTATTTCCTGCAATCAAGTTTGGTGTGGTTAACTTTGAGTTTGTATCTATTGTGTGCTCTTGTATGCTATATGCTTGTATGCTATATAAAATGCTATACAGCTCTGCCAATCTTCTGCCCAGTCAGTTCCTCATGGACATAAATTCTTGCCTCCTTCTTTTCCTGCCCAAGCTCAGTTCTGAACAATTTAAGATGAGGATTGTGAAGGCAATCATTAGTGTTGCAGCCTTTTGGGGGGGGGGGAAATAGGGAGTAAAAACTGTGATGGTGTGCATCTGTCCTAAAATACCTTGTTTGTGAATGTTGATAAGTGAAACAGCAGGAACATGCTAGCTCAGAGCATTTGAAACATCATCTTATTTCTTCCAAACTTATATCTATAGCCTTCTTTAAGGAATATTTGTAGCTTGAAGTTGAAATGAGGGGTCCTTGGTGCTCTCTAGAGCTTGCTTGTTTTCTTGCAGACATTTCATTGCCCTAACTAGGTAACAGCATCAGTGCTAGTGACCTCATAGTCTTCTTTGGATCACTTTATCAAAGACGCTATGCCCAATTGTGATTTAAAATGTAGGTAGTGAAAAAAGACATTTTCTGTGATGCCCCTCAGTGTGTTAACTCTTTACTTAGAAAAAAAAATTAATTCTTTTAGGTTTTAAACAGCATCTGAAGGCATTCATACCCCCACTTTCAAAATACTGTTCTAGCCATTTATAAACTGTACTGTTTTAAATGGTTTTCTCTTTCTTTGCTTTTTACATGTACTGCATGTTTTGGATTTTTACAATAAAATGGGAAAAGTTTCGATAGAAAACTGTAGAATTTTAAAAAATCATATGCATGCAGTAATGAATGCCAGTTTATATTTACGTTAGAGATGTTATAAGTGCAAATGGCAATTTCAATACTGTTTATAAATATAGATATGATTCCTTGACAAGTTGTTAAAAGCGATGATGGAATCCCAGAATACTTATTAAAGATGACAAAAACCTGTCTAATATTATAATCCTGGGAAATCTGTCAGCACAAGGATCTGGGTTAGATGTTCAGTATCCCTTCCAAATCTCCACATTTTAAGCCCTAATCCAAAGCACAAAGTGTTTTCTTCTTCTCATGGGAGGTTAAGTCCCTTTCATTCCAGCAGAGCAATTTCAGGATGTTTAATCGTCATGAAGATAATGTTAAAAGACCAAAGATAAGACTCTCCCTAAGCAAAGTGTAATTGACAGAGAGGTGACAGATACCTCAGGAATTAAAACATGACAACACATAACTCTTGAGATGACTCTGTTTCCAAATAGGCAATTCAGTGTCTCCAGAGAAAAATATGTTAGGCTTTGTATACTAATTGCTTATACTGGCCTTTTAAAGTAATGGCAATGAAAAACATCAACCTGTTCAAACATGGAGTGTAATTTGGAACAGCAGAAGTTCTAAGAATGCCATCAGTGATACCATTTTGGAATACTGAATCAGTTCCTAGACACCTTTCTAATGTTCCAACAAGCTTTAATTTGGCACAAAATGATTATTAATGCTTGTGATGCCACACAATGGACCATGAGTGAGCCTCTCTATTGGAAGCTGCTACCACACACCATGTTCATCAAGTATTCATCCTAAACAAGCAACTCAGTGACAGAACATATGTTTTGAATATGTGAAGGTCCCAGGTTCAATCTCTGGCATTTCCAAACAATGCTAGAGAAGTAAGAGTTGCTGACAATCCAAAACAGATAATACAGTAGGAAAGAAACCTGTAAATCTACAAATGTTGTTCCTTCCATTAACCCTGATTTTTGGTCTTGTTAATAGGGACTCATAGGAATTGCATCCAACTACTGGAAGGCTATAGTTTAGCTACCTGTGAAGAAGATGAGTACTGAATTAAGCACTTTGATTCAGAATGATAACATACATTCAGAAAGGAGAGTATACTATATGCTTAGAAGTAATCTTTTCTGTACTAATTATTTAGGGCAACCCAATATGCAGCCCATGGGCTGCACATGGCCCTCAACAGATAGTAATGCAGCCCCACAAGATCATAAACTTTGGACATCATTATCTGATTTATACAGATTAATTATATTTTATATGCAGCTCAAGGCAATTCCACTTCCTTCAAAGTGGCTCAGGTAAGCCAAAAAATTGGACACTCGTGATTCAGGGTATAAACACTGCTTGTAAACTTTCTAGGATATAGCAAGGATCAAACATTTCTTCACTGAAAGTTTCCTCTTTACACAAGATACATGTAGAAGTTTGTTTATTTATTTACTTACTTAGCTTACTTTTATGCCACCTTTATTATTTTTATAAATAACTCAAGACAACGAACATATACAACACAGCTATTTTCCCCGCAGCAACAACCCTGTGAGTTGAGTTGGGCTGAGGAGTCACGGGCCCGAGGTCACCAGCCAGGTTTCATGCCAAAGATAGGACTAGAACTCACGGTCTCCCCCTTTCTAGCCTGATGCCTTAACTATGAGGCAAACTGTATTCATTATTTACTGTCTGACATAATGTATAATCATCAATCTATCTAGCCAAGCCCCCAAAACTATGCAATATCAGAAAGCAATTATATTATCATGCAAAGAAAAAGGGCATTGGTACTTACCTGATACGCCCGTTCTCCTTGAGCTGCGAAGAACATCCAGAAGTGGGAGGTGCTCAGTCTCTTGTCAAGCAGGCTGGGCTTAATTATTATTAAGACGCTCCTCCTCCCAGGACTCCACCACAGCGTCCCAGTTTTGGCGAAGTCAAAGTGGCAAACCCACCTATACTTCACCTATCTACAACATTTGGCCAGAGCAATGCCCCCCCAGATGGAAAAGGGTGGGGCTGGATGCTCGCAGCTCAAGGAGAATGGGTATCAGCTAAGTACCAACACCCTTTCTCCCCCGAGCTGCTCAGAGCATCCAGAAGTGGGACATACCAAAGCTGGAGTTGTCCTCAGGGAGGGATGCCGTCTGGTAGTAAATCTACTCCCGGGCCCTATGTACTTGTTGTAAGACCCTTCTACCAAATGAAGCCTCCGCAGAGGCAAACACGTCAACCTTATAGTTTCGTATGAATGGCGAAGGGGAGGACCAGGTGGTCGCTCTGCAGATTTCGTCTATCGAGGCCTGGGTGGCCCAAGCAGCCGATGTTGCTGCACTTCGTGTTGAGTGGGCTGTGATGCCCGTTGGTACAGGTAGAGATTGAACGTCATAAGACTTCACTATTGAGGCTCTGAGCCATCGCCCAATTGTGGAAGAAGACACTTTACAACCCTCCATCTTAGGGAGAAAAGAAACGAAAAGGGTCTCCGTCTTCCGGAAGGGCGCCGTGCGTTGTATGTATATGCAAATGCTCGTCGTACATCAAGGTGATGCCATTGACGTTCCAGTCGATGAAGTGGAGTTGAACAGAAATTGGGAAGGACCAATTCCTGTGCCCTATGGAAGGCAGAATTGACTTTAGGGACAAAGGTAGGATCAGGTCTGAGGACTACTCTGTCCGCGTGGAATACATAGAGGTCCTTGCGAATCAATAAGGCTGCCAATTCAGATATTCTCCTCGCTGAGGTAATCACGATCAAAAAGACCACCTTATACGTCAGGAATTGTAGACTGATGGTTCTCAAGGGTTCGAAGGGATCCTTGGTAAGTGCCGACAGAACTTTGTTCAGGTCCCAAGTTGGGTACTGGTGGACAACTGGTGGACGTAAATTGGTGGCACCTCGCAGAAAGCTGCGAACCCGGGGGCGTTGAGAAACTGAATGAAAATCACCAAAGGATATCACCAAAGCCAGGGCCGTCACTTGTCTATGTAAAGTGTTTGGGGACAGTCCCTTATCTAGTCCCTCCTGTAGAAAGTCCAACAACTGTGCCACCGATGGAGAGGTGGGAACAACCCCTGATTTCGTGCACCATTTGCAGAAGATGTCCCAGGTGGCATTATATATGCGGACTGTGGATGGACGCTTAGCCGCTTGTATAGTATCGATGACTCTGGCTGAAATGTCTTCTGATCTCAGACGTCCGCCAATCTCCAAACAGCTAGGCTGAACCATTGCGTGGTCTGGATGAAAGATTGGGCCCTGAGAGAGAGATCATTGACGATGGGATTCTCCAGGATCTTCGATGGATAAGCTCCGAGGTCAGCAAACCATGGCTGCCTGGGCCAATAGGGGCCACCACTAATATCTCTGCCCTTTCCTCCAGAACTGCTGAATCAGCCTGGGAATCACCGGGAGAGGGAAGATAGGAGACCTGGGGCCAAGGGCAGCGGAGATGGTTGACATTCTCTGCTCCTTGGGACAGGTATCGGAAATGAAGCGTGGTAATTATGCGTTGAGGGGAGATGCAAATAGATCGATGTCAGGAGACCGAATCTTTGGGCTGCATTTTGAAATAATGAGGGGAAGTCACTTGGCAAGGAAGTGAAAGTTGGTTGTAAGATACAATATTGCTACTAGAGACCTGTTATCTTATATAAACATACACACTTGCAAGGACTGTATCCAAGGCTTCGCTGATTAGAAAGTGCTGGATAGGTGCTTTTGAATATCTCTGAGCCTTCAGTTTGGAACTGAAGAATAAAATGACCTTGGAGAGCTTTTAAAATAAAAGAATTGGATCTCTTCGAGAGGCAAAAACAGAGGAGCTGCTATCTTCCTGCCTTCACTAGTTAAGCTCTGGACTCTGTATAGTGGCAATGGAATAAAGAGTGATATTGCTTCCTGCCAAGACTTTTATTGTTTGGAATTTAATTTTTATAATTTGAGCCCCTAAAATATTTTTGTTATTCCTAAAGGGAATTTTACTATTTTACTATTTTTATCCTTTTTCTTATTGATACCTTCCTATTTTTAACTCTTAGCCTTTTTCTTTTGAGAGTTGGTTTTTATTCTCGATTGGAAACAAGATAGTTAACTATTGGACTTTTTATTATCCTATTTCTTTTTAAATTCAAGTTTTTAAATTTTTGCCTTTTTCTAAATTATTGTTGTATTATTGATATGTAATTGAACCCTTTTTCCTTTTACTATTCTTTTTCCTTTTTCTTGTTAAAAGGATTGTTCTTCTCCTTTTTATAACACTAATTTTATTTTTATTTTTGCTTATTGGCCTTTTTCCTTCCTTCTTTTGAATTGGTTCTGACAACCTCTGCAACAATGAGTAGAAGACCTTCAATTCCACAAGTAACGGCTCCCACAACAGAAGAGGCAATACAGAAGATATTAAGCAGTAGGTGAGATTGAAAAAGAACAGAGATAATTGAACAGAAGCTAGACAAGACAGATAAAAAGCTAGACAAGACAGATGAAAAGCTAGACAAGACAGATAAAAAGTTAGACAAGACAGATGAAAATATAAAGGTTTTACAGCAAATAATGGAGAAATATGGTGAGAGGATGAAGAAAATTGAAGAGCAGCAAGAACAAAGAGACAAGGAAATGAAGAGTTTTAATACCAGATTAAGGAAGTTGAGAGTAACCATAATGAATCTCTCATGAAGTGAAGTTGATAGATCGAATTCTATTTGAGATTCCAAAATGTTGAGGAAGAGAAGGTGAAAATCTACTGGAGAAATGACACAGATTTTGGCAGAACTGTTAGAAATAACGAAGAGAAGATGAGGGATGGAATAGATGAAGCATTTCGTGTCTTTACAAGATATGCAACGAGGAATAAGCTCCCAAGAGAAATTCATATTAGATTTACTAAGAAGAGTATTAAATCACAAATTTTGCAAACAGTCAGAGACAAGACGCTGAAGCACAACAATAAAGATGTCACGGTATTGAAACAGATACCAAGAAGAATAAGAGAGAGGAGAGGAGAATATGCATTTTTATCCAGAGAATTATTGAAGAGAGGATAAATTATAGATGGCTAATACCAGAAGGCCTCTTTTGTCAAGGGAACAAAGACATAGAATCGACACAGTGGAGAAGGCAGAGTTATTCTATGAGAGCTATTTTAGAGGAAAAGAGGGAAATGGAGGACATGAAGAACTGATTGTGGAACTTCCAAAGGAAGGTGCAATGATAAGTGAAGAAGAAGAACAACTTGGAGCAGTAGGCGGTCTACCTAGAGAACAAAAAGAAGTTAGAACGACTAGAGCAAAACAACCTATATATAAGACTTAAATGGAAGGGAAAAATTGATCTCAATGAATATAAATGGACTCAATTCAATTGTTAAAAGAAGGAAAATATTTCATAAATTAGAGAAATTAAAATTTGATATAATTTGTCTGCAAGAGGTCCATATTAAAAATGAATATGTATTAAGGCAAAGAAAGTTAGGAAAGCTATTTACATCATTGGTTAATGTAAAAAGAGGAGTGGCTTTATATATTAAAGATACAATTACTGCAGAATTGATTTATACAGATGAAGATGGGAGGATTTTAATAGTGGAGATAATAGATAACAACACTAAAATGCTTCTGATAGCAATATATGCACCAAGTGAGAATCAAGAAGAATTCTATAAGAAATTATATCAAAAAGTGATTGAATTAGACTATGCAAATATCTTTCTGATGGGAGATTTTAATGGGATAATTAATGACCAGCTTGATTATAAATCTGAAAGAACCAAAAAGAAAATTAGAAAAAGCTACCCAAGTCCTTCTTTCAAATGATAGAAGAAATGAATATTAAAGACATATGGAGAGAGAGAAATATTGGAAACAAAGAATTTATTTTTATTCAAATAGACATGAATCATGGTCAAGAATAGATATGGTATGGGCATCTGCAGATATGCTCTCCGATATACAGAAAATTCAAATTGAAAGTGGGATCTGGGATCACAATCCATTGACAGTTGCCTGGAAAGGACAGAGGAGAAGATCGAGATGGACATTAAATAATATGATCTTGAAAGAAGAAGAATTTAAAAAAAATTGAGGCAGAACTTACTTTTTTTTCAAGGAAAATAGAAAAGAAGATACATCTCTACAAACTCGTGGGATGGATGATGAAGGCTTATACAAGAGGTTTGATAATTGACTATATAAGAAAAGAAATATTAAACGGAAGAAGACACTCAAAATCTGGAAGATGATTTTAGGAAATTGGAAGAAGAATTACAACAATCACCGCAAAGGAAAGATATTAAAAGGAAAATGGATGTGATTAAACATAAAATGGCTTAATGGACAAGGAAGAAATCGCTCAAAAGATTAAAGGCGCTTAAACAAAATTACTTTGAAAACGGTAATAAGCCAGGAAGGTGGTTAGGATAAAATTAGAAAGGAAAGAGAAATAAAGAAAATTGGCCAATTAATAGATGGAAAAGGGAATATACAGCATGGGAATGATGAAAAGAAAAATTATCCGAGACTACTATGAAAAACTGTACTCCCAAGAAGATATCCTAGAAGAAAAATTGGTATTACAAAAGACAAGACTACCACAGATACCTGAAGATATTGGAGACAATGTTAGAAGGGAACATAACCATGATGGAATTAACAGAAGCCTTGAAGAAACAAAATACAGGAAAAGCACCAGGCCCAGATGGTCTA
>CM019149.1:214799769-214998414 GCA_009733165.1 Naja naja | reverse complement strand
GAATTTATACCTGTGTAACCTTATTCTTTCATCAACAGAAATCCTTTCTTCTACCCCCAATCTTGCCAAAGAATGATTGATTGTTCTCTCAGAAAGCAGGAGCAAATGCATCTATAGCACCTGTGTGATCAGCAATTCTCATTCTTGTGAATATCAGTAGGAAATCTTCAGGCGGGAAAAAGAATATCAGTGTCTTGCATATAGCTTCATATGCAGGTATGATATTAAACATTTTATTGTTATCCCTGTATGTAAGCAATTCTCTAATTTAAACAGATCAGCTTAAAAGACTGGCTGTATTTCTGAGATTAGTAATTCTCACCCATCAAAATATACCATATGTAGCAGCATTCAAATGTGCAATTTCACCCGTCCCCATCCCCAGCTTTCTGTCACAATTGGTACAATTCACAATGGATGATATCCCATCCCTTCCAGGTTCATGAGCTGAGAATATAAACCATAACATTGGAGAGATCACTTTAATCAGCCCTATGTACCAAGTCACATATTATTTTTTAATTAGTTATTTTAATAATTTTGATCAAGATATCTAAAAAATCTGCATTCATTTTTCAAGTTATTAGATATTAATAAAATTTCCCAACATTCATCCCTTAATAGTCAGAAATTACCCACTGAGGATTTTTTTTAAATGCAGATTTCCCTTTATTTTTTTTTTTCCTTTTCATTTTAACTGCCTCCTTTGAATGCTAGCAGATGTCTTTCAGTGCTCCCACTGATTTTGAAAGTTCTTGCAAATCTACTGTCTTATTAGGCTTATTTAACTTCCTGTTGAAATTATAGCACACCACCAGGGGTGGGACTCAAAAATCCCAACAACTGGTTCTCTGCCCAGTGGCTGGGTGGGAATGGCCTACTGGAACGTCCAGGAGGTTCCAAGTTCCAACGTTTTTTGCCTTCCCCAGAGTCCAGAGGCTTCTCTTGGGCTTCTGGGAGGGTGCAATCGGCCTCACCTGGGCTCTGGAAAACCAGAAACAGGCCCGTTCCGGAACTTCCTAGAGGGGCCGTTTTCACCCTCCCAGAACCTCCACGGAGACTCTGAACTTACTTGCATCCAAAATGGGCCATGTGGAGACTCCTGGGAGGGGCAGGGTGGGCAGGGCCAGCCGGCCAGCCAACTACCGGTTCTACAGGTAAATTTCAACTACGGTCAGCAAACCAGATGTAAATTTAACATCGGTTCACCCAAACTGGGCCAATCCTACCTCTGCACACCACATTTTTGCAATGCCACACCTAAAAGGAAATATCCAAACCATGTTTTTTTTCTATGTATTTATTTCATTTTTCTTGTGGTTCAAGCACTTTTTATGTGTTTTCTTCTTTTTCTTGCGATGTTATGTATTGCCAATTGCACATTCCTGAAAGAATCCTTAGGCAAGGGGCCAGATAAAGTAAGCGCAGATTGGCAGCGAAGGCTGATGCATTTAGATTTGAGAGGCAAATAGAAGGAGGCTAAAATGTGTGCTTACTTCTTGCTGTGCATGCAAGCAAAAGTGCTTTTAGGCATCACTTAGGGAACTGGGCAGGCAAACTTCCAAGCAAGAGACTGTGAGTCTTTTCCCCACTAGTGAATCAGGTAATTTCCTCACTAGTTACCTATCCTCAAGTTGGCACAGAAACAAAACAATGTTGGTATAATAGCATTTGCAGACCTCACTGTTAATCTTTATCTTAGTGTTGCTGTGTCTGAGTTACTGCTGAATGGTAACCTAATTTGTGAATGTGGTATTCATTATAATGTGCTGGGCTTTCTCCTCTGATTTTGCTGCTGACCCCTTTCAGCCTTTTCTCAAAGAGAGAAGGAACCAAAATATACCCATCACAGCAAATTCTGTCTTCAGGATCCTCTCTGGTTCATCTGCCCTCCAACTGCTTCCTACTGGAGCATCTTCCAAGTTTAAAAGAAACATGAAGGAAGACCACATGGAGAGAGGCAGATCCATGGCTGTACATTTAGCTAGGCTCTGTACACTGAGGTAATTGAACTAGGCTAACTGTTGGATAAGGTAGACAAGATCAGATCTAAACTTTATTGAGATAGGCTATATTGATAGAACCTTGGACATTTGTCTGCATTCTACTTTCCCTTCCTCTTATACCCCCCACTTTGGAGCTAGCCTAAGCTACCTCCTATTACTATCTCCCTTCCCAGGGCTTATGAAATGCTTCTGTCCTTGTTTCAATAATGGTTTTGGAACATTCCTTTCAAAGCTATCTCCATGACTCTCTACACCAAGCAACCAATTCTCACACTATACAGGGAAGTAGGAAAATTGTTATGAAACTCACAAAAATAGGAAACTGGCAAATAAGCAAGAAATTTCCAACATTTCCTTATTCTTTAGTAACGCTAATGAGAAAAACAGATATTGCATTTTTAAAAAATTCATATTTATATCCCGCCCTTCTCCGGTGACTCAGGGCAGCTTACAATTTTGGGATACAACCCAATGCGCTCAGCAATAGCCTTCCTTCCATTGTATATGCCTGCTTATTAGTAAGCGGCATTTTACAAAGTCAGCTTATTGCCCCAACAATCTTGGGTCCTCAGTTTACCTACCCAAGAGGATGGAAGGCTGAGTCAACCTTGAGCCTGGTGGGATTGAGCCTGCAATAATTACAGGCAGCTGGAACTAAGTGCTAGGCTATTAACAGCCTGCACCACCAAGGCCCCTATTTAAAAGTAAAGCTCCATTTTCGAACACTGCTTTAACACATAAGTGCAAACATTCCTCCTTTCTTCTCCAGATAAAATAGACTTAAGCCTTTCTGGAAACATAGAGAAAAATCTGTATCAAAAATAAGAGGGAAGATGAAGATATGAAAGGAACTTAGGAAATAAAATACTAATGGAAGGAGCAAATATTGGGAGAGAAATTACTTCAGTGGAGGCTGGCTATTGATTAAATGAAGGAGATATGCTTTCAGTTTCCAACTCTCAAAATACATGTGTGGTCATACCCAAACTTCTTCCAAGGACATAGGTGACAAAGCATGTCAGATATTATACAATGTGAAGGTGCATGGTATCAGAATAAGGGGAGAAAGGGGATAAGCAATACAATGGATATGGCATGAAAGGAAGGTTAGGCTGGATCTCAGACACTTCATGAGCTGGCCATCTTAAACAAGGAGTAAATTCCACTGAACTTTATATGTCTGTCTTCTGGATACAATATCTTAACCTCATGCTGTGTCAACTTTTTCATTATTGGTCCCAGGTGTATGTTTTATGTCACTTCCAAATAGGATTTTTACAACAGTTTGGAATTAGCCCCAGATTCCTTATTCCAACACTGGCCAACTGGAAGAGAGCCAAATGAAATTACTACTAACCTGAGCATCATATATGGTAGTATGTGCTGCTGCGATCGCACTTGGAATACTGTGTTCAGTTTTGGTCACCACAAGCAAAAAGATGTTGATACTCTAGAAAGAGTGCACAGAAGAGCAACGAAGATGATTAGGGGACTGGAGGCTAAAGTATGTGCTGAACGGGTGCAGGAACTGGATATGTCTAATCTAATGAAGAGAAGGATTAGGGCCTTGATGATTGCAGTCTTCCAATATTTGAGGGGTTGCTACAGAGAGGAGAGGGTCAAACTATTCTCCAAAGAAACAGGGTAGGAAAAGTACCCGAAGGAAGCCTATCAAAGAGAGATCCAACCTAGGTTTAAGAAGAAATTTACCGTCAGTGAGTGGAATGGCTTGCCCCCAGAATTTATGGGTGCTCCATTACTGGAGGTTTTTAAGATGAGATTGAACAGCTATTTGTCTGGAATGGTGTAGATCATCTGCTTGAGCAGGGGGTTGGACTGGAAGACCTCAAAGGTTTCTTCCAGCTCTGTTATTCTGTATGTAAAACTATATTACTATATCTAGTCTTTTCCCTTAAAATTTAATTTAATTTTAATTTATTTATTTTGTCAATCGCTTACAAGGATATAGTTGTGAATACATGAAATGAATACATATAAGAAAAATAAAAGAAACACTAGGACAGGGACGGTAGGTACATTGGTGCACTTATGCATGCCCCCTACAGACCTCTTAGGAAAGGGGTGAGGTCAATAGTAGACAGTCTAAGGTTAAAGTTTTGGGGGGTTGGGGAAGAAACCACAGAGTCAGGTAGAGTATTCCAGACATTGACCACTCTGTTGCTGAAGTAGTATTTCCTGCTATCAAGTTTGATGCGGTTAACTTTGAGTTTGTATCTGTTGTGTGCTCTTGTATGCTATATGCTTGTATGCTATATAAAATGCTATACAGCTCTGCCAATCTTCTGCCCAGTCAGTTCCTCATGGACATAAATTCTTGCCTCCTTCTTTTCCTGCCCAAGCTCAGTTCTGAACAATTTAAGATGAGGATTGTGAAGGCAATCATTAGTGTTGCAGCCTTTGGAAATAGGGAGTAAAACTGTGATGGTGTGCATCTGTCCTAAAATACCTTGTTTGTGAATGTTGATAAGTGAAACAGCAGGAACATGCTAGCTCAGAGCATTTGAAACATCATCTTATTTCTTCCAAACTTATATCTATAGCCTTCTTTAAGGAATATTTGTAGCTTGAAGTTGAAATGAGGGTCCTTGGTGCTCTCTAGAGCTTGCTTGTTTTCTTGCAGACATTTCATTGCCCTAACTAGGTAACAGCATCAGTGCTAGTGACCTCATAGTCTTCTTTGGATCACTTTATCAAAGACGCTATGCCCAATTGTGATTTAAAATGTAGGTAGTGAAAAAGACATTTTCTGTGATGCCCCTCAGTGTGTTAACTCTTTACTTAGAAAAAAAAATTAATTCTTTTAGGTTTTAAACAGCATCTGAAGGCATTCATACCCCCACTTTCAAAATACTGTTCTAGCCATTTATAAACTGTACTGTTTTAAATGGTTTTCTTTCTTTGCTTTTTACATGTACTGCATGTTTTGGATTTTACAATAAAATGGGAAAAGTTTCGATAGAAAACTGTAGAATTTTAAAAATCATATGCATGCAGTACGTAATGCCAGTTTATATTTACGTTAGAGATGTTATAAGTGCAAATGGCAATTTCAATACTGTTTATAAATATAGATATGATTCCTTGACAAGTTGTTAAAAGCGATGATGGAATCCCAGAATACTTATTAAAGATGACAAAAACCTGTCTAATATTATAATCCTGGGAAATCTGTCAGCACAAGGATCTGGGTTAGATGTTCAGTATCCCTTCCAAATCTCCACATTTTAAGCCCTAATCCAAAGCACAAAGTGTTTTCTTCTTCTCATGGGAGGTTAAGTCCCTTTCATTCCAGCAGAGCAATTTCAGGATGTTTAATCGTCATGAAGATAATGTTAAAAGACCAAAGATAAGACTCTCCCTAAGCAAAGTGTAATTGACAGAGAGGTGACAGATACCTCAGGAATTAAAACATGACAACACATAACTCTTGAGATGACTCTGTTTCCAAATAGGCAATTCAGTGTCTCCAGAGAAAAATATGTTAGGCTTTGTATACTAATTGCTTATACTGGCCTTTTAAAGTAATGGCAATGAAAAACATCAACCTGTTCAAACATGGAGTGTAATTTGGAACAGCAGAAGTTCTAAGAATGCCATCAGTGATACCATTTTGGAATACTGAATCAGTTCCTAGACACCTTTCTAATGTTCCAACAAGCTTTAATTTGGCACAAAAATGATTATTAATGCTTGTGATGCCACACAATGGACCATGAGTGAGCCTCTCTATTGGAAGCTGCTACCACACACCATGTTCATCAAGTATTCATCCTAAACAAGCAACTCAGTGACAGAACATATGTTTTGAATATGTGAAGGTCCCAGGTTCAATCTCTGGCATTTCCAAACAATGCTAGAGAAGTAAGAGTTGCTGACAATCCAAAACAGATAATACAGTAGGAAAGAAACCTGTAAATCTACAAATGTTGTTCCTTCCATTAACCCTGATTTTTGGTCTTGTTAATAGGGACTCATAGGAATTGCATCCAACTACTGGAAGGCTATAGTTTAGCTACCTGTGAAGAAGATGAGTACTGAATTAAGCACTTTGATTCAGAATGATAACATACATTCAGAAAGGAGAGTATACTATATGCTTAGAAGTAATCTTTTCTGTACTAATTATTTAGGGCAACCCAATATGCAGCCCACGGCTGCACATGGCCCTCAACAGATAGTAATGCAGCCCCACAAGATCATAAACTTTGGACATCATTATCTGATTTATACAGATTAATTATATTTTATATGCAGCTCAAGGCAATTCCACTTCCTTCAAAGTGGCTCAGGTAAGCCAAAAATTGGACACTCGTGATTCAGGGTATAAACACTGCTTGTAAACTTTCTAGGATATAGCAAGGATCAAACATTTCTTCACTGAAAGTTTCCTCTTTACACAAGATACATGTAGAAGTTTGTTTATTTATTTACTTACTTAGCTTTTTTATGCCACCTTTATTATTTTATAAATAACTCAAGACAACGAACATATACAACACAGCTATTTTCCCGCAGCAACAACCCTGTGAGTTGAGTTGGGCTGAGGAGTCACGGGCCCGAGGTCACCAGCCAGGTTTCATGCCAAAGATAGGACTAGAACTCACGGTCTCCCCTTTCTAGCCTGATGCCTTAACTATGAGGCAAACTGTATTCATTATTTACTGTCTGACATAATGTATAATCATCAATCTATCTAGCCAAGCCCCCAAAACTATGCAATATCAGAAAGCAATTATATTATCATGCAAAGAAAAGGGCATTGGTACTTACCTGATCGCTTCTCCTTGAGCTGCGAAGAACATCCAGAAGTGGGAGGTGCTCAGTCTCTTGTCAAGCAGGCTGGGCTTAATTATTATTAAGACGCTCCTCCTCCCAGGACTCCACCACAGCGTCCCAGTTTTGGCGAAGTCAAAGTGGCAAACCCACCTATACTTCACCTATCTACAACATTTGGCCAGAGCAATGCCCCCCCAGATGGAAAAGGGTGGGGCTGGATGCTCTTCGCAGCTCAAGGAGAATGGGCGTATCAGCTAAGTACCAACACCCTTTCTCCCCCGAGCTGCTCAGAGCATCCAGAAGTGGGACATACCAAAGCTGGAGTTGTCCTCAGGGAGGGATGCCGTCTGGTAGTAAATCTACTCCCGGGCCCTATGTACTTGTTGTAAGACCCTTCTACCAAATGAAGCCTCCGCAGAGGCAAACACGTCAACCTTATAGTTTATGAATGGAAGGGAGGACCAGGTGGTCGCTCTGCAGATTTCGTCTATCGAGGCCTGGGTGGCCCAAGCAGCCGATGTTGCTGCACGTGTTGAGTGGGCTGTGATGCCCGTTGGTACAGGTAGAGATTGAACGTCGTAAGACTTCACTATTGAGGCTCTGAGCCATCGCCCAATTGTGGAAGAAGACACTTTACAACCCTCCATCTTAGGGAGAAAAGAAACGAAAAGGGTCTCCGCTCTTCGGAAGGGCGCGTGCGTTGTATGTATGCAAATGCTCGTCGTACATCAAGGTGATGCCATTGACGTTCCAGTCGATGAAGTGGAGTTGAACAGAAATTGGGAAGGACCAATTCCTGTGCCCTATGGAAGGCAGAATTGACTTTAGGGACAAAGGTAGGATCAGGTCTGAGGACTACTCTGTCCGCGTGGAATACATAGAGGTCCTTAAATCAATAAGGCTGCCAATTCAGATATTCTCCTCGCTGAGGTAATCACGATCAAAAAGACCACCTTATCGCCAGGAATTGTAGACTGATGGTTCTCAAGGGTTCGAAGGGATCCTTGGTAAGTGCCGACAGAACTTTGTTCAGGTCCCAAGTTGGGTACTGGTGGACAACTGGTGGACGTAAATTGGTGGCACCTCAGAAAGCTGCCCGAGGCGTTGAAACTGAATGAAAATCACCAAAGGATATCACCGAAGCCAGGGCCGTCACTTGTCTATGTAAAGTGTTTGGGGACAGTCCCTTATCTAGTCCCTCCTGTAGAAAGTCCAACAACTGTGCCACCGATGGAGAGGTGGGAACAACCCCTGATTTCGTGCACCATTTGCAGAAGATGTCCCAGGTGGCATTATATATGCGGACTGTGAATGGACGCTTAGCCGCTTGTATAGTATTGATGACTCTGGCTGAAATGTCTTCTGATCTCAGACGTTCCCGCTCAATCTCCAAACAGCTAGGCTGAACCATTGCGGGTCTGGATGAAAGATTGGGCCCTGAGAGAGAGAGATCATTGACGATGGGATTCTCCAGGGATCTTCGATGGATAAGCTCCGCAGGTCAGCAAACCATGGCTGCCTGGGCCAATAGGGGGCCACCACTAATATCTCTGCCCTTTCCTCCAGAATCCGTTGAATCAGCCTGGGAATCACCGGGAGGAGAGGGAAGGCGTATAGGAGACCTGGGGGCCAAGGGCAGCGGAGAGGGTTGACATTCTCTGCTCCTTGGGACAGGTATCGGGAAATGAAGCGTGGTAATTGCGTGTTGAGGGGAGATGCAAATAGATCGATGTCAGGGAGACCGAATCTTTGGGCTGCATTTTGAAATAATGAGGGGCGCAGACGCCACTCTGCCTGGTCTAGCGTGGCCCTGCTGAGCCAGTCCGCTCGCACATTGGTGATGCCCAATATGTACTCGGCTTTGATGGAAAGGAAGTTGTTTTCGGCCCACCGAAGCAGTTTCTCCGCCTCTCGCATCAGGCGTTTGGAGTGTGTGCCCCCTTGTTTGTTCAAGTGGGCTTTCACGGTGATATTGTCCATGAGCACCAGCACGTGGTTGGAGCGCAGTATTGAAACAAAACTGCGAAGGGCAAGGCGAACTGCTCTCAGTTCTAACCAATTGATGTCTTGCGCACGCTCTGGGATGGTCCATTGTCCCTGCGCCATGTGGGAGAGATAATAAGCTCCCCAGCCGTACAGGCTGGCGTCCATTGTGATGGTCTCTCTTGGAGGATCTCTGAAAGGACAACCTCTTTTGATTGTTATAGCAGTCCACCAGTGAAAGGAACTCAGTACGGTGGCTGGGACCGTAACTCGGGCCATGGAATTGTCTCTCCCCGACCGCTGGTACGGCAGCAGGAACCACTGCAGAGCCCTGGCATGTAAGCGGGCCCAAGGAACTATGGATATACAAGAAATCATCTTCCCCAATAATTGCGATAGTAAGGCCAGGGGAACCCTTTTAAGGGTACGCATTTCCTGTACCAGTCTCCTAATACTTTCCTGCCTATCGGATGAAAGAAAAACCATGCCTTGTGTGGTATCAAGGACCACCCCCAGATGAATTAGTCTAGTTGTAGGGGTTAAGTGGCTCTTGTCCCAGTTTATAGAGAACCCATGACTCTGCAGCATGGAAATGGTAATAGGGGAATCTGAATTAGACTGCTGAATGATGACAGAATCAAAATGTCATCCAAGTAACAATGCAGCCTAATGGGTCTGCTCCTGAGGGAAGCCCAGCAGGACCTTAGTAAAGGTCCTGGGAGCGGAGGCCAGTCCGAAAGGAAGGGCGACGTACTCGTAGTGTAAATTACTATAACAAAACCTAAGAAATTTATAATGGGAAGGCCGAATTGGTATATGCAAATATGCTTCTGTAAGGTCAATGGATGTAAGTACGTCCCCCTGCTTGATGCCAAGTAAGATCAATTGTAACGTGGTCATCTTGAACTTGTGATACACCAGAAATTGGTTGAGGCGTTTCAGATCTAGAATCGCCCTCCAGCCCCCCGAACTCTTTGGGACCACGAAAAGGTGGGAATAAAATCCCTGACCCTGTTGATCTAAGGGGACCAGTTGAATGGCCCTAATCTCCAATAGATGGGAAATGGCAGATTGCATGAGGGCTCTATTCGAGGGCTCCCTAGAGAAGGGACATTTCATAAAGAAGTGCGGTGGGCTGGATAGGAACTCCAAGAGAAGCCATTCCTTCTCACCCAGGCATCGGAGGTGGAGGAATCCCACTGGTCAGCAAAGAACCTTAATGGCCCCTATGGGCGCTAGGTCTCCCTCCTTATTTGGAGCGACAAAAATTCCTGCCACTTGCTCCCCGGAACTGTCTCCTGTTCTGCCCCCTCATCTGTTCCTACCGGCAAAGTCGGGAGAGTCCAACTGTTGCCCCTGACTCTGTGGCGGAGTCCTATGGTATCTGGAATAGTAGTGTCCCGGGTAAGAGGGACGAAAGGGGCCTCTACAAAATGGCTGGGAAGATCGGGAGTCCAACCTCCTAAAAAGAGAGGGGAGTATCCTCTTCTTTGATTTTGTCTCGATAAGGAGAGGATCAAGGGCCTTGCCAAATAGTTTCTCCCCAGATATAGGTGCAGAGGCAAGCTTCCATTTGTGCCTCATATCTGCCTGCCAATGACGGAGCTACAATAGGCGTCTAGCACAGACTTGGGAAGCTATGGCGCGAGAGGAGAACTTCACGGCGTTGAAAGTCGCATCTGCCAAAAACTCGGCAGCCCAAAATTATCTTGGCAACATCCTAATGTGCCCGGGTATTGGAATTGTGTATTTCTCTCAGATGGCAAAGCCACCTGAGGGAGGACCTCGTAAAGAAAGAGGCGACGCCCACTCAATAATTACGTGTCAGAAGCGTCTCGCTCTGTGCAGGGCCATTTCAGCCCTCCTTTCCTCCGGCTTTAGAACTTCCTCCGGTTCCCCTGGGATGGCTGAAGATGAGACTAGGGCAACTATAGGGTCGTCTACCTCAGGTGTGTTTAATGAGTTAGAAAACTCAGGGGCTAAGTTGTAGAACCGCTTGTCGTACCCGGTTGGGGGAGGATAGGAAGCAGATAGGGCCCATTGTTTGTTGACTAAGTCGGCGAACATGAAGGGAACGGGTATTACTTCCGCTTTGGTGGCAGGTTGAGAGAAGATTAGGTCTTCCGGCTCTGTTAAGGACCCTGATGCCTGGGTTGCGGAAGTGATGTTGTTAGGCGGTGGTGTTTTATTAAATAACAGGGACTTAAATAAAGGAGGATTGAAAAGCCCCGTGAATACTGGGTGGTCTGGAGTAATTCCCTCATCGTCAGACATCCCCCTCTCCAGGGGGTCCACTTCAGAAAGGCCCTGGTCGATATGATGAACTGACTCCGCATCTGGATCCAACCAATCCCCTCTGTCCCCCAGATCCTGTAAGCCCTGCCGAGGTGGAACGTAAGGGGTAGAAGACTCCCTCTGGGGAGATACGGGATGGTAACGCTGTTCCACAATACTCACGGCACGATCCGATATAGACATGCAGTCAGGTGCTATGGGGGGTTGGTTGGCCAGAAGAGATTGCTGTACGCCAGCTGCAATTCCTCTTTGTATTGCCAGTCCCATCCAAGAACGCATTCTGGCTGGCACTTCATCCAGGGGGTCTTCATCTTGGCGTAGGCCTGCTGCAGTGGGAGTGAAAGTCACCTCAGGAAGCCTGCGTGGAGCCGTGTCGGTCCTCGGAGCCACCTGGGGGGAAGACCTGGAAATGCTCCAGTGCCTGGTGGAAAGGTCCAGAGCGGAGAAGGGAGGACTTGGAGAGCGGATGGATGTGGAAGGGCAAGGTGAGGAAACTTGTCCAGACTCCCTGGTGCGTTTTCGCACCTGCTTCTCCAGAGCCTGGTGACATCTATGGGCGTCCTTCTCAGCTGCCCTTGAGGTTCTGCTAGGCTCTTTGGGCTTAGGCCCGACAGAACGAGAACTCTGACCGCTAGCCATTGTGTGACGTGCGCTATGAGATGTTTGATACACCTAAGGTCCTGCTCCCTGATGGGGCCGGGCGACCTTACTGAGATCTCCCCCCTCCTGATCGATGCAGAAATATAATTATAATTATATTTGTATAATAATAATATATCAATTATAGATATATTATGGGTATTAATACTGCAATTCTTACTATTAATAGAAATCCTATTAGGAATATGGAACTATATTTTGCAAGGCATGGCCTGTACTGGAGAGAGGTCTGGAAATCACCTCCTGGCAGCACAATTGGGGCTCTAAGAGGCCTTGTCAGCAAGTGCAGAAAAATATAGTAACAGCAATGAGTCCTTACCCGGGCCCCCAAAAAGGGAAACCTAAGGGCAGGCAATGAGGGGAGATGTATACAGGCCCCAGTCTTCAGAAAGGGCAACCTTGTGAGGCTATGGACCACAAACGGACTTTCACCAAAATGCGCCACGTGGTCTAAACAAAATGGCGCCGCTGCCTCGTGGCTGCCTGCAAGGATCCGTGCACGGCCCCCAGAAAGGGAAACCGAGGCACGCTGCAGAATTGCGGGGAGAGCAGCCTAAATCGCCGTGAGAGCACGGCATCGAGCGATGGTGAGGCGGCGGAAGGGGAGTGGAAATGGCGCCTGGAGATCGGAGTGATAAGGAGCTATAAATAGAAGCAGGGGCCGCCGCTCTTGAAATGCTGTAATGCCGCGGCCCAGGACTTACGACCTGACAGAGTCCCTGCCGTTTCCCTCTGCCTTTGAAAGAAGGGCGTTGCAATCGCTCCCAGTTGGAGAGCGATTGGGGAGATAAGGCTCTGAGGCAGCCACCTCAGAGAGCTCCTGCGCTAGTGCTACCCTGCTAGCCCCGACAGTCAGGTGGTATTGAGACCTTGGGGAAAGGTAGGAAAGCCGAATTAGAGCTGACTAAAGCAATCTTTTTGTGAGAAAGAGGATAGTTTTGCTCCGACCAAAAAATCCCAGCTAACTGCCACGAAGGCTGAACTAAAACTGGGGCGCTGGGGTGGAGTCCTGGGAGGAGGAGCATCCTAATAAGTAAGCCCAGCCTGCTTGACAAGAGACTGAGCACCTCCCACTTCTGGATGCTCGGAGCAGCTCGGGGGAGAAGAGAAATGTTTACATAAAAGATTTTCACACTGCAACAACATAACAAAGTGGAAATGAGAATGTGAAAATGTTACTTTTGCATAATATTGTCCCTCAGAAATTCAAGGTCTGAAATACTTAGTGAGTTAATAGGCATGTAGTTTATTCTCCACACTCAAAAAACTGTAACCCACTGGTAGAATTTAAAACACCTTTAATATAAGTTGTTAGAGGCAGAAGCTGTCTTTCTCCCACATACATGGTTGTGAGAAGGAGAAAGTAGAGCCATTAGCTTTATCATTGTCACGCATCCCCACTGCCACTGACAAAGCCAACTTCAGAAAAAAAATCCCATTACAGAAATTCAGACAGCCAGTTTGCGATAGTGGATAAGGGATCAGACTAGAGAATTCTAATCCTGCCTTAGGCACAAAGCAAAGTGAACAATCTTGGGCCAGTCACTCTGTCTCTCAGACCTAGGAAGCAGGCAATGGTAAACCACTTCTTAAATCTTGCCAAGAAAACTTGCCAAAAAAAAAAATCCTACAGAAATTCAGTGCCAAACATGTTAGGTTGTACTTAAGAATGACAATAGGGATATAGGAGGGGATGGTGCTAATATGTTTCTATCTGAATTCCTCTGATTAATTTAGTCTGGAAAAAAGGGTATTAGCAAAATGTACTAAAACTGTATTGGAGATCAAGTTCAGGATCGCCAGCACCTTATATTCCCCTAGAGCCAATAATCCAAGGGAACAAGAGAAGCTGCCCTCTATTTCTGAAATTTGTTCTATTTTGACAGAGCTACATCATCAGTAACTGGTATGTCAGTTTATTTGGATACTGTTCGTCTCTTTTTATTTTGAGATTTGATAGCACAAATATGAAATTAAATATTTGTAACAAAAGATACCATCACATGCATTTCAGAAGCACTTGAGTTAAACCTTTCTTGCCTAATTATTACAAGCACACAGCTTATTTAATACAGAAGGACCAAATCTGCAGTACCTGGCCTTACACCAAGGGTGGGAGAAATCATCAGCACATTAATGTCCAGCCATCATGGAACTTCCACACATTTTCAACTCTCAAAGTCACCTTCAGCAGAAATCCAAATTCTTAATGTTCAGCTGCTTTATCCACTATCAATAGCACCATATGAGACTTGGATGGAAGCAAGTGTTCTCCCTTGATATCCCCTCCCCCCCATAGAGCACACTCTCAAACAATACCATTTGTTATTTAATGACTCACAAATCTGAAATGACTATTCAGGCTCCTTCTCAGTTTGTGCCACTAATTCTTCTAATTAATCCCCTATGAAACAAACTGTTAGAATAGCCATTGTTAATTTGTTCCAAAGCAAATGATTATCTAAAATTTACACAGTAGGGAAATTCTTAATTAGACTGTCATCAGCTAGGACTCTAAGTGCCTCTGGCAGTAGGAGGCTAATTAATTATTCCTACTGCCAATCTAGAGAATTTTTGGTTTAGCTCTAGCTGCTTCATTTTCCAGGCCTAGTGTACCACAGGATAAATTGTTTGCCTCAGAGATTTCCAGAAGACCAGTCTTTCCATCACTATGAAACCTTGATATGTCAGAATCTCAAGATACATTTACTCTATCAATTGTCTAAGTGATTTATTGCTGAAGCTTGCAAGCAGAAATACCATGCTAAAAAGTGTAACAGGGACTCATAGGAAGACTGGTCTGCAGATGGGGATGGACAAAATTAATGTAGAATAGGCAAGCTTGGCATAAAAAAATAAACAATTTCTGGTAAGTTTATGGACAATTCCATATAGGCTTCTTGATAAAAGTGATTTGCTATTGCCTTTTCTAAGATTTTTATTTTTAACTTCCATATCTAGACTACAACTCCCAAATGGTTCCCAAGCAAATACTCATCAGGGCAAACCCTACAGTCTGACTAATGTTATTTAATTGCATTAAATATTAATAAAAAATAAATTTCATAAAATTAAAAAAATATTTGTCAGTGATCCCAGTCAATACACACAATGCGTGGAGGTAAGAATACATTTGTTTTCTCATAGGTATGTTTGCCTGCCAAGTGTTCTTAATGGGCAGAAATATTATGCTGCGTTTATCTGAAGAACTGGGTCTTAAGTCCACAAAAAGTTATGCTATATTATCATTTGTAAGAAAACACAAAGCGCTTCATTGCCTTAATTTCCAGTTACCACCCTGGAATCAGAATATAGTGGATGCAAACATTCTAGAGTTCTAGAAACATTCCAGTTCCAGAAATATAGTTTCTATTTCTTATTTGTACTGAAATTTTCCATGGCTTCTAAATGCTTCTCTATTTCCACATTTTCAACCGATTTCAAACTATGAAAGCTCCTTTTAAAATGGTCTCAACAACCTGTACTGTTTGATTAGAAACTGCAACAGGTCTACTCACATTAAACAAAAGCAGCTAACATTTGATATAATTTATTTGTTGGATCTAAGAAATATAAATGCGAGTGTGGGAAACCCTAACAGGTCTGAATATTGATAAGCAGGTGACAAAGTCATGAGTTGATAATAGTCATCTCATTATTTTCCCAAGGCAGCTCTGTTAGATATTTCTGAATTACTGTCTCTCAATAGGCAATACTGACCAGCTAGAAAGCTGAAAATTTCATTCTAGCAGAGAACAGCAACAAAAATGATTAGGGGCCTGGAAGCTAAAACATACAAATAACAGTTACAGGAATTAGGTATGTCATCTAATGAAAAGAAGGACTAGGGGCAACATGATAGCACTGTTGGAATATTTGAGGGCTCCTACAAAGATGATAGGGTCAAACTATTTTCCAAAGCACCAAAAGGCAAAATGAGAAACAATGGATGGAAAGGAGAGAAGCAACCCAAAACTAAGAAGAAATTTTCTAATGGTGAGAACAATCAACCAATGCAATAGCTTGCCTTCAGAAGTTGTGGGTGCTCCATCACTGGAGGCTTTCAAAGAAAGTGGACCACCATTTGTCTGAAATGGTATAGAATCTCCTGCTTGAACAGGGGGTTGGACTATAAAAACTCTGAGGTCCCTTCCAACTCTATTATTCTACCGTGTTTCCCCAAAAATAAGACCTACCCCGAAAGTAAGACCTGGCACTATTTTCTAAACATGCCCTAATATAAGACCTACCCTGAAAATAAGACCTAGTGTAAATCTCCAGTTCCAGGAAGACTTTTCAAGGAGCAACCGTGCACCCACGAAACACTCCCCCCTACACACTCACACCCACTATTTGGCACCATAAATATATAAGACCTACCCCGAAAATAAGACCTAGTGTGTTTTTGGGAGCCAAAAAAAATATAAGACAGTGTCTTATTTTCGGGGAAACACGGTATGTCCTAGCCAGACCTGGAAAATCAGTTTCCTCTCCTCACTCAAAAGCACTCAGTAGTTAAGAGACTGATGGTTATAAAAATTCATGCCCAATGACAGTCGGTTTATTTATTTGCAATCAAAATTTATTTGCAATCACGACTTCATTTTTAACACAATCGAACTAGTATTTCTAAGTGTAATTTTATATGAAATCTTCTCAGAATGCTTTATATTTTATCTCTTCAATAACGTGTCTGGCTGTGCAGTTTAGCAAACCAAATCAACTACTGTTCCTTGAAAGATAAAAACACAATATATTCACACCAATTCAACTAAATCTGTTGCACCATAAGAAACCTCACACACTGTATTAAGCCAAGTTTGTTTTGGCAATGGTTAAGTGATTATATTTTAACTATCATGCTGCATCAAAATCAAGTAAATGCAATGTTTAAAGAAATGTGAGGTCCCAGAAAAGGTTATTTCTATAGTATTTGGTGAACATACAATAAAAGAAATAATACAAAACAGCTGCTATAATCTTTCCCAATAGAGTAGTAAAACCAAGAAATTATTACAGAAGCTGTAATAAGCAGCTGTGTTGCTTTTGGTGTATTGCTTAGAGCAGCTGTTTTGGTCTTTTGTGACTAATACCATAGTCTTCTATAGACTGTACAGAACAGGGGTCGCCAACCTTTTGGACCTCAGGGACCACCAAACTCATAATTTTACATCCCATGGACCACTAATATGAATGTTGACTGATGGTGGCTTGCTGACATTTTCCCAGGGTCTCTGCAGAAAGCAGCAGAGACCCTGAGAAATTCCCAAAAAAAGTCTGCAGGAAAATTCCCCACCCCATTTTCCTACCGATTGATCATTCTTTATTTGGGATCACAGGATACCATCTCCAGCTCCATTCTCGGGGGTGGGGGGAGAGCGAGACTTTTGGCTTCATGCAAGGAAAGCAGCAAAAGCAGCAGAAGTCTTTATCTCCCCCAAACTCCGCCAGAAATGAGTCTCTGTGAGATTTGTCACACCGGCGCAGCCTCTAGGAGCAGGAGGCCTTGCAGGGACTCAAAGACTCATTTCTGGCACAGTTTGGGAGAGAAAGACTTTTGCTGCTTTCCTTGCGTGCAGCCAAAAGCAGAAGAAAGAAGCGGAAAGAAGCAACCTGGTGGCCAGGCCAGGTGTGGGGCGAGTGAGGCAAGTTTCCCCCCTCCATCCTTTTCCCTCACTACCTCGTGTTGTTTGCAATCCAAGCGACGCAAGCCTTGTGTTCCCACGGGCCATATGGGCAGCACAGCCTTGTGTTTCCATGCAGCCTGGATTAATTGCTTTGGGGGGTGCTTTGGGGGTGACATTTCTCTGCGGACCACCAAAATTTCCCCACGGACCACCAGTGGTCCCTGGCCCACTGGTTGGCGACCACTGGTACAGAAGGCACACATTGATGTGCCTTACACTCACTCTCAGTTTTCTCCAAACTTCTGGTGGAAAAGACATTTTTCAAATTAGATGGGAAATGCAAAATTTCTTCTGTCCTCTGTTATTACATCACTGACTGATACAACAATCATAGAAAGAAAATGTGTTTCCTTGTAACATTTTACAAACATATCGAAATGGATGAAAATTAGACTTCCAGGTGAGGATCTCTGGTAAACTAGATGACCTTGAAAGAGTCGAGACAGCGCAGTGGTAGATATTAGAAAGCAGATGGCAAATTCTGGACAATACCATCTTTCCAGATAAAGGGGACACCGTGAGATCACCCACTGGCACTCCAGACAGTTGCTCTTTATGAGTAGAATGCAGGAACTAAAAGTTTTTGCAGTTGATTCATGAGTTGGGCTGTTGGGAATAGAGGGATTTCAACCAAGCTCATAGCTCTAATTCAACCTATATGGACTCAAGCTTTGTACAAGGCTCACTTTCTTAAACACTTTCAGATGTAATTTATTTGCAGCTAAAGAGATGTTCTGAGCAGCAGGATGAGAGAATTCCACTTGGTGAATCGAAACATTAATGGGAATAGTAAAAGAATTTGGAACATTAGCGGTTTTTAAAATCAACAAACTGAAGGCAAAGATGTTAATGAAAATAGATGATGAATAAAGTGGGCTTTAAAATAGAGAAGGAAATAAAGTATGTGGTTATCACTCTGATAAATACGACTTTTTTGTTGTTTCAAAATACCTATGTTAAGACATGGAATGAAGTTTAAAAAGATATGTTAAGATGAGAGAAACTAAAATTGTCATTACTGTGGACTGGAGAATTACTATGATAAAAATGAATGTCCTAACCTAGAAGGATATTTTTGTTTCAGAATATGTGTTTTGAGAATGGATGCATCATTTAAACAATGGCAAAATGATATATCTAAACACTTGTAGGGGGAAACATCTACAAGTTAAATAGAAGACGTTACAGGACACAAAGGTAAAAGAAAATTTGGTTTACCAAATTTGAAATTGCATTTTGCAGTTTGCTGATTGGTTTGGATGGAAGAATAGGTGCTGCTCACCAACAGAAGACATGACCCAAATATCTGTGGTACATCAAAATGAAGGTTAAAGTGGATTGTAAAAATCATTAGGTTAGATATGCCATATTGAGAATGCAGAATACATAAAAAATCCAGATTGTGCCCAAAAACACCTTTGTGGCTCTCAGCACAAGAACCATTTTATAGATGAGAAACAGCAGGCTAGCACAGTGATTCTCAACCTTCTCTTCACCATGGACCCTCGTTACATACCTTTTGTGGTCACAGACCATGGCCACAGAACTCCCAAGACTTAACTCAAGATTTAAATCGTAACACTTTTTCAAGCCTTCGTGGACACCCCCAAGATTCTTCAGACCACAAGTTGAGAACCACTGGGCTAACACAAATGGCTGACTTATTGTAAGTCTCTAAGTTTGGATCAGTGGCAGGAAAAAGAGCTGAAATGTTGGAAGACACTGCCCTAGAAAGATAGCATATAAAAGGTTAAAAAAAATTAATAAGAACTGTTTATTTGCCTTAAGAAGATGATGCATTGAAAGCTTCCCTTTTCATTATCTCTCCATTATATCGGTAGCTGCATAACTACCACATTTACCTTCAACAATTGTACACCTGAATGGAAGTGGTGGTGTCAGCCTCATAATGTGGGAGGCTGGAATAATATAGATTCTGGGGGAAGGAGGACTTAGACAACAGTGTGACATATAGGTAGATATTTATAGTCAACAGCAGAACAGCAGAGTTGGAAGGAACCTTGGAAGTCTTCTAGTCTAAACCCCTGCTCAAGCAGGAGACCCTATACCAGGGGTGTCAAATTCATGGCCTGTGGACCAGATGCGTCACGCGCTGGCCACCCCCACCCCTGGTTTAGCAAAGGGGGAAAAAGCTGCGATAGTCATGATGATGACACCCCTGCCCTATTACCATTTCAGACAAATGGTTGTCCAATCTCTTCTTTAAAACCTCCAGTTTTAGGACAACAAAAATGATTAGATGCACTCTTTCTAGATAATTTCTTAATAATTTGGAGGTAGCCTAGTGATAATTTTTAATCAGTGACTGGAACTCCCATTTTAACATTAGAAGTAATTTGAAAAGGTTGTAAATACTGTGTGGTCTTTGTTAGAAAAGCTTTCCCATTCTTGAATGTCTGAAAATTAGAATAATCCTCTTTGCAGTGGCCTTACTATGGTCACTTGTTACTGACATAATTTTTTCATTAGCCAAGTTATTTTTGTTCAGAGAAATACAGTAGCGGTACACAAAGGGATAAGTAAAAATGATATTCATTTTAAAATTTAGGCAATTGTATGAGCTGACTCAGATAGGCTACCATTTGGTTCTAAGTAGTTACACAGATGCTAAGAATTCATTAAAAGCTCCCCACTGAATAGACTTTTAAAGAGTCTGCATCAGAAATCTTTTAACATATATCTCACCTTTGGGACTATAATCATCTCCATATTCAATGCCAGAGAAATATACTGTAGTTTCCTCAAGCTAGTCATTTTAAAAACACTTTTCCTCAATATCTAGCTTTAGGAGCTTATTGAACAAATCATCTTTCTGTGATAATTCAAGCAACGTGGAATTTCTTCTGCTAAAGTCACTGTCACCAGATCTCATAGCTGGGCATAGGGCTACCTAACCGGGCTGCAAATTCACTAGACAGCAGCTGACAATTGCAAATTCTGTACACCAAGTGTCTAGTTGTTATCCAGAGTTTTGCAGCCAATACCCGTAGTCCTCGAGTCATCTGATCACCTTTTGCAACCTTCTGAAAAGCAAAGTCAACAGGGAAACCAGAGTCACTTAACAAACATGTGACTAACTGAACAACTGCCGTGATTCACTTAACTGTGGCAAGAAAGATCATAACATGAGGCAAAACTGACTTAAAAACTGTCTTGCTTAAGAACAGAAATTTTAGGCTAAATTGTGGTAGTAAGTCGAGAACTACCTATACCGTAGTTTGAGATGAGGGGATCAACTGGTGTGAGAGAAGTCAACATAACAGCATTTTGTGGTGAACTTCACATCAATGAAAAAAGTTCTACTTTGAAAAAGGATGGCTTTATTATTGCCACTTTATTTCATTTGGCTAAGAAGGCATCAGGCAAAGATATGAAGAAGCAGACTCCTTCCAGATTGCTAACCTAAGATTTAAAGAAGAAGGGAAAAATAATGTATTATATTTATCAATTTTACTAATAAAAATACAACTATAATATAATCAATATAAAATATTACTACATAAAATCACAAAATTTCTGCCATAGCAACGTATATATTGCCTTGATTAGCAGAAAATATTGCCTTTTCGAAACAGGTAAGACTCCACATTTCTAACAACTATTCCTTTACATTTGAAATATCTCTTTTCCATTTCAATGATTCTTTTATACCACTCCCCGCTTAAGCACCATACAACCATAATTGTCTTGATACACAGTCCGATTCCAAAGTTTTAATAGACAGTTCAACATCACATTAAAATCTTTAACATATATTTCCCATAAAACTACTTAAATACATTAACCTGCTGTTCCAAATAGTTATCAAGGGATCTCATGATCAAATGGGCTACGGAACCCTCAAATTTATTACATCTCTTACACAGAAAATCTGTCCATCCTTTCAAATTCACTCTTTAGACAGTCCAATATAGGCTGAATACATTTTTGATGAAGCAACTTTAATCTCAGATCTGTAGATACTGTTTTAACATTTTTAAGGACATTGCTCCATTGATGGGGCATTATTAGCAATTCCAGTTCTTTAGTCTATTTTCAAATATCCCCAAAATGTCCACTTTAAAATATTATGGAAGCTTTAATTTTGCCATGGAAACATGAAATTTTGCCAGTTTACTCTGGTTAAGACATTAGGCCCGATGTCTATGGCTATAGATTGCATCATGTAAGAAAGCATCTCAGGTGCCTTTGAACTGGTCATAGCCTCTCACTCAGATTAATCCATCAGAACTTCTCCCTTTTTCTGGACCTTCAGTGTGGACAAAACCTTTATTCTGCCTCCTCAAGGTAGAATAGTGGTCTGAAGTACAACCAGCACTTCTTTAAGCCAGAACAGGGTTTTTTTGCCAGTTCTTGTACTGAGTAATAGCACTTCAGTATTGCCCTGTAGAACAAACCTGAATTAATTCTTGTCAAACTGATTTTGTGAAAGAGAATTATCATGTATGTAAGATACTATGCTACCAGTATTTTTGTAGAACATATTAAATCACAAACTAAATCAATGTATTTTACGTTATATAAATCTATATTCCTAGGTCTAAATGGTTACAACAGGGGTGTCAAACTCACGTCATCACAGCATCGTCACGTGATGTAGTGGGACTTTTCCCCCCTTCATTAACTGGGCGTGGGCGGGGATAGGATGTGATGCCTCTGGCCTGCGGGCCGTGAGTTTGACACCCTTGGGTTACAACAATAAACTTATTTATTTACTATATATTTTACCCTAACATAAAGTGTCAGCTACACATGGGCTAGTTTTTCTTTTGATCTCTCCCCCCAAAAGCCATCTAGCTATCATATCAGGGCTGCAAAATTCCAGTGTAGTTAATTTTCTGTTATCTTGCGATCCTCTGGATTATTTTATGATCTTCTGGATATTTGCACTCCACATATAGCAAATCTAATAAATTAATACAGAGCTTCTTATTTTGCAAAACAGTTACATATATCTATAATTGCCTCAAAGTTGTTAACCACTGAGAAACTCAACTAGCCACCATTTTATATTTTGTTCTCCTATGCTAAAATTAGTAAGGGACTAACTAGCATTATAGCATCTGGACCGTAAACATCTGGATGATCACAAGATGGCAGCGGAGAAAAAAGTTAACTCTTTGCTACCATCAAGTAGCTATCTGGTGCTCTATGTTGCAAATATGACATTAGCATCATGCCTTGCTATCTAGTTAAAATATCTAATGCCCAAGATGAGCCACAGTGGCACAGTGGTTAGAATGCAGAACCGCAGGTTACTTCTGCTGACTGCCGACTGCCAGAAGGTCAGCAGTTCGATTCTCACCGGCTCAAGGTTGACTTAGCCTTCCATCCTTCCGAGATTGGTAAAATGAGGACCCAGATTGTTGGGGGTAATATGCTGACTCTGTAAACCGCTTAGAGAGGGCTCTAAAGCACTATAAAGTGGTATATAAGTCTAAGTTCTATGTCTATTACCCAAAATATTTTGTTGTTGTAGCAGAAAATGTTACATAGAGTATATACATCTCTCTCTCTGGAATCAACAGTGTAACACAATAAAAAGATTAACTGAGTTCCTTTCTGCGTCACTCAAAATGAACTTCCTGTGCTGATCATCTCAAATTGCTTAGTGAGCTATCTTCATGATTTTAGCTCTGCAAAAGCATTTTTCCTTCAGATTCCTAAGCTGTATATTTTTGTTAGAATATGGCCACAGCTTTTGAATGTTATATAAATAAGTACCTCACTCTGATTTTTAAAATCATTTCTAAAGTTAACAGTATCCGTTTTTCTAAAGCCCCTGTCTCATCGCTATGTGAATAACACAAGGTTAAATTTTATTTTTATATTGCATTAGCTTTAAGACTTTCAAAAAAAATATTAAAAAATATGTACTTACCAACATATTTTGAATAAGTGTTAAATTTCAGGAGGTAAATGATGATTTAATTCCATTTCTCAAAATAAATATGACAACCAAATAATTCTTTCCTTTCTTTCACTATATTATTGGATGATATAATCACAAAAATGAAATCTAGTCATCAATGGAAGGGACATATATGTATTTAGCACAGAGCTTACCACCAGCTGACCAGTTCAGTCCTGGCTCTGTTTATAAAATTCATTAAATACCAAAATAACAGAGTTGGAAGAGATCTTGGAGGTCTTCTAGTCCAATCCCCTACTCAGGCAGGAAACCCTATGCCCATGATGGCGAACCTATGGCATGCGTGCCAGAGGTGGCACGCAGAGCCCTCTCTGTGGGCACACGAGCTGTCGCTCCAGCTCAGCTCTGCCACACACGCGCACATGTGCTTCCTGCCGGCCAGCTGGTCTTTGGGGCGGGGCGCATGCACGGAGTACACGCACATATTGCATTTGGGGGATGCATGCACACACACACTTTGGGCACTCGGTGCCAAAAAGGTTAGCCATCAGTTCCCTATTTCAGACAAATGGCTGTCCAATCTCTTCTTAAAAACTTCCAGTGGTGGAGTATCTACAACTTCTGGAAGCAAGCTGATTAATTGTTCCATTAGGAAATTTCTTCTTAGTTCTAAGTTTGTTCTCTCCTTGATGAGTTTCCACCCATTGCTTCTTGTCTTGCCTTCAGGTGCTTTGGGGAATAGCTTGACTCCCTCTTCTTTGTGGCAGCCCCTGAGATATTGGGACACTGCTATCATGTCCCCCTAGTCCTTCTTTTCATTAAAATAGACACACCCAATTCCAGCAACCACTCTTTATGTTTTAGCCTCCAGCCCCCTAATCATCTTTGTTGCTCTTCTCTGTGCTCTTTCTAGAGTCTCAACATCTTTTTTACATCATTCCGACCAAAACTGGATGCAGTAGCCCTAGTGTGGTTTTACCAAGGCATTATAAAATGGTATTAATACTTTACGTGATCTTGATTCTATCCCTCTTGTTAAAGCACCTTAGGACTCTGTTGGCTTTTTTGGCAGCTGCAGCACACAACTTTGTGGATAGAGCAGGGAAGTCTAGCAGGTATGAAGTTTTGGCACAGTGCTTCTATGAGAGGTTGGCAGGGGAATTCTGGGAGTTGAAATCCACAAGCCTTAAAGTTGCCAAAGTTGGACACCCCTGATCTAAGTCTGCCACTAATATTCATCACTGTCTACTCCTATCATGAGCAGTCATTTGTTCAGTGAAAATAATTGGGCACTATTTCGAGACTGAAATAGAACTCCCAATATAGTGGAGCCATAGGTGGGCAACTTCAATACCCATTATGGATCTTTTTCTAGAGGGAACTGGCACATATAAGGACAAATAAAAAGATTTTTGGGGGGATTTTAAATTGTTTAGTTAATAGTCGTTTGTGTATATTTGATTACGATTGTGAAGAAGTGCTTCAGGGATATTATATGAGCACAGCAGATCTGTTAGTCAATAAAGTAACCCAGTTTTTATTTTTAGTTTCTGCACAGGCTTGAAAAAAATGGTGCTGGTACTGGTGCTTTTTCAGGCTTGTGTGGGGAAAGACCAGAAGTGCTTCTTCCAAACAATTTCCAAAATGTCTAAATCCTTACTATTAACTCTTAAATATATCTCAATAATTTAGAATTGTTTTGAGAAGTCAGAAAAAAGATCTGAACTCCTCAAAATTCTCCTTACTCTTCTAGTTCAATACTTTTGGTTTCATTCTTAAAGGAAACATTATTCCTAAAAGATCGTTTGCTTTTTCTGTCTTGACATTTTCAGACAATTTTGCATTTCCTCTATTTTGATAGATATGAGAATCTCACTTCAGAATTTAATACTGGTGATTATGAAACAGTTTCGTATGAACAGTGAGCCAACTGCCAATTGTTAAAAATGAGTACTATTTAAGGGACTTCAGCTCTGACAGAGCCTTCTATAACAATTGAAGAATTAATCCATGTAGACCACAGGTATCTAGATGGTAATGGGGCACACTGGCTAATCAATACAATATGATAACTTGTAATTTTCCATAATGTAGAGTATCATTTAGCTTATGGAAGACATATTATCCAATTTAAATAAGGTTTATTCTTTGTTCATTTGCTTAGAGTTGGTATTTTAAAGTATAGCCACACTATTACATATCTAGAGCATAGCCATCTTTGCCCGGCATGTGAAACCTGGACATACACAGCTTCTGGCTTGAGATATGTACCAGGTACTGGGTTGTACAGAAAAACAAGAGAATGCCAAGAAGATGAGAACTGAAGGGGCTGGGTGCTTAGCAACACAGGCCTAACTAATTTTAAAGTGTAGGTAGAATAGAAGGTTATAGGTGGACTGATAACATGTGACTGACCTGGGCCTGTCAACCAGACCTGGCAAAGAGGGACAAGCGGCTGGTGATAGAACTGTATAAAATATGCTGTAATCTGTAATTAGTTGTGGGTTTCTGTTGCTGTGCTAATAAGTTGAAGTTCCACCAGTTTTTGCAAAAACTTTTAATAAATCTTACTTCTGGTTGATCCAAGTATTGTGTGAATTTGTTATGCACAGGAGGAATGTAAAGTAGCCAAATTCCAGCAAGTATGCTCATTGAGAAAACAAAGACTCTGAAACAGAGGCAGTGGAGTCTGAGTAGCAGAAAAAGTTCCCAGCAGCATTTTTTCAAGGTAATCAGTGTACGTTGGGCTATGTCAAGAGTCTGAGAAAGGAACTAAAAGATATAAAAACCCTGTACTGGTGGCACCTTAAGAAGCAAAAATAAAAAATAAATGGTCAGAACTCAGCAGTCATGATGCACAGTGCTTAAGGCAAGTTTGTGTGTCTGCCTAAGCAGTCTGGCATATTTTGCAACTCATGCAAACTTCAGCAGTATTGGAGGTGAAAGCCACAGGATGGGAGGGCTCACATCTTATCAAACGGAATGACAGTTTAGCAGATCCAAGAAAGATACAGAGCTGACAGAGAAAGCAACTCTCCGTAACGAAGGCAAACAATGGAACAAGTCCAATGGAAAAGAGTGATAAGTGGAAGCAAGAGACTTATAAAATATTCTGCACTGCTGACAGTCAGAAAATGCTTTCAGGCCATTTGCAGAGAAGAAACCATTCTAAAACCTCATGGGAAGAAAAAGAAATGGTGTAGAACAGAAAACAGAAAAGACAAGGGGGATGCAGCTATGCCTTGCAAAAGGATTAAAAGAATCATAGTAGATGATGACTCACTACTATAAGCAATCCAAATAAATGTGTGTCAACTGGACCTTGCAGATTGTGATGTGTATTATCTGTCAAAAACGCAGATTAGAGATATGGCAGAACTTTGTAGGCTTATTGAATTTACTGACAATTATCCCTTGATATGGAGACAAATGTTCCTGCAAAAAAACATGCCATGTTATTACCATCCCCTTTGAAGATCTACCTAGGAAACTTAAACACCTAGGGAGTTTAAGGCAGTCTCTTTTAACTTGGAAAGTGGGGGAGGGGGAAGGATTTCTAAACTGAAGATTCTATTAACTGGGGAATTTTCGTTTCTGTGATTACTGTGAGAGTTATCGAACTATGATAGTCTGTGGCCTCAGATGAGCTGCAGCTCATAAGATATTCATTTAAATTGTTTAATTTTAAAGATCTTTAATTTAATCCTTCATTAAGAGTTTTTGTTTTCAACCAATTAAAAGTTCTCCTGATGATGCTTATGAATACCACAACAAAACACCTTCATCAGTCCTTAAGTGTTTAACAGTCTGTCTGTCTGTCTCCTCCTCCCATCCCTCCCTCCCTCCCTCTGCCTTCTCCCTTTTTCCCTCATTCTCCTATGTTGCAAAAATCAAAATGATCATTGACTATTGGACCGAAGAGTTAACATTTCTATATTTCTTTGCTACCATCTAATAGTTGCCTGATATTTGAAGGCTTAGATCTGGTGCCTCTGCTAAAAGTCAAATTGCAAAGAGTTTCAACCAGAAAAGAGGAGGCATCAAGGAGAACCAAGAAAATGTTTGTGTGCTGTATGCACTGTGTGTGTGAATTGAAAGGAGATATATACATACATATATATCACACGCATATACATAATCAAATGGAAAAATGGACTAGAGAGCAAACAATGCTTATCCAGAACAGCAGAAAGACAAGAACATTTAAGGTCAAAATATGTTAATTGGGGAGGGTAAAAATGTCAGTGGGGCTCAAAATAAAAAGATTCTGTGTATCAGCTGTACCGTGAAGGCAGGAAATTGATGACAGTTAAGAAATAAAAAATAGGCTACTTAAATCCAATTTGGATCCAGCCTTCTCCAACATATGTTCCATCAGGCAACAGACAAGAATAAGATTTGGAAGGACAAAACTGAAACTTGAGACAGATAAAACTTTGCAGGGGAAAATCTATTTACTTTGAATTAATTTAAATCCATAGGTCCAAATGAATTGCATAATTGAGTTCTAAAGAGCATGGTCTGGAATAATTTTAATATATTATCTTTACAAAAGCTGAAAAGAAGGTGAAACACCAGATGCCTAAAAAAAAGAGTAATTTCCCCTATATTCAAAATGGGGAAAAGATGGATCAGGGAACTCTGGGTTAGTTGGCCTAACAAACACTCATAGCTCAAAAGATGTCATGTCATAAAACAAACCATTGAGAAATGGGAGTTTAAGTCCACAAGTCTTAAAAGTTGCCAAGTTTGGAGAGCTCTGCAATACAGTAAATATCTATAGATATAATTCCATAAACCAGAGTTCTATGAGGCCCTCAATCATTTTTAGGAATGTAAAGAGGGCCTGAGACCAAAATGTTTGGTAACTGCTAGTCTAGAATCTGATTCAATTATTCAGTAATGTATTCTAATGGTGTGTATAGTATAATTTCTCATAATATGCTCCATTTCTCTTCTCTTATTTTGTACTTCAGTAATGGAAATTAATATTTACAATAGAAATTTATGTTAAATTTAGATACAGAAAATATGTCCAAAATATAGGCCTAATATTTTCCCTGAAACAAGTAGGGAAAAATGTTCTGTTACGGCTTGAACACTTGAAATTTACTTGCCTTTTTCCTCCTCCACATTTATCTTATGTATATTTTGGAAAGTTTCATAACTCCTCTTTTGTATTTAAGCCATAACCAAGTGTTTAATCCTCCCTTGCACCTCAGAAAACATTTAATAGGTAAACTGAGATTCCAGAGGCTTATCTTGCTGTCCATCTGTTCTGGCTAAACAATGATGAAAAGTCAAACATGACTATTGCAGGAATTTTTTTTTCTCATATAAAACCTACATCTTCTTGATAGCATTACATGTACTTTCAACCCCACTGTGTTTAATTTCCAATAAATTTAAAACAAAACCAAAAATGCATATGTACTTTCACGTGATAAATATAATTCTGTAAGCAACTCCCTCTAACATACATTGTTTCATGTGAAATGTCTGACTTATTGAAGTTGGTTAGTCTTCAACATACATGTGCAGGCATGCAAACTCAAAAATGAGAAGCGTTATACATACATGCAGGCATGCACACTCAAAAATGAGAAGCGAAATAACTAATGGAACATTCTTTAAGGTGGAATCCTATAATTGTTGTTGCCACTAATACCCTCTCCTGTTCTGATCCAAGCCTTGTTCAAATTAAACAGTGTATAAAAGCAAACCTTTTTTAATGCGGCACTGGGAATTCAGTGCATTCCCAGCCAAGAGACATGTAAACCTAATTGTCCGATATTAAAAGCAAGCCCTTTCGAGGTTGCAAAAGGCTGCCAAGAACAGAAGACTAATTACTGATTAAATATCCACCAACAGAAGTTTCAAAAACAAACCAGAGTAAGCAGGGCTTCAACAAGGACTATGAGTCTAAAGAACTTCTTTGCTTCCTGCAAAGAACACATCCCTGAGGGCTGGTTTTTATCCCTTATGGGAGGAGCCATCACCTTCCAGCCTTACTCCTGAGTCACCTTGCTGCTTCAGCTGCTCTTTCCTTTGAGCAGCCCTGCGCGCATGCGCACTGGGCACTGGGCACAGGCTCCCCAGGGTCCTCTGCATCACTGCTGACAGACTCCACAAGCTCCAAAGGCAGCACCTCACTCTCCAATAGTCCTGGCCCCATCCCTGCATCACACACAGGGCCCTCCTCAGAGTCCTCACTATCAGAGACCTCTGCCGTTCGCACTGCTGCCGGCGAACCACAACACTCTCCTATGGAGCCAGTTTTCTGAACAGCCAAGAATTTATTTGGTTCTAAAAAGCTTTATACTGCCATCCATCAATAAGAATTTGTAGAAGCTCAGCTCAGCTGGCATCATTTGATTCAATTCTTGTTTTTCTTTCTATTTTAAAAAGAATGCATAATTCTAAACTGCTGAGCCATACTATACTTCAAACTGCTATTGCCATTATTCACACACACAAATGTTTATCACTGGTTTCACAGAGTGGCACACAGTCCAAAAATTTCTGTAACTTCAAGTTGCTGAAATCTTGTTTTTGCCTTTCTGTATCACTGCTATTTTAAAACACAGCACATAAACTACATTCTCTCTGCTCAAACAACATATCCTTGTAGCCTGAATCTTCAGGACCTGTATGCATTTTATATTCAAGTACAAAATAAAATAGTTGAAAAGGTAAGGAAACCATAACATATAAAATAGCCTAATAATACTTATTTTATTAATAAAATATTAATAACTTGATGAAAAATGTATTTAAATTTGAAAATTAAACCTAAAAGGAATTTAGGTTAAATTTTTAACCAATCTGTGCTAGCAAATAAATCCTTTCTTGTTCCATGCTACAAAATAAATTAAAATATTGAACGTCCCAAAACACTTGATCTTTTCAAGATAAATTGCCTCGATTATTTTGTGGTTATTTGTCACCATCGAAAGTATATTTTAAAAATGGGTTTCTCTCTTTGTGCTGAAATGTACTATTCAAATTATTGCCTAAAGGGCAATGATGGAAGCACTGATCCAGAAAGCTATCTAGGCTCACATAAGCAACTATTGCTAGTACAGCTATTTTTTTTAATTGTTGACCTGCATATCAAATAAACACATATACTTTTGCAAATGCAAGCACCCATTCCCATTTCAAAAACAATTTATTGTGCTAACATCAATCATCATTGTCAACATCCAAAACCCTTTAGGCTCTCAGATTTAATTTTACTATTCTGTTTCTTAGATTTAGAGTCAAAGAAGGTGGAATTAGGACTCCTTCTTATATAGAAAGGCTATGTGTCTTATTTTGTAGGCTGTTCATTTATTTTAAAGGATTATCAGAAGATGCTTCTCTCTCCTCTGTTTGAGGACATTAGCCTTCCAAATTGAGTTTAAAAATTTGGAATGGAGTTTATCAATGATCTTGTTCAGTGGGCTGTCTATGAATTCAAAGGATTTTTAATCTGTATTTTGTATTCAAATAAACTTCCTGCCATGAACCAGAACTGCCCACAAGATTTCCCAGCTCCATGGGAGTCAGTGGGGGCATGAGAGGTTTTTTTCCTCATTATTATCAAAGGATAACTGGATCTTTCATCTTAAGTTCTGTTTCCATTTAGATTTTTCTAATCTTTAAGAGAATATTCCTTGCTATTCTGCAATATGAGAGCCAATTTCATGTAGAGGTTAAGTGTAATTGCATGTATGGATGACCTTACAGAAAGAGGGGGGAAATGCTGCCCAGGAAACCATAAGAGAAGAGGGGCAGGAGCCTGCAGTCACTTACCAGTCAGAAAAAGAAACTTAGGAAAGATCCGCCCTAATGGATTAAGTCATTAAAATTGGAGATGGAAAAGTCGTCCCTTCAGACTTGGAATATTCTGTTAATGTAGCCTTACAATAAAGTAGAATTAGTTTATCCTGTTGTGTCTGGTTTATGTAGGAGAGCTGAGGCATTAGACTAGAAACTGAGTTCTAGTCCCATTTTAAGCACAAAGCCAGTTGGGTGACCTTGTGCCAGTCCATCTCTCTCAGCCCTAGGAAGAAGGCAATGGCAAACCACTTCCAAAATCACGCCAAGAAAACTTTAGAGACTTGTCTAGGAAGTCACCAGAAGCCACACTGAGTCAAAGGAACAAAAAATTTAAAAGAATAATCCGTAATATAATCTAATGTACCATTACTCTTTTTAACTACAATCCCATGCAAAAGCAATGTATATCAGTGTTTGTTGGATTTTCTGCAAATAACAAATTTATCCTATTAGTATTAGTAGTGAGATATGAATGTCAACTGATTGGGCGGGAATTATCCATACCTCAAAAAACAATCCAAATATATATTGTTCAACATGGCTTAGTTTTAGAAAACTGATTTCTCCAACTTACATGACTACCAGAGATATCTTTTGCTTTTCATTAAATCAGTAATTTACTTTTTTGCTAATGAACAGCACTAAAAACAACTAAAAGCGAAACTAACTATAATTTAACTAAAATCTCAATTAAATTGTAATTAGTTATTTATTAAAGTAATTTCACAAAACCCACATATTTATACAGCATATATAGATTCTATTGTATTTTTTAAAAAAACTTTGTAATTTTTTATAATAATAATACTTCTGAAGCCTTCTGAATAATGGTGAAATGATGCAGATGTGTTTTTATGTATTATGAAACAAAGAATACTTGTTCAGAAACAGGCCACCCCTATTAAACTTGAAGCATCTAGCAATCTTCATCCTTAAAATACAAACAAGCTACAGCATGATCTCTAATTGGAGAGTATCATTATATTATTCAAGAAATTCAGCACAGCATGTAGTCAATATTTCCATATATGAACTTTGCCCTGCACCATAGGTAACTCCACATTTCTGCAGACTTCGATGTTTTTATATTTGGCAGTCCAGCTGCGTCATATTCAGAATGGCAGAAAAGGCAATCTTGCCTTTGGCAGGAATGAAATTTTGCATAGTTTATGGGCAGGCCTTGTGCCCATTAGCAAAAACACATGGTCTTGGAATAAGCTCCTCCCCTGCCCCATTTTTTAAAGCTTCAGCCTATTGTTCTCCATGTACAGCCATTTTAAACAATTCCTCTCCCCCTTTCTAGTTGCTGTAGTAGCATGTAACCACAATTACAAATAGTGGGGAAAATGCTCGGTTCTGGAAGTGCCAATATGCTGTTATTTCACCATCACAGATGCAAGGAATGGCATCTTGTACACAAGATGTTTCCTTCATGGTACCAAGAATTCCACCACCACCACCCCATCAGACAAATATACATCACATGTACTGAAAACAATGAATAGAGGAACATTAGGAATTTATTTTTTCTTAGAATGAAATTTTTACTGCTCCAGCTGCAGTAACTTTAAGGGAGGTACATTCATACATACTGTAAATATGACCCCTTCTTTTGCACAGTTCTGTTAGTAACCTGGAAACAAACAATAATTCAATTTGTGGTATGTCACATTGCACAAATTTTGTGGATTATATAGTTTACGTTAGTTGTATCACAAGAAAAATGTACACCACAATACTCACAACATTTGTGGATTGATGTCCATTATGGAAAGCAGGACTGAAAATCAATGGATGTTCACCATAAACCATGTGGTTATAGAATGAAACTTGAATAAGCAAAATGTAAATTTAAAGACAGATTACTTATTTTACAAAAATCAGCTGATATAAAATTTTAACCCTCTGTAACCTACTGTTTCCCTATAAGCAACATGTTGGCACAGGATAAAATATGTCCCATGAAACAAACAAATCTGAGAGTTCCCCTTATTATTATTACAAGTAGTCCTTGACTTACAACCATATTTGAGCCCAAAATTTCTGTTGCTAAACAGGGCAGTTAAATGAATTTTGCTCCATTTTATGCCTTTTCTTGCCAGAGTTATTAAATGAATCACTGCAGTTTTTAAGTTAGTAACAGTTATTAAGTGAATCTGGCCTCCCCACTGACTTTGCTTGACAGAAGGTCGCAAAAGAGGTTTACATGACCCTGGGACACTTCAACCATCATAAATATGATCAGTTGCCAAGCATCTGAATTTTGATTATGTGACCATGGGGATGCTCCAACGGTCATAAGTGTGAAAAACAGTCTTAAGTCACTTTTTTTCAGTCACTAAATAAGTGGTTGTAAGTAGAGGACTACCTGTATACAAGAACATGTTTTCCTCTATGGCAGGATTGTCAAACTCAAGGCCTGCAGGCTGGATCTGGCTCACAGGGTGCTTAGATCTGGCCCGTAGCCGCCATGGAAACAGTGAAGGACCGCCCCCGCCCGAGCTCTGTTTTTGCTGACAGATAAATGGGAAGAGAGCAAGGAATGAAAAATAAGAGGAGAAGGAAGAAGAAAAAAGAATGAAGAGGGAAAGAAAAAGAAGAAAAGGGAAAGAAGGAAGGAAGGGAGGAAGGGAGGGAGGGAGGGAGATTTTAATGTGAGGGTGGGTCTCAGGAAATTCCTGCCTTAGCGCTTGGCCACCACATGTGTCCCCCCAACACAAGTGATGTCAAGCTGGCCACGCCCATCCCTGGCCCTCCGAGGTCAAACACAACCCTGATGCAGCCCGCAGTGAAATCGAGTTTGACACCCCTGCTCTATGGTTATGATTAGAGAGAAGAAAAGCATATAATTTTGCTCCAAAAGATAAAAAAAGTCAATGGTGTAACAACATAATGAGATCTCCTAGCACACCTGCTATGCTGTTCCTTGTGGCCTTTGCTTCTGATGGATCCCAGATAATTTAGAATTAGATGCAAATTTGTTAAAAATGATTTTTTAGAATGAATTATTGATATAATAGTTAAGAGACCCTGCACATACATTGTTTACCACTAGGCATCCCAGTGTGTGAAAAAGCAAGCACGTTGGAAGCGATGCTGCAAGATGGATGGAATAAAATTGGCAAAGTGACTGTAGAAGCTGTTAGAATTAATAGCTACTGCAAACACACTGAATCACTAGCCCTTGTGGAGTTTTTAATTTGAGCTGTACATCAACCAGGCCAATGAACTCTAGGCTCCACATCTGTCAAAAACATGTCAGACGCTTTTAAGGGGCCAGTCACAATGCCTTTTTTCCTGATAGTAGCTAGTTTGCATATTTTCTTTTTTCTTTCTTTTCTCCTCCAACACTGGAGGTTTTTAAGGAGATTGGACAGCCACATGTCCCAAATGATATATGCCTGAGGAGGGGATTGGACTGGAATAACTCTGTTATTCTGTATTCTATTCTTTTCCCATCATTTCTTAGATGTATATATCTCAAGTACGTGACATTGGGTAACTAACAATATTAAAAATAATGCAAAATATACAAAAACATACTGCATCGAGGAAAAATTACACAAGCAATCATCAGCCACTCAAGAAATATCCTAGGTATGTACTTTATCGCATACCCAGGGGCCCAAGTTTGACCCCAGAGCCAAATCTTATGCGAGCCCCAATTGAGACAGGGATGATATAATTTCTGATGGGATGATATTCCAGATGGTGGGAACTACAATAAAAAAGGCCAATCCATTCATGGTTTGCAACCCTTCACACATTATTCATTATTACAACCCTTCACACACATTCATTCTATCAAATACAACCCCAATTGGGACCACAATTTCCATTGCTCAGCAAGGCAGTTGTTGAATTGTGCCCAATTCTATTCTCATTTTTACCATGGTTGTTAAGTGAATCACTACAGTTAAGTGAATCACATGGTCATTAAGCAAACCCTGCTTCCCCCATTGAGTATTCTTATCGGAAGCTGGCTGGGAATGGCAATCAGATGATCCTGGGACATTGCAGCCATCGTAAATACATATGAACCACAGAAATGCTGCAACAGTTGTTAAGTGCCAGATGGTTGTAAGTCACTTTTTTCAGTGCCACCATAATTTCAAACCCATGCCAAATAAATGACAGTAAGTTCAGGACTACTTTCTTAATTTCAGGTCAAATAAAAAGGAAACTTCTGGAAAATTAGAGTTCAGTAGTACTGCTGGATTTTAGGATAAGGAATCCCAATTGCATTCTACAGAATTATGGCATTCTGAAATGAGGAATATTTCACCTAAAGTCAAACAATATAATTATTCCTTTAGTTAATCTGGATCTTAATTTGGCAGGGATTAGTCTTGGGAAAAACCTTTTTGGGAGGAAGAGGAGGAGGAGGAACCAGAAAATTTCAAGTAAAATGTGGCACTGGGAAAAAAAACCCAGGTACATTTGTTCTCCCATATACATTGGTTGCAACCAAATGATCCTTTCACTTACGGTCCCAATTTATTCACATTTACAGCCCAATATCAATTCCCAGATTTCTTTAACTTCATTGCAATTTGCATGATTGATCACAAGCAATAAAGATTTCTCTAGAGAGCAGTTCCCCCTCAGGCTTTCTTTCATATTATATTATTGAGCCAGAAGGAAGAAACAATGGCACAAAGAAGCACTCAAATCTGTATCAAACATTAGATTGCTGAGGTGAGTTCTACTGAAAACAAGATCTTCACATGCATTTATCTTTCTCTGTGAAAAAATGAGAAACCTCTAGTAGCTGACATTTGATTATACTAGCAAACACCTGGTTTGGGGGAGTGTTCTGAAGCAAACTGGCATAAAATGCTTGACACAAATTCACTCTTTCCATCTGTCTTCTTGGCAGCATCACCTCACCACTTAGAACCTCAGAACCTAAGACATGATCCTGTTATCTATGTTAGACATGGTTCAATACACAGAACTAAAACATATTTATGTACTCACATCTACAAAAGATATGTATATATAATATGCAACATGATGATGATGATGTTATCTATTCAGTCATGTCCAACTTTTGGCAATTCTATGTCCTATGGCCAGATCTCTCTACATCTTCTGATCTTGCACTACTTCTTTGAGTTGTTCTAGGTTGTGGCTGGTATCAGCTTTGATGGTGTCCACTCACCATGTTTTTTGGTGGCCTGGTTTCCTTTTATGGCTAACTCTTCCAAACATAATTGCTTTCTCCAGTGAATTCCCCCACATTACATGGGTGCAATATTAAAACTCTTGCCACTGGTTTATCTTTCTCTTTCACACACAAATATAGTAAACCTACATAGGAATGAAGGGATCTGGGCAGGAAATTTGAAGAAAACAAAGAACATATGTCTTAATCTGCAATTAGATAACAGTATTTGCTCTTTCACATACCCCATGTATTTGCTTGAAAGATAAGCAGGGCTGAGGCCAGTTAGTATTTTCATGTAGTCCATGAGTACTCCAGTTTAAAGTGGAAAATTGAGGAAGCATCCTGGATCAAGGAAATAACAAATCAAGAAAAGATCACTGATGGGTCCATGAAGCCATCAAGAATACAAATCAGCCTGAAGAATAATCTTTTTTAAATAATCTCTTTCAAGTACCTTATCTACCACTAGTTTAGATTATCTCTCATGAAATATCCACTTATTCCATTCATGAATTCCATGAATTTTGAAATAATGTTTCTAAAAGAAGCCTACTAGAGACACTTCTATACTCAAAAGCAACCAATTAACTGGGTATAAAAAATTAAAACTTTTCACTAAGACCCCAGTTGTAATCTAGACGTTTAATCAGAACTGAACTTTCTGGTGTGATATATTTAAGAATAAACAGGAATTTCAGTCTTAAAATACATGTTTGTATAGAATAGATTTCAAATTCAATTCTTTGAATTCCATTCAAATGAATTTTTTTTGAAAAGTATAAAATAGCAAGAAATGTGAAGGATGTCAACTTTAGCTCTTGCAGAACCATTATGAAATAGAATAGAAAGCGCTTGATCTAAGAGGAATGATCTTACTAAACAAGCAAACAATTCCATTAATTTTCATTCTGGCTGACAGTTTCAAACAATAATGTATTGGGAAACAGTATCAGACAACTAGAAAAAAAGATAAAATGTTGATAAAAAGGAAAAGTTAATTTCTATGTAGTCCCCAAACTGAGGTATTAATTCCAAGAACAAAATGCTTTCTTCTGATACAGTTAATTCTGTATCCACACTTTCTTTTTCCTATCAATACCATTACAGTTCAGATGTCGCGCCCCCAGGCTCCTCTCTCTCACACACAGACACACATACATCTAAAAAGGAGTTTACCTACAAATATTTTCACAAAGGGAGTGCCAAACGCAAAACGATCCATTTGTGGGGCTCATAAACTATGTTCGGCTGTAAATACAACATCTCTTCATGACATCCTCACGTTTACCAGAAACCCAGTCCCTAAGTCTAAGTCACACATTGTGTAAAAGACACCGTGCCAAGTGTCACCCGAGACATCCCATCACACGTAAAATGTGAAACTGGCATATCGCATGGGTTAACCAGTCTTCCACCTGCACGAATAGTAAACGTTACTATAGTTAGATTCGATGTGCCGTCACCTTTTAAAATTCGGCCGCTCTTTTCCTAGATTCTTCTGAAACCAGACTAATGGCCACCGTCCAAGCTCTCCTCTGTCGTATTAACGCTACAATTGCTCCTCACGTGCTTCCCAATAGAACTGCTGCTCTCCGCAGGGAGGAACGCGGCAGTTATTATTTATTGTTTCCTGCTAGGTGCTTTTACGGCTTCCCCTTATTCAAACCGAGGCGTTGTTTGGCACCCCAAATACTAGGCGGCGGCTGCTACTATCCTCTAAGAAACTTCCCGCCATTTCTTCCGCGCATCGCGGGCGCCTTGAAAGAGCGAACGAAGCGAGAGGGCCGAGCTCTGGTTCAAGCTCTAGTTGTTGCTGCGGAGCAGCGCGCGTTCTTTGCCCTGGGAAAAGCGCCCGGGTCGCGAACCGCGCTCGAGCCTACCTTGAGCACGCCGGGACGCTTTCTTATCTACACGTGAATGGGCTTGCGTAGGTGGCTTGAAAAGGAGGTCTGTTGCCCCGAAAGACCCACGGCTTGTCTCCTTGCAACTGTTTGGTTCCAGAATCCGAACAGCGAAGGGGTCATTTTTACGCGATTTTGTCTTTCTTTTTCTTAGCCAAGGATGTGAGTGGATGGGAGGAAGGGGGCAGGTGCTCGATTTTGTTTTCTTCCTCTTGATGGGGCAGAATGCAACTCAGAACCACAAGCATGAGGGGGGGGGTTGTTTTGTTTTTTGAGAACTCCCATTAAATTCATTGGATTCCAGGCGGACTAGCTGAGTATCGCCGCTTCACGTGCTCCCCTCTCACCGCACGAGGCCGAACCCCCATCCCTTTTGCAATCTTTTTGAGCTACGCATCGCAATCGTGTGTTACCTAATAATTCCCTCGCTCGCTCGCGTGTTGGGCATATTGGAACCTCTTGCTAGGGCAAAAAGGCTTTGCAATTGCTTTTAATGCATCGCTGAACTCTGGCCCGGGCATCCAAACGGGAAGAGTTAAGAAGCCCTCGGGATTTCACGTGTCTTCAGGCTGCCGAGGAAAAAGGCAGCTTCTCCGAGCGGCAGCAACCGCGCTAAAAGCAAGCAGGAGCAGCGGCAGCAAAAGCAGCGGGGATCGGGGCAAGGGGAAGCCCGGCAGGAGACGCGGCCAGTCCTGGGGCCACGCGACGGCGCGCTCCGTTGAAAGCCCGAGTGGGAGGAGAAGAGGGGGAAGTGCGAAATGAGGCGAGGCGTCCGGTAAACGCTGCGAGCAATTTTGGAGCCCGTCGTGGAGCCGCCGCGCCTTGCCCTCCCCCACTCCAAGGCTGCTCCGAAGAAACGTAGCCCGCTCCCCCTCCCTGCGTTTCTTCGTGGAGCGACGGGATCCAATGACCTAGAACGCTCGTAAGCCATGCGACCCGACGACATCAACCCTCGGACCGGACTGGTGGTGGCTTTGGTCAGCGTCTTCTTGGTGTTTGGCTTCATGTTCACGGTTTCCGGGATCAAAGGCGAGACTTTGGGGGACATCCCACTTTTGGCCATCGGACCGGCCATCTGCTTGCCCGGCATCGCCGCTATCGCCCTGACGAGGAAAACCGACGGCTGCACCAAATGGCCCAACGTCAGCTATTGCCCCCCGTGCGGCTGCTGCCGCAAGAAACCCCAGGACAAAGAGGTCCTGGAGTTGCTGAGGACCCCTTCGGACCTGGAGTCAGGCAAAAGCAGCTGCGACGAGCTGGCCCTGAAAGCCCGCGACGCCCAGCCGGCTGAGGCGACCCACCAGGGGGCCTGCGGGGGGAAAGAGTCACTCGCCAACCCCGCCGCGCGGGATTGCGTGGCCTTGGACCCCAAAATGGCTCAGGAGGAAATGTTGAGGTACTTGGAGAAGTGCTATCCGGAGATGCCCGGCGGGAACATTTTTGTGGCCGAGGCCTCCCCTTGCAGTGCCTTAGACCAGCCGCGGGAGGGGTCCCCTGTCCTCGAGGGGGCGGCCTGCGCCGCCTCCCCCGGGCCGGCGGAGGACGATCTGAGCGTGGTCCCCAGCGACAGCATCATCGTTTGCTCCTACACGGAGAGCAGCCCTTACGACAGGTACTGTTGTTATATAAACCCCACCGAAGACCTCACCTTGGAACCCCAGGCGATCGTTTGAACGAACCGCCCCGTCTTTGCCAGCGCTCCGACCTTCCTCTTTGGACTTGGCCCCACGTTCTTTCAAACGGGGACAAGCGATACTGACGATCCACCCTTCCGACTCTCCCCCCCCCCCAATAACCGTAACGGTAGTAATAACCTAATGATAATATTATAATCATATATTTAGCTGGTTTTGCACTGCATGGGGCTAGACTCCTAGCTCAGCTGTTAACTTTTAAAACCTGGTAGAGGACTGATAAGCGAACCTTTGGTGCCTGAAATACTTTTCGTTTTCGTTCTAATGCAAGTAATAATGGCTTGTTCAAGGAGAATCTTTGGTATGGTGAGTTCTGAGCAGCGAGACTTCAACTATTTTCTTATACAGGGCTAAAGAAACGGTCGTCGGAAAATGCATTGGGTGCTCTTATTCATGCCTGTGGAGATTCTCAGTCATCTAGGCCATGGTTGTCCCAAAGGTGGTTTTTCATAGGGCAACTGGGCTTTGTTTTTCCATGAAGAAGTTTCTCTTCTCATCCAAGAAGCTCCTTCAGTTTTGACTGAAGAACTGAAGAAGCTTCTTGGATGACAAGCAAAAGGTCTTCAAGGAAAAACAAAGCCCAGTTGCCTTTGGAAAATGCACCCTTGGGTGCGGTTATTGATTTTTGCAAGTTAACATGGAGGAAGCTCCATTAAGATCCTTGAAGTTGTGTGCCTCCCCTTGTGTGTCATTCCCTCTTCCAACTTTTACTATGTTAAGCAAATTCAGCATACTTTAAAAAGTGTTGTGTGTGCAGAAATCAAAGCCTGAAAACAGTTGGGACTGACCATATCCGTGAAGGAAAATGAATGAAATTATATTAATACCTGAGTTTTCAAACTTTATTAATATGCCATTAGTTTCCAATTGCTTTTTCTCTCTCCCCCTAGTATGCTCAGTATTGTATGTCATGCAATCTCCCTTCTTCTGCATAAGGTCTCCAATGAAATGGAAATAATGATGGAAGCTAAGAGTTCTCATTTTGAACTTGCACTAGATTTTGACTTGAGGCATACTTGTGTATCCTACTGTGACTATTCTGAATGTACAGTAAAGTTAAACATGTTATGTAACCAGCAATGCTATCTGACAAAATCAAGCCATTTGTGTTCCATTAGTTTAGTGGGGAATTTTGAACATATTGCTAAATCTCTCCAGTTTGAAATCTGTGGCGTTCAAAAGGGCTTAAATTTGGGTGGGTTATCCTTCTAGCTTTTTTTGCTCCCCATCCCCTATTTTTTATATAAGATTAGAAGTTTAATTGGCCATGCCACAAACTCCATGTAACTCCATAACCGTGAATTCTTATGACTCAGCACAGAACAAAATAAGCCTATCAGAAACGGCAGAATCAGCAAACCTCAAATACATATTTTTGTACTCTAAATGTATATGCAACAACATTTCCTATGTATGTTACATGTTGCAGGATACCTTACAGGGATGAAATACGAGGAACGGCATATTTAATAAATTTAGAACGATTTGCACTTTGTTTGAGCTTTTTAAGTTTGCCTAAACCGGAAATGTCTTCTAAAAGGTTTCCCAGTTTTAAAAGCCTCGTACCTTAGTCACACGCATTTTATTTCTGATAGGTTTGTTAAGCTTCCTGTGATCCATCTCAATGGAAAGCAAGAGGGAATCATGCACAATCATCCTTCGGTTTTATTGAGAGCAGTTGACTATTTAATCCTTGTGGACGTGGTCCATCTTAACAGATAAATGAAAAATACCTGGAAGCACTTTCTGGGAAGCATCCTTAAACAACATTTATTTCAAAGCAGAATATTAGAAAGGGGTCTTATGTTTTCTGTTATGATTTTTTTAGATTTCTATCCTGCCTTAGGGAAAGACAGGCAGGCACATCATGATTCCTCCTCCCACTTTTGCCTACTATTAATATGCTTGTGAGGTAGGTAGGGCTGACAGACTGGGTGGCCCAAAATCACCTGATGAGCTTTTATGACCGAGGATGGACTTGAATCTTCCCTAACCACAATACTACACTGCCTATTAATACGCATGTGATATTTGTTACTTGTTATGTAAAATTGTTACTGGAGTAGGAAGGTAGAATGGGAACAAATCATTCTATTGGCCCCTTGCACATTTTCAGGTAACAGCTAGAAACACCAGACAGAAAGTGAGTAAGCCTACATCATCATCAAAGCAAAAAGGTCTGCAAAAAAACTGATAAAAGAGAATGGAGCAAGGTTTATCCCAGGACCACAGGTGGCTTTCCAGTGTTTCTTTTTCGGTCCCCAAAGTTCCCCAAACAAGTGCAAGGCCAAAATTGGTCTCTTAAAGGTTCAAGTTGATAGCAAGTGTTCAACGCACCAGCTTTACCCTTTCAAACTCCTGTTCTTCCTTGAGGAACAGCAATTAGTTAAACCCACTTCTGGAGTAGGTCTTTGAAGATGCACGAAGATCTCACGTGGCTTTTGGGCTAAAAAAATTGTGCATTCCTGGCTGAGGGCAACATGTGCTCTCGGATCCCTTAGATTCTTTTAGATTCTCCAAATATTTCAAAATTCAAAGATTCCATTAAGACTAGGACCCGCCATAAAGAAAGCAGAGCAAAATTTCAGGTTTAATCAAGGTGGAGATAACAATGGAAGAAGGTGGAATTCAGATTGATTAACTGCATATGGGAAAAGTTCATTCCCTATAACCAAATTAATACCACCCCCAAATTCTCTAGCATGTTCTGGGCATTAAAAGTCAAGCCCTATTCTCTTTAAGGCCTTGAATGGTTTAGCACCACATTAATTGAAAGAGCATGTCCTATAAATACCCAATGAGATTGTAAGATCTAATGAGGCCCTCTTCTAAGTTCCCATCACAGCAAAGAACTTGACATGGGTCTCAACAAAGGGGGGGCTTTTATTTTATTTGCAGTGGCACCCCATTTGTGAAATTCTCTTCACAGAGAGACTCAGCTAGCATCCACTTGATCATTTTGATACCAGGTGAAAATCTATTTCCCCTGGCCTTTTGACTGCACTTTAATTGTACTTTAATTTATATTGTTTTAGCTTCATATGATTGCCTTGTTGCTGCCTAGCTTGCATTATATTTGGGTTTTTTGGTATATGTTTTTATTAAAATTGTGTCTTTTAATATGTTTTATTGTAAGTCAGCCAGTTTGGCTATTGAGCAATTTAAAATTTTTAATAAACAATAAATAACACTTTAACCCAATAACACCTACTGTCCCAAACTATTCTTCAACAGCACCTTGTTTTGTGCCCATAATGTACCTCCTTGGGCAAATAGCTGGGGAAAGGGGAAAATTTATTAAGAAATGAATAATATGCTTTTAAGAAATTACAGAAAGCAATGTGTTCTTTGGGGGACTCAGTCTTTTTATTTGCACTATAGGAATAATTGTATTGATCTGCTTTGGTGGCTTGATTTACAAATTACAAGTTTATTTAAATGAAACACTTTGAGTGTTCAGAATAGATTTATGCATGCTAACTTAACCCTATGTGAGTTTGCTGGTTAGTATGTATAATTTTAGTATGTTAGTTAATTTAGGGGGGAAATTATTTAGAGTGCACTTAATAGCCTAAATTTGAAAAAAAAAAATTATAAGTGCAGGACCTGTTGCTTTAATTATGAGCCTTGAAGTTTAATTACAGCTTTTTAAAGGGAGTACAAAAGATAAACTGAATGGTTATAAAACTGACTGGATACTGGAAATCAATATTTCATTTAAAAAATTTGATAACATTTTAGGAATGAAATGGTGAATTTGTAAATGCATTGATTAAAATGTCAAAAATTTCACAATATCATTAATTAAAAATAAAAGAATATATGCTTTTCCCTTTTAAACAATTTAGTGTACAACTCATAATTTCAACATTCATGTATTCTATTCCAAATTTTGAAAATATATTACTGATACTGGAGAAATTTGTAGTAAGAACAATGCAAATGCATGTAATACAAAATAATTTATAAACTCAAAACAGGAAAGAAAAAGACAACAATAACAAAAAAATTCAGTAGACGTAACAAGAACTAGAAGCATAGTTTAAGTCCTACCATGAGACTATAGTCCCACTCTTATGGAAATCAGTGAAACTTTCAAGGTAGAAAACAACAGAAAGAAAAGTATTGAAAATGTGAAATGTTAATGTATTCTTAAATAAAAAGTTACAATTGCTATTATAATAAAGAACAAAATTTTTATCTCTAACATCTGAAAGCAGCTTTTTAAATCCAACATCTGACATCCAATTAATGCAGATCACAAAACAAAGCAAAGCAGAATATCCATTTCATATACTGGCTATACATTGAAAAGAAATTTGGAAGAGAATAGTTACAAGAAGCAAAAACATGCTGCAAAGAGACATTACAGACAATGAATCTTTAAAAAGTACTGTAGATAAGGAAACAATTACTGAAATATTACTGATTTACAATTTGGAGTCTTATGGGTAAAGCTCAATATTTTTTCTAATTATAACAAATGAGCAGGAGAAAACCTTTACTTTGATCTAACTAACACAAAAATATTTAGTTACTGTATAAGACAATATTTTTCTCCATTAAATTCAAGAGTATCAAGTTCTTCAACTCAACACAAATCAGCATAAAGAGAAAAAGAAGGGAAACAAAATGTAATAATTACTGGGTGCTCTAATAAATGGCAAATTTTTCAGAGGGTATTTTTCACAACATACAATCTCTTTAAGCCCAATTCATGTTGTTTCCAACCAGTCAAAGTAACACCCATCCCTGATCTGATCAAGCAAGACTTCTCTTAATCATTAGGGGACTTGAGCATCATTGAATGCATGTGCATTTAACTGATGCTAAACGTGAGTATCACTCACTTACGGCGATAGTTATTTAGGAACAAAGGAATGCTTACAGGAAACAGCCAAGCTTTTGCTTCAGGAATTGGACCGCTTGGCCAGCATCCCAAATTCCAAGAAAAGCCAGAGTGATTTTAAGGTCCTTGGTGAAAAAAAAGCATTGCATCTATCAGTAGCAATTCAGCATCTCAAAAGTGAATTAAACAATGCCAACACAGAATGCTTACCCTCATACAAAAAAGGAACAACAGTAATAGACAGCTTCATGACTCTCCTGTTTGTTTTCTAAAGTGTTTGCATTCAGACCTTGCATTTGTGCCTTTACTGGGTGCTTGTTGCCAGCTTGGAACCATTTCAGCCTTCAAAAAAGTTCTGAATATAATAGGGGTAAAGAATTATACCACCATGTATGAGTTTTGATATAATGCCTGGAAAAAAATCTTAATAAAACTGCTTTGGACAGCACATCTTACACAAATTGCCAATTATTTCATTGTCTCCTATTTTACACATTTTAGAATGTCCCTATTTAATGTTCCCGATCGAATGGAAATGGGAAACTGAGCAAGCTTGCTAGTTCCAAATTCTTGTGCCCTTTCTAACCTTACCTAGTAGTTGTGTTCTAAGGCAGGAGGGAGAGTCTAAGAGACTGATTAATTTTATCCAGGACAAACCACAGTGAGTTTCTACATATAATCTGTAGAGTATGTTCTCCCAAACAACCATGTCATCTGGGTAGCTGTTAACTGGGGTGGTGTATAAGGGGCATTTCAAGAGGGAAGAATGAAAACTGTCGAGTGAAACATTTGCAGCTATGTGCCTTTTTGTTTCAACTTGTCATTATTGATTACGAATGGGTTAGTTGGAGAAATGAAACTTCTACAATTCCACTGAATCTTGTGAGAGTCTGGAAACCTTTCAATGATATCTTAACAGGTGTGAAGAAGAAGGCTGATGGTTCCCATAACAAAGAGAACTCGTTTACATGGTCTATGAGGAAGCTTGGGGGTTTGGCTGGGAAAAATCATTGTTTAATACTGTGAATTGATGCCTGAGAATTTCAGTGTTAATTTTATCTTGCCATTACCATGCAATGTATTCAATAAACATTAAGCTTTTTGGAAATGAAATGATCCTGGACTTTTATTTGGATACTCAAGCTGAATCTTGAAAGAAACCTACTCTTGACTTTCACAATTGTATGATACCTGATAGCTCCGCCCATCATAGACAGCAATGAAGGCTGCTAATATTTCAGTAGTAATCACAGCAACCTTGGGGTAGAATGTGAACTGGAATAAGATTATACATTGTGCTAAACCATGGCGCATTTTAACCCTGTTTTGTTGAACAAGAACTAGTGGCCTAACACAAGCTACAAAGCATGGCCACAAATTACAAGGACTGCACTGACAATTCTTGCTAAGCCACAACCTCTGGCAGAATGAAAATATGTATCCTTGGGTCTTCAGAGAAAATAACAGGCTAGCTATAAATAAACAGATATGTTAAACTGTTAAAAACTGTTTAAAAAAATAAACCATAGCTTGATATAACACTTGAATCTTCACAAAGACTACTTGGATTAATCCGTGAGCTGAGAATTGTATTGGTTGTATGGTTTGTTTAAAAAAAACTTGAGATAACTGAGGTTCTTCCTGCTTATAATTTTCTAAAAAGCTACAGAGATCGGCCGTCTGATAATATTCTTTTGGAATGGATTTGAAAATGGATCATTCTATACAACACCAGGAATGATACCAAAACCAATCTGGTTAATAGCTTCAGAGGTCGCAGATGGGCTTAATCTCTTCTTCTGAATTATTCCAGACTTTTTCCCTTCCAGCCAATATGTTACCATATCACCTTTTCCCTAAAATTAAAAACATAATAATAGAGCATTTCAGTAGTGTCAGTAACCATACTTCGTTTCTGAGAACATTTCCTTTACACATTATCACAATAGAGAAGCAGACTAGCCTACTGCTTTTTAAAATTAAGTTTGAAAAGAGTTACAGGCGGCAAACATTACTATGGACATTAATCAACTCAAACATGCATTTTAATTAACAGAGCTGCAAGTAGAGGTTACAAGGAGAGTATGAAGTTTATTTTCTGCGAACCTAAAATTCAGTTGAGTCTTAAGTTAATTTGAAATGAAACATTATTTCCTATTTCCCCTTTGAAGACTAAGGATCGAAATAATTTTGAGAAATAGCTTAGATATGCTTCTGAAATAAAAAAAAAACATTCTGAAAATTCTGCTAATTCTCTCTTAGCTTAATAAACCAGCAGGGTGGCCTTGGACCAGTCTCTCAGCTAATTCACCTCACAGGGCTGTTGTGGGAACATAGGAGGATGGAGTATTGTGTGTGTTTGCTGCATTGTTATATATTATATATAAAAATAATAAAGGTAGGATATAAAAAAATATGAAGCAGCCTTTTTGACCATATCCAATGTGAATTCCTCCCTCCCCGCTTTGTGTTTAACAGAATAAGATAAGATAGATAAGATAATAAGATAACCTTTATTGTAAACTTTTTCCATGAACACACTGGCACACATTTTAAAAAATGAAATTCTGATGCCTGCTCTCAAAAGAAAATAAATAAATATATAACCATACACACATGCACATACATATTCTCTCTCCTCCCTCCTTCCCTATATGAGAGAGGGAGGGAGGGTCAGATACACTGGGCTAAACAACCTGGATGCTTGATGTTGTTAGTAATTAACTAAGTAACTGATTGATTTACTGAAGATGCTCTGATTTGTCAATCAAATCACTGGTCACCAACAAACAGTGAAATGGCTATTTATAATAACTGAGTTTTATTTTAGAATGAAACTGTACAGATACATCAGAACTATTATGGTCTTGTACCACATGCAAGTTACTCAAATCTATTCTTAATTCTAACAACCTGCAAACCATATGCAGGCTTTGCATGGTACATATTCTTTAGTGCTTCACTGGATCTAGTTAATGAATGCAGGACCTCTGATATACAGCACATCTATCATTCTTAATAAACACCCTACCCCCTGACAAAAAGGCAATGCCTGTAAGGAAGTTATGCCTTTGTTAGGGAGCAAATTGGAACAAAAGAAGGTATTAACCAAACAGGCAGGAGTAAGCAGGGTTCTAGGCAATGGATATACAACGGAAAACAAACTCAAGGAATTAAATGAATAGGGAGAAAGAAAGGACCACCATCTAAACCCAGTCAACACTCTCAGGAAATTAAAAGAGCCTCTCCTGGTAGCTGCCTTCCAGTCACTTTTTTCTATTTTCTCTGATAAGGCAGTTGAAAACTGGAAATATTTTTAAAAGGCATATAGTAATTCTATGTAGTAATTTAAGGCATCAGATTAGAAATGGGGAAAGTGCAAGATCTAGTTCTGCCTTGGGCAGGAATCCAACTGGATGACTTTGAGCCAGGCACTTTCTGTCAGCCCTAGGAAGGGACAATAAACAACAGAGTGGTCAATGTCTGGAATACACTACCTGACTCTGTGGTTTCTTCCCCAAACCCCTTAGACTGTCTACTGTTGACCTCATCCCATTCCTAAGAGGTCTGTAAGGGGCGTGCATAAGCACACCAACGTGCCTACCATCCCTGTCCTAATGTTCCCTTTTATTTGTATCCATTTCATGTATTGATAATCATGTTTATACTTATATCTGTTATCTAATACATGCTTGACAAATAAATAAAATAAATGAAACAATGGAAAACCACTTTCTTGCCAAGAAAACTGCAGAGGCTTGGTGCAGGAAGTCACCAGGAGTCAAAACTGATTTGAAATTATGTACAAACATATACAGCAGGAAAGAAGAAACAATCTCAAGTGGGTGTGCCTTCAAGGCAAGTCAGGGTCAAGGAAGAAGTTCTAGGAGTCTTCCTAATCAAGAATCTGCAGGCTGAGAAATTTTTTTAATTGCTGCATTTAAATAAATTGGGTGGGTGAGGAGAATACCTTTGTTGAAATGTATTTGAATATTAGTAGCTTGGGTTGGTAGTTAGGCTGTTATTCTGAGCTCCGAGCTTGGCAGTTTAGTTGCAGACATTTCATCACCATTCGAGGAGACATCGTCAGTGCGCTTTGAAGTGTGCTCGACTGTCAGTACACTGGCCTTTAAATACCTTTTTATGTGATGCAAATGAATGTGGATGTTGTTTGTTCAGCTATTTCTGAGTCATGATCTGATTGTGGACTGTTTGATTGGCTGGCTGTTGTTACCGGGGCATGGTCTTTGGTTTTAAGTAACATCTGTGTGATGTAAATTAGTGTTCGGATCATGGCAATTTGGTTGCAAACATTTCATCACCATTTATTTATTTATTTGTATTCATTTATTTTATATTGGGATTTCTATGCCACCCTGTCTCCCGAAGGGCTCAGGGAGGCTCACAACAATAATAAAAACATACAATACAAATATTAAAAAGCCAATTAAACAACATCCCAATATAATAATTAACATTAACAAACCAGCACTAAAAAACCCCACCCCCTCCATCAGTCCAGGTCAGCAAGCTGAAAAAGCCATGTTTTCAGGCCACGACGGAAGGATTGAAGGTCAGGAGCCACCCAAAGCTCCAGGGGCAACTGATTCCACACGGTGGGCACTCCCACAGAAAAGGCCCTACCCCTGTCTGGCCGATGGCACCCCAAGGAGGCCCTGTCTGTGTGAGTGCATGGGATGTTGGGAAGTCGTTGCTGGCAGCAGAGGTTCCCGCAAATACCCCGGTCCTAAACCATGTAGGGCTTTATAGGTGAGTACCAGCATCTTGAATCTCACCCGGAGGGCAACCGGCAACCAACACAGCTCACGCAGGAGGGGTGTAACATGGGAGTATCGGAATACTCCCATCACAACCCGCGCAGCCACCTTCTGCACCAGTTGAAGCCTCCAAGTGGTCCTCAAGGGCAGCCCCATGTAGAGACATCGTCAGTGTGCTTTGAATTGTGTTCATCATGTCATGGGCTAGTTTCAGATTGTTTGATTGGCTGGTGATTGTTACTGAGATATGATCCGATTTCTTGTGATCTGATGGGTTAGGAATAAACAACACTAATTTACATCACACAGACAGTGCTTAAAACCAAAGACAATGCCCCGGTAACAACAGCCAGCCAATCAAACAGTCCGAAATCAGATCATGACTCAGAAGTAGCTGAACAAACAACATCCACACTAATTTGCATCACATAAAAAAAGGTATTTAAAGGCCAATGTTCTGACAGAAGAACACAATTCAAAGCGCACTGACGATGTCTCCTCGAATGGTGACGAAACGTTTGCAACCAATTTGCCATGCTTGGAGCTCAGAACAACAGCCTGGATACCTTTGTCTTTGGCATATTTGCTGTCTATAATGAAAGTTGAAGCTCTCCTACTTGGTGGTGAGAGGAAACATTTCTCAATTTTCTTCAACTGTATTTTATAGCTACATCTTCCAGGATTATAGCTTGAGGTTAAAAATAGCTTCTGGAGAACCTCAGCACAAATTAGGCTCTAGGGTGATAATATCTCTCAATAGTTTGACCAAACTGCAATTCCCAGGGTCCCTGAGGGTAAACATTAAATGCAAATTGGCCTAAGGAGCGATTCAAACATAAATGCAATTCATATTTCAAATACAGACAGGAGGGTTAAAACAAAATCTGCTAAAGAATGACCATTCATTTTCCCATTTGGGAAAAGCTTGAACATATTTACCTTGATTTGCAAATTCCCCCGGCACACCAATACATACTCTCCAATCTGTTGCAGCAGCTGGTATGTGCTTGAACTGCACTGTATTTTGAGAGCTAAAGGGAAAATGAGAAGCAGTGTTGCCATTATTTTCATAGTTGAAAAATCCATCTTCAAAGACAATGAACAATAGATATCCTGACTCTTAAAACAGCTCATGCTTCTACTATTATGCTAACCTTCAGTCTTACTCTGAAAGCACTTGGAATACACATATGACTGTCAACAAAGGCTCAAGGCCACAGCTCTACATCTGATAGTATTTGTTAAGGTGTTATAATTGTTGACAATGATTCTTTTACCTGCCAAGGAGGGCTTCTGACTTACATATAATTCCACTTGGAATTTACTGCTATTCATTGTGTAAACAGCAAATATAAAGTCTTCCTCTATATCAGGGGTGTCAAAACTCAAGGCCCGTGGGCCAGATCTGGTTTTCTGCCCTCTATAATTACTAGCTGAATTTAAGGCAGACAGACTTAAACTCCACAAAGGCATCCATACAAAGTCTCTTTATTGGTTCATCAGGCATCCTCAAATATAACTCACAGTTACGTTGAGATTCATCTCAATGTCCAATTCTCTGCATAGCTGTCTTTCTGGTGTAAAAGGATGGTAATCTCTCATCCCATATCGAAGGAGCAAGGAGGTGAGACGCCAGCATGATGCTGGGTTCAGGCAAGAGTGAAGGAACCTCCCACAACCCAACTAAGGGTCAATTCAGTGACCAATCAGGATTACAGATGTGGCCACATGATAATTTTTAATTGTATTCGGCTTGTTTATTTGTTTAATTCTTTTTTATTGTAAACTTCTTCTGTTTTAATGTTTGCCGCCCTGAGTCCTTAGGGAGTAGGGCGGCATACAAGTCGAATAAATAAATAAATATGGACTACATTTCCCAAGATACCTTAACTACATTTACCATGATGCATTCCCTTAAGGGGACAGCTGCCAATTCCTAACTAACTATCCCAATTTCCTATTAACTATAACTGGCTGGACAGCACATCTGGCCTGTAGGGTGCTTAGATCTGGCCTGCTGGGCTGCCTTGGAAACAGGAAATGACCAACCCGCAGTGCTTCTGCCAGTGAAAACAGAGCTCGGGGGCTGCATGTGGCTCCCTAGTCTCTATTTTTGGCCGCGACAGCCTCATGCAGCCCTCTGCCAGCAAAAATGGAGCTCAGGGGAGCCTTGTCCACCCCCCGAGCTCCATTTTCACTGGCAGAGGGCTAGCACAACAAACTGAAAACAAAAGAAAAGGAGAAATGTTTCCCCTTTTGCATTTGAGCATGCAAGAAGGGATACGAAAGGATAAAGGGAAGAGGAAAAACAAAGAAAAAGATGGGAAGAGAACAAGGAAGGAAAAATAAGGAAAGATGAAGAAAGAAGAAGGAAGAAGGAAGAAAAAAAAAAGGAAAGGAAAGGAAAGGAAGGAAGGAAGGAAGGAAGGAAGGAAGGAAGGAAGGAAGGAAGGAAGGAAGGAAGGAAGGAGATTATAATGAGAGTGAGGGAGGGTCTGAGGGAAGTTCTATCTTAGCACTTGGCCACCGCAGGTGCCCCCGACACAAGTGATGTAGAGCTGGCTACGCCTACCCCGGCCACACCCACCCCAGGCATGCCCCCAGCCACAACCCAGATCAAACACAACCCTGATGTGGCCCTCAATGAAATGGAATTTGACACCCCTGCTCTATATTAACCCTTTAATGAAAATTAAGAAATGGGAAAAGCTTAATATCCTTCATTTCAAGACATGTGGTTGCTAAATAAGCTTAATTTTCTGATTAGCAAGCTAGTTACAATTGATTGGATGGCATCAGTAGTGGGATTCAAATTTTTTTACTACTGGTTCTGTGGGTGTGGCTTGGTGGGCGTGGCAGGGGAAGGATACTTAAAATCTACAGTTAGAGGTGGCATTTGCCGGTTCTCTGAACTACTCAAAATTTCTGCTACCGGTTCTCCAGAACTGGTCAGAACCTGCTGAATACCACCTCTGGATGGCATGTCTATATTGTAGATCTACAACCAACTTAAAAAGCAAAATTTAAAATATTCATCAGTGGCTGAAAAGAAATCAAAGGAAGCAAACTGGGCATATGATGTTTGGTTCTGGCCACACCACTGTATTGTACATTTTTATTAATCACTTGGATAAAAAAGTGAACAGGGAATGCTTTTTAAATTTGCAGGCAACACAAATTACATGAGAAAGCCAATGTTCTAGGGACAGAAGCAAAATTCAAAATTACCTTGTTAGAGTAAACATGTGACTTGAAAATAATAAAATGAAATTTAGTAGAGAGTTTCTTGGTCAAGAAAAAGACATCAATAATACAAGTATAGAATAGAGGAAACTTGTTTACTAATAATATGTCAGAAAAGATCTTAGAATAGCAGGTGATCAGAAACTGAATATGACTTAGCAGTGTGAACTGGATTTAAATAGGATAAATGATGTTCTACATTTCATTAATAAAACTACAATTTCCAAATCATGGAAAGTAGTAGTTTTCAGAACTCTTGATCAGCACTCTTTAAGTACTATGCCCAATTCAGGACACTGTATTTAAAAAAAGATGCATAGACAAAGAACCAGATACAAGGCAAGGGAACAAGAAAGTTTAGAAACAAAATCATATAAGGAGAGATGGACAATGAGAAGGTATGTTGACATTTTCCAATACTTGAAGGGATGTCACAAGGAAGATTAAGATTTGTTTTTATTGTTCCAGAGTCCCAGACACAGTAATAGACAGGAAAAAGATTTCAGTGGAATGCTGGGAAAAACTAATGATAAGAAGAATTTGATAGCAGAAGTAGATACTAAGGGAGGTAATGATTCATTGACTGTCTTCAAGCAGAATCTGGACAGTCAACTTTCAGACTTCTTCCAGCTCTATGATTCTCTAGCAGAGCTTTCCCCAACTCTATTGTTTTTAAATGTATCCCTCAACCTCAAGAATTCTTTGGAGGACACTATATTAAGAAACATTAACCTAGAAAATAACACCTAATGTTTGACATTTTTTTACTGAGTATACTGCCTCCCAGTAAAGAGAGGAATTTGGGGCTCTAAATTTGTTAATCTAAGTCAGGGGTGGGGAACTATGGCCCTTTTATGACTTTTGTGGCTCAGGAATTCTGGGAGTTGAAGTCCATAAAAGGGCTATAGTTCCCTGCCTCTGATCTAAGACAGGGATTTATGATTGTTTTCTATGGCTTTCTTAGACATATTTGTAGTTTTGTAATGACAGTTTAGGATGGCACAGCCTTGCAGGCAATCCTTGATGTATTATTGGTTGTTTAACAACCATCCAAGTTACGGCAGCCTCTGAAAAGCTGCTTTATGACTCATAAAGCATAAGGCACTTCCAGCCAGCGTAAAATGTTACATGATTTCATTTGGGGGGCTTAGCATCCAGCTTTATTTATAACCAGTTGTAGTATCCTGCAGTTATGTGATTTATGACATATTTTGCTGGTTTCCAGCATTTTATTTTTTGCCCATTTCTGGCAAACAACCATGTGATTCACTTAATAACTGCATGTCTCAGTTTTTTTACCATATGATTCACTTAATGATTGCCATAAAAATAGTCAAAAAAATCAGGGCCAATCACAAGGGTGCATTGACTTACAACCTCAATAACATACAACCAAAATTGTTCCAAATGTGGTTGTAAGTTGAGGACTTCCTGTACTTCATTAGAGAAAGATACAACAATTTTCCAAACAACTTTATTTCTCTTTATATAGCTCTATATCTGAATTAATCAAATAATAATTTAAGCACAAGATCACACAGACCGCAAAGAACAGCATGGCAAACCAGCAGCAATGGGGAATTGGAAGATTTGCAAGAAATACCCTTTGTCTGCAAGCAAGAACTGGTGGGACCATAAAATAGAGAAAGACATAGAAAATGAAGAAGCTAAAGTGCTTTGGGACTTTACAATTCAAACTGACAGACACCTGCCACATAACAACCCAGATTTAACAATTATCAATAACAAAGACAAAAAAGTCTGGATAGTGGACATGGCAGTACCCGAAGACAGACAAAAAGAAGAGAAAGAACTGGGCAAAATATAAAGTACAAAGCCTTGCAAATAGAAATAGAATGACTGTGGCAAAAAAAGAAAAGGTAGTACCAATACAAATAGGTGCCTTGGATGCAATCCCAAAACAACTGGAGCACCACTTGAATATCATAGGCATTGATAAATTCACCATCGGTCAATTGCAAATATTTGCATCCTGCAATGATACCTCTAACATCATCAAACATCCACATTTGCCTATTCCAGGTCCTTGGGAATGACTGAATAGGTGGACAAAAATGCCAAATCCAGTCTGAACATCTGGCTGATTGTGCAATGAATAAAAATCAATTTATATAGCCAGTGCCACCCATTTCAGCAGTGACACAGAGAAGTACACAGTAATACAATTTTAAAATGAAAAACATACAGCAGCCAAGATCATTAACCATTATTCACATAGCCAGGAGAAAACACACAAAAGCAGAACCAGGGCCAAGTCTCTATGGCCCAGTGGTGGGCTGCAGCCAGTTTTGGACTGGTTCTAGCTAACCAGTAGTTCCAACCATCAGCTGGCCCCACCCACCTGCTCTATCTCGTCCTATATTTCCTTCATTTTGGCTCAGCTGAGTCACGCAGCACAGCTGATTTCCATGCCTCAGCTGTTCTATTTACCAGGGCTGCCCTAAAAGGTAAGCAGCTGAGGTTCAAATTGCTTATTTTGAACGCTGTGCACAAGTGAAGTGCACGGTCACAGAATCGGTTGTTAAACCAGTTGCAGCCCACCACTGCTAAAGCCATACCGAAGGCCAGCAGGATCAGGGCCAACCTAAGCTCCGAGGGATTATTTATTTATTTATTTATTTATTTATTTATTTATTTATTTAGACTTGTATGCCACCCTTCTCCCTAAGGACTCAGGGCAGCAAACATATAAAAAGAGAATACAATTACAATAAAAATATTAAACAGCTACAAGTCTATAAATAACTAAAAGTTAAATTAAAACAACTTAAAATTACAGTAATTAAAACAATACAATTAAAACAACCCACCCCCGGGTCAATCCAGGCCGGCCTGCTGAAACAGCCAAGTCTTCAGGTCTCGACGAAAGGAGCGGAGATCAGGGGCCAAATGAAGATCCATGGGGAGCTGATTCCATAGGGCAGGCGCTCCCACAGAAAAGGCCCTAGCCCTGGGGACCATCAGCTGACAATGCCTAACCGACAGTATTCCCAGGAGGCCCCTCCTGTGGGAGCGCACGGGGCGATCGGAATGTGATGCTGGCAGGAGGCCCCAAGTACCCTGGACCCAAGCCATTTAGGGCTTTGTAAGTTGTTACTAACACCCTGAAGGAAACCCGGAAGGCAACCGGCAACCAATGCAAGTCACGCAGGAGGGGTGTAACATGGGAGTATTGGGACATCCCTATCACAGCCCACAGGGCCGCATTCTGCACCAGCTGCAACCTCCGGGTAATCCGCAAAGGCAGCCCCATGTAGAGAGCATTGCAGTAGTCGATTCTGGAAGTGACAAGCGCATGAGTGACCGTTCGAAGGGCATCTTGGTTCAGATAAGGGCGGAGCTGGCGAACCAGCCGAACCTGGGCAAACCCCCCTGGCCACAGCTCCCACTTGCTCCTCCAGATTGAGCTGTGTATCCAGGAGGACGTCCAGATTCCTCGCCCTATCCACGGGGGGTAACACCTCCCACCCCCCATGACCAAAGATGGCACATCCACTGGAAACCGAGATGCCGGTAAGAACAGCCACTCAGTCTTGGCCGGATTGAGCCGGAGCCTGTTATTCCCCATCCAGACCTGCACCACCTCCAGGCACTGGGACATCACAGAGAGAGCATCACTGATCTGGTCTGGGGTGGAGATATAAAGCTGGGTATCATCAGCATATTGATGATACCTCACCCCAAAACCTCGGATGATCTCACCCAGCGGTTTCATGTAATAATGTTCAAGGGGGCAGGCACCATACAGGAATACCTCATCCTCTATGCCCTGCCACCCACAGTTCCTTAGCCAAGAACACCTGAAAAAATACCCATCCTGCCAGACTAAGTCAGGAAAGAAATCTGGAGTGGCACCAACTCATAGCTCACTGCTTGATTGTACTGTTAAATACTGCACTTCACCTTCACTGGTAGATTCCATCCTGGAGGCTGTGTTGACTGTGTCCCCAAATAGACAATACCGTGGCATTTTGGTTCCAACAATTCCTGCCACAACTGGACCTAAAGAAGACAAGTAGAAAGATTCATTTAGCTCTTGCGCATCAATTACAGTTTGTCAGAATGGAAAAGTTAGGCATATAGGTTACCTGTATGAGGGGGAATTGCATCCAAGAGGGCTAAAGAACAGGGAGCAAGATGGAAAAGAGAGAAGCAGGATAACAAACGATGGCCAGAATGACAGAAGAAAGTAGATGCTTAGCTGATACAGCTGCACTTGGAAAGAAAAGATAGATGGTACCCCATTCGTGCAGTAATTTGGAATAAAATCTACGAAGTTGCTTGCAGTCATGTAAATTAGTTTGTTACAACTAGCAAGTAGTCTAAATTTAAGTACCAGAGTTAGCGAAACTAAGTCAAATGAGGGAAATTCAATGACCAGTTCAAATGCTAGACCAAAACATTTAAGAATGTGAAACATAATGATCATTTACTTCCTACTAATGACTTTGTGCCAATTCCAAGGATTATACTACCAGTTCTCCCTCCCATTACAACTTCTTCCCTATTATGAGTGAATGAAAGCAAGCAATCTGCTGCCATTTTGTCACTAGATAGGTGACATGGCTAGTGCTTCCAGGACCCATATTTCACCTTTGCCAATGCAACATTCATTACCAGTATTAGTCAGGGAGGTGAACAGCCCAATACCTGAGTGGATTCCTGCTCGAATTTTAAGCTGAGTCTCAGGCTTGTGTGGAATCTTAAATGTTTTGCACACCAAAACAAGCTCCAGAGCCATGCTTGCAATTTCACTGGCATGACAAATGCCATTCTCTCTTGGCACTCCCGATACTACCATATCTGAAAATAACAATAAGTACATAAACGTGGCAAATTATAATCAATATTCATATCCCAGTTGCAATTTCACACATACATATAAACGAAACCCAACACGTATGCAGTCCATAGCATCAGGCAGCACTAAATGGCATTCCCATACCGTGTTTCCCCAAAAATAAGACCTACCCCAAAAGTAAGACCTAGCACTATTTTCTAAACCTGCCCTAATATAAGACCACCAAAATAAGACCTAGTGTAAATCTCCAGTTCAGGAAGACTTTTCAGGAGCAATGCACAAACACCCCCACACACACTCACACCCACTATTTGGCACCATAAATATATAAGACCTACCAAAATAAGACCTAGTGTGTTTTGGGAGCCAAAAAAATATAAGACAGTGTCTTATTTTCGGGGAAACACGGTAGTCTCTATCAAAAATCAATAGCAAAACTAAATCACTTATTTATAAAAACTATTTCTGGAAGTTTTGTACAAAAAAAAGTAACTATTTGTTTGAGAAGAGCTTTGCGTTTAAGAGAAAGAGTTCCTGGGGAATTTATATTAATTCATAAATATAAAATATAGCCATTTTTGGCATGATCAAACATTCATTATGGTAGGGAAATCATAAATGGAATGGACAGATTTTTAAGTATTCAAAGTTTGAAAAATAATCCTAAAACACTGCCCTATAAAACCTTCAGAAAAACATATCAGATTTGCACATGCTTATACGCAAAACAACTTGCACACCAGGGAAGAAAATCTTCAGATTACTGAATAAGAGCAGCCATTGTTAAGAAGTTTTCACCTCCTATAGAGTTAGCCAAACACAAAGATTCTTTAACCAAACACTAGTATGGCTAGATGTATCTATCTCATCTTGGCGCTGTATTAATATTTTAAATAATTACATCTCAAATCTACCAATCTCTCATTACATTAAAATGATTCATTAAAATACAGATACCAAGCTGTTTTATGACCCAAATAATTCTGAAATATCTAAAAATAGACAAAGGGGCTTCATAAGCTGTGTAAAAGGCAAAGCCAGTTTTGATGTGTACTTTCATTATCCGAACCCGTATGATGGGACCGTTTGTGAAATGCATTGTAAACATTCAAAGTACTTTCTTTGCATTCATTAGTTGGATCCAGTTTATAATAATGGTAATTAAGTTAGTCTTTATTAGCATAATCCCAGTAATTTCACTGAGTCAATTTGAAATATAACTATGCCTAACTCCGTAGTTATGCTTCAACATGATTCAGTTAAATTACTGGGATTTATGTTAATTCATAATATAAATGAGTATTGCAATTCATCATAACAGAAAGACATTAGCTGCATGACATACACCAATGCCCTGCTTCTAGTGACTTGTGTTACTCTGCATGTCACTCTTAATCTATTTTCTCATGCCTAGCATTGATTGACCCATTCATTTTAATGGCTGTAAACCATCCATATGACAGCTATCTTAATCCTAAAATCCTCTGGTTTTAAATTAAGCCTAGATGCTAAATAATCTGAAGAAATCCCTGAATTCTCGGCAGGAACAACCTATCCTGAGAATGCTCTATTGGAAAATGTAACCTCCACATGGCTGTGTGAACAACTGAAAACCACAACTCATTCACCTTACCATTGTACATATAATAAATAACTATGAATCCTCATTCCTTCAATCATCATCTTTATTTAATCTAAATGGATCATCGTTTGCATTTTACTGAATCATGATTTAATAATATTAATACAGTTTGTTGAAATCTCCTTTAATTTTACCACCTCAAGTTATTGGCTTCTGTTACCTAATAGTAAGGTTTAGAAGATTGAGGACTACTTCACAAATAATGATCCATGACAAGCTTGGCAGGGAATTAAACACATCATTAATTACAGGGGCAGCAACCCCATATCGATCAATAAGGATGCATCACTGGCAGAAGAATTGAACTGCTTCTTTGCCCGATTCGAACTGAATAGGTCTTCGAACACACTGCCTCTACAAACCACCGGTACTCAGCTGTTCACAGTACAAGAGTATGATGTGAAGCAGGTGCTTAGAGCAGTGAATGTGAAAAAGGCCGCTGGCTCTGATGGGGTACCTGGGAAAGTATTCAAAGTATGTGCTGACCAGCTCGCAGGTGTGCTTACAAATATTTTTAACCTTTCTCTTACACAAGCCATTGTTCCATCTTGTCTCAAAACTTCCATTATTATTCCAGTTCCCAAAAAGCCCACTCCTGATACTTTAAATGACTATAGACCAGTAGCTCTCACACCCATAATTATGAAGTGTTTTGAAAGACTAGTCTTAAAATATATACAGGATTGCCTCCCATCAAACCTTGAGCCATACCAGTTTGCCTATCGGAATAACAGATCCACAGGGGATGCTATTGCCATGGCTCTCCACGTTGCACTGAACCATCTGGAGCATAGTGGGAGCTATGTAAGGATGCTTTTCGTTGATTACAGCTCAGCTTTTAATACCATCATTCCGGATATACTGATTAAGAAGTTGCTAGAAATGGGCCTCTCCTCTCACATCTGCTGTTGGATAAAGGACTTTCTTACTAACAGATCCCAAACTGTTAGGATTGGCAGCTATTTTTCCTCCACTCTTGCTCTCAGCATTGGCTCTCCACAGGGTTGTGTGCTGAGCTCCCTTTTGTATTCACTCTACACCTATGACTGCACTCCCTCTTGTCCCACTAACTCTATAATAAAATTTGCAGACGACACCACGTTGATGGAACTCATATCAGAAGAAGACAAAACAGCCTATAGGTCAGAGGTTCTCAGACTGGTCTTGTGGTGCAAAAGTCATAACCTCACCCTGAACATCAAAAAGACCAAAGAATTGATTATGACTTCAGACGATGCAAAGCAGAGCCTCTCCCACTATATATCAATGGAGACTGTGTGGAAAGAGTTCATAGTTTTAAATTTCTAGGAACTCATACTTCCAACAAGCTTACTTGGTCGGTCCACACTATGGCCACTGCAAAGAAGGCCCAACAGGGCCTGCACTTTCTGAGGCTGCTGAAAAAGAGTGGTCTGGGTGAGAAGTTGCTGGTTACTTTTTACCGTTCTACCATCGAGAGCATTTTGGCATACTGTGTAACAGTGTGGTATGCTGGGTGCTCTGTAGTGGATAAGAAGATGCTCCAGAGAGTTATAAACACAGCACAAAAAATCATCGGTTGCTCTCTTTCTTCTTTGGAAGAGATTGCGAAGACCAGACTCCTCTCTAGAGCACTAAAAATCTCCACAGACTGTTCTCATCCTGGTCATTCATATTTCGAACTGTTACCATCAGGGAGACGCTATAGGTGTCTTAAAATGAGGACTGAGAAACAGTTTCTTTTCCAAGGCAATAATTGTCTTGAATCAAACAATGCATGTGTGATTTAGTCCTATGTATATAGTGGCATTTTAAAACTATCTAACTTACTATATGTTTTAGATAGGTTTTAGACTAGGTTTATTATTATTATTATTATTATTATTATTATTATTATTATTATTAAATACTCTGTAGTATGATTGTGATATGGTGTTTGGGGCACTGTGCTGGAGTAGCTTTCAAATTTCATTGTATTTGTAGAATGCAATGACAATAAAGGTATTCTAATTCTAATAATAGTAAGGTTTAGAACTAAAGACAGTTTGAACAACAGGGATATATATATATATGTATGTATGTATAACGCCTATATATATATATTTAACTCACAGGCATCTCCTATAGTTTCAACTTTGTAGACATCATAATTATCTATGATTTCATCAAAAGTGGTATAGAGCTTGTTTAAAAAGTCCACGACCTGGTAAGGTGTACTGGTGCTGGAAAGCTGCGTGAAGCCAACAATGTCACTGGAAAGAAGAAAGAAGCAAGTAAGTCATAGTGTGTCCCATTAGGGTTTCAGAATGTTTTAAAATTGACATGAGATTTTCATGACATGTTGCAAATTCTGATCACGGAACAGTTTCCTCCTCTACTACCATGACTCACCACTTTTCTCTGTGCGCCTTCAAGTTAGGCCTGGAGACTAAAAAACATGAAGAATGGCTGCAGGATTTGGGTTTGGTTAGTCTAAAGAAAAGAAGAATTAGGGGTGACATGATAGCACTATTCCATTATTTGAGGGGCTGCCACAAAGAAGAGGGGGTAAAATTATTCTGCAAAGCACCAGAGGGTAGGACAAGAAACAATGGAGGGAAACTATCCAAAGTGAGAAGCAACCTGGAATTAAGGAGAAACTTTCTAACAGTGAGGACAATTAATCTGTAGAACACCTTGCCTCCAGAAATCATTGGTGCTCCATCACTGGATGTTTTTAAGAAGAGTCTAGACAGTAATTTATCTAAAATGGTATAGGTTCCTGCTGGAGCAGAGGGCTAGACTAAAAGACCTCCAAGGTTTCCAGCTCTGTTCTGTTCTACTCTGCTCTGCTCTACTCTACTCTATTGTTGATTCCTGGTGATTTTCTAGATTAGTCCCTGCAGTATTCTTAGCACTAATGAGGATAATGTTTGCAATCTCAGAGGGCACCAAAGATCTTTCAGCAACATTTCAGAAGTGGTTTGCCATTGCCTACCTCATAAGGCTGAGAGGCTGGCGCAAGGTACCCAGCTAGCTTCACACCTAAGCTAGGACTAGAAATCGCAGTCTCCCAGTTTCTAGCCTCCTCAACCACTATATCCAACTGCCTCTCACTGCCACCGCTAAATACCCTGTAATAATTGGTTGCCATTTTTCAGTCAAATAAATGGCAAACTAAATTGTAAAGGAAAGCATGACCAGCATATACAAACTGTTAGGCCTTTAGTAGGAATTAATAATGCCAGGGCATCTATAGGATGAGGAAGTATCAAGGATTATGGAATTCAATTTAAGAAATATTATATCCAATGTATGTACTCCATGAGTACTTTTGGAGGCTGTGGCTGTTTCAAAGCACTTTTGTAGCAGAAAATAAGAAACAGATTATTTCTGGGTTGTGCTTTAGTGTTTCCATGCTCAGCAGCCTCAATTTCTTTCTTAATAAGTTCTAACATTATTACTTTGGACTGTAGTTTGAAGAAGGGCATGTAAGTCAGAAGCCTGCTGGATTGTAGCAGCATGTAATATAAATAACATAAAATACCACTCTTCTATTGAAAAAAAACAACCATGTTTGTTATTTTATAAATTCTCTTAGTCTGTAAAATGACATTTCTACAGAGATATGCTAATATACAATATAAAGACTTAATTAGTTGATGAAAGGCAGATAAATAAAATTTTAATTGGTTGACAATTTCATTCCCCAGTAAGTAACAGTCTAATCAATTGAGGCTTTTAACATTTCTGCCATTCCAACTGCTTTGTCACTACCCACGGACACATGTGTTCAGTTTTCATCAGCACCAATTATGTGCACTGTATGAATATACATTTGTACTCCGTACATGTAATTCTACTTCTACTCTTAATGAGTATATGTAGAATTCTAAAACTCATAGGGAGCAAGCCCATGTCATTAAGTTTATTTCTGGTTAGTCTAATTAAACTGAGTTTTGTTATATAAGTGAAGTTAAATCCTGAAATCCATTCTTAACCTATCAGATTTTTTTGGGCTTTACTTTTGATTTCCCAAGTATAGTAGTATTGCACTAGCTCTGCCTACTCTAAGCATTTACACTGAGAGAATCAATAGTTTTGAGTGTTGGTTTCGTTGCTCAAGTGTTGCTTGAGTTAATTCCATCCTTATCAATTGCATTAGCATTTTTTTCATTAACACTTGAGAATTGAAATTAAAACAAGATGTTTTAATGAAATTAAAATAAGTATGTGTAAACTATACTGCCCTAATCCTATAATGTAGCTGCTGAGATTCCAGCAGGTCCCCTAATGGCAAAGGATGTTGTGAAACTTCCATTTTTTTAGGACAAAAAAGCCAAAGGGTGTGTGTGTGTGAAGGGGAGGCCATACTGAATTATTTAAATTTAATTTACAAGGAGATTAGATAACCTCTTATCTATATATTAGGTTTACATCTGCTTGGTATATAAATCTCTCAGAGTTGTTTTCCCAGTTAGGTATAAATCACGCCCATCTGCAGACAAGCAGATGTAAGCATAAATCAGCAGACATTAATCTGCAGAATTTTAATGGACTTGCTTGCTGAATACAGAGATGTACAATTCAGGCCAGTTTTTTTTACAAAAGAGGTTTCTCTCAAGAAGTAAAGATCAAATAACCGTTACATAAAACTACTGTGAAGATTATTTCTCTATAATAATTAGAACAACTTCTTTCTTTCTGCTAACATGGCACTATCTCAGTTCCAACATCAATAGCTTTTAGGATCATACAATTAAAAGAGAAAACCTGCTAGAGAATACCCATCTATCCACCCTCATTTGTTCTGTTTAGCCTCTTACTAATTGTTCCCATCAAACTACTTTTAATACACAGCTAATGAGCTTCCCCCCCCCTCTCTTTTTCAAAACACAGGAAACCCAGTCAAGACTCAGTCCTTAGCATGGAAAAATTGGATGGTTTAGCAGCTCTTTGGATTGTCCACAATAAGGCCTCTAAGGGTTTGATGATAACTTGATAGTGTTCTATGACAGAGGGAGGGCAGGGCAGGGAGGGGAGAGGAAGATGTGAATGTGGCCCATTTTCTCACTAGAGTTTTGCCTCTTGATGAAGGGTTTTGGGATTGTTTTTTTTTTAAACTAAGAGGTTTTAAAACAAAAAATGTACACACGCCAGGCATGAAGGATTTCCTTGGAGTAATGAGACTGGTGTCAGCCTACCTAGTCAGCTCTCCCCAGGTGTTTAGAGGTGCCTTGTGGGAGCCAACAGGATATCCAAACCAACATATCCTCTATGTGCACATACTGCATTACATCCCCCCAAAGGATCTTACCCAACTTTTTCTTTCAAAGTCCAATGTGGAATGAATATGCACATAGATAAATAACATGCACACAACAATTGTTTCTTTTAATATAGATCATTAAATATAGTCAAGATGGTAGAAGAATATTTTACTCATCATAAGGACAAATAATAGGTGTGTTCTAATTTGTGAGTTGGTTTTTAAAAAACAGATAAATAGGCATTGTGTTCTTGTATGTATAATAGCTTTTCTAAAGTTCAACATAGTATGCAGTGCTGTAACTATAATGCCAATTGTGAGAAGATGTAAATGTATGCCTATAATGTAATTTACAGAACCTCCTTTCAATCTTTCGGAATTATGCACACACTCCAATTAGCTTGCAATTTAAAAGCAGTTCTTACTTACCTGAAAAATATGGTGGAATTTATGTAACTTTGGGCCTGTGATGGTTTCCCCTGCCTTAAATCATCTGCAACCTGTTTTGGCAACATACCTGTTTTAAATAATTAATGCAATTACTATTGCTATCATAACATGGCAATTGAAACATAGAAATATGTTCACAGTGGGAAAACTATACCTACTTGAAATATGCAAGTATCTCATTACAGCAAATAAACTGCAGGTAGTCCTCAACTTACAATAGTTCATTTAGTGACCGTTCAAAGTTACTGAAAGAAGTGACTTATGACCGTTTTTCAGAGTTATGACCTTTGCAGCATCCCCATTGTCATGTGATCAAAATGCAGATGCTTGGCAACTGGTTCATATTTATGAAGATACCTTTTGGGACCTTCTGACAAGCAAAGTCAATGGGATAGCCAGATTCACTTAACAACTGGGTTAGTAACTTATCAACTGTAGTGATTCACTTAACAACTGTGGCAAGAAAGGTTGAAAGATGGGGCAAAACTCAAATGTCTCATTTAACAACAGAAATTTTGGGCTGAGTTGGGGTCGTAAATCGAGGACTACCTGTATGTTTCTGTCATGCCCCTGTCGGAATCTGATTCTGAGGGGGAGGCCTGAGCAGGGAATGGGAGTGTGGTTCCATTGGCTGTGGAAGAAACTGGGGAAGGGCACAGTCCGGCTGGGCAGAGCAGGGGAGAGGTAGAGCAAGGCAGAGGGAATTCAGAGGAAGATCCAGGCCCACCCCTTCTTCATCCTAGCAGGGAGGAATGGAGAAGGGAGCCACCTGAGTTGCGTGGCTTACAGGGGAGGAAAGGGCCCTGATTCCCTTCATTAGCTGCAGCTGGGAACACAGTGTTTAAAAAGGGAGTTTGCTCACAGCAATTTGTTGGAAACAAATTGTGTATTATCTTCTTTTGTCAAGGCTTATCTGGGTTCCTGGCATCTTCCCAACTGTGTGTGTTTTGTTGGCCTTTGAAGTCTGAAATTCCTTATCCTGCCCTGTCCAGTTAATTGCTACAGTGTGGTTTGTGTGGATATTTATTTACAGTTTATATGTACTTAGTTTTCAGACTGAATTTCCTCCACTTTAAAGACTGTTCTTGGGATGTTTTTTTCTCCAGACGAAGGTAACTGGACACTGGGGGCAAAGTTGGAGGTATTAAAGGGACTTTTCTTACTTATGTGACTGTGTTGCCTTTGTGCCATGCCCCGGGTCATCACAGTTTCAATTTACATCAAGAACCTTGAACTAGTTCCTTTATTTTAGCACTATCAAATGGATATGAAATTTCTTTCCCATTTCTCAGGTTTCTAGCTATTAAAAAACCCAAAACATCCTAAAATGTACTATATACTGAGATCACTGGGACACTTTGAAAACAATATATTGAGGCATTAGAGTTTTCTTCGATGTTTTCACTACAAACTGAACTCACAACTTATGCCAGATTAGCAATTTAACCGAGTTAATTGTATACCTTTTAAGCAATGCAAGTAGCAAAAACTAAGTGAAAATGTCAAAGAACTCTCCCTGGTATATAATTTGGCCAAATCTGAATGATGATTCTCAAAGAACAAACAAATTTAAGAATGTTTCCAATGGAAGCTTAATAATACATTTACCTTTCCTTATTTGTCTACTTTCAACAAATGTCAGCTTCATTTGTTTCTTTTCCACACTTTTTCTCTACCTTTACTAACTCATCCTATTTTATGAAATTGTAAGAAGGGGAAATCAGAATACTTGAATCACTGAGGAAATCTAAAATCTGTTTTCAACAGCATACATTAGTCACTATTTCTCAAAATAAATTGTATTCCTGTTGATGCTGATCACTTACTATACAGCAAACGGTCTGTCTTCTGTTTTTCATATGTTAAATCCTGTGTTCTTTCCGCCACTAACACTTCCAGGTGCTTGCTGTATTTCTCCATCTAGCCAAAATAAAAATGCATTCAACTCAAGCAACCATGGAGCATATTCAGTGAGAAATAATCAGCTATCTATTCACTGGATTTGCCTTGCATTGCCAACAGGCTCTGAGAAAAAATTTGCACAGCTTTGCCCACGCATCTTCTGCAACAAAACAGAGGTGTGCATCTGAAATCATTTTGATGCCACATGGCAATGATTAAAATGCTTAAAGGGGCCCCGCTTATATAGGCAGTCAAGAAATGTGCTTTAAAAATACTTAAGCCTTGCCATCCAGCACTAGAAAGTGAGTGTGTTATTGATTTGATTTGATTTATTTGGATTTATATGCCGCCCGATCTCCCGAAGGACTCGGGGCATCTCACATAAAAGTATAACATACATATATTTTAAAATTGTTAAACCCAATCCAAATAAACAGTAAAATAAACAGTTATGAAGTTACATTTCAAGTTGCCTTTTTATTTTCTCATAGACCCCTTAACTAATGCTATAGTATTGGAAACATTGTGGAGAAGAAGGAGAAAATGAACAACTTCCTCCTTAGTTTATCCATTATCATTTTGGGGCACTGGGCAAGTGTTTGGAACAATAAAATGTCTGGTTGACTGCTAGTAGATCTGGGCTGCAAAGTTTTGGATGACCACTAGGGAGCTGAAAAGAAGCTCAGAAAATTCTCTTTGGGACCATCTAGAGGACACAAGATGTTTTACAGCTTAGATCTGATAGCCCTAGTCTTTCCCCCCTTTCTCTTGTTTATTCCCCTTTCTCTCATTCTTAGGAAGAGAATTCCCAAACTCTACCCTTACCCCACAAATGTGATAACAGTCCTGCAGGAGAGTCACAAATGCTAGTTCAAATGTAGTCCTTTATTTACTTACAAATGTCTCTGAAAATAAAAGCTTATTCTCTAGAAATTATGAAAGATGGATGATAGAAGGCAATGACTGAGCAATGGGATCCATCAAGAATATCAACAGCATAAGATGGATACTTAAACATTTAGCATCATGTAAGCAGAAAGGTAGTATCACTCTTTACAAAACAAAATGCTTCCTGATTTATAGGTTGTGGCTATTATAGCTGTGGCTATTACTATATCATTTGGTTAAATTTAGCCACAGTCTAACTCCAGATTATAATGGATTGTAAGAACAACCTTGAGGAGGAAAAGGAAGAGCCACAGCCAAGAGTTAGATAAAAGAAATTTCATTCCAATACAGAAGTTTAATTTGAGAAAGCATCTTAGATAGACTTGCAAGGTCAGGGATCTCCAAACTTGGCAACTTTAAGACTTGCGAACTTCAACTCCCAGAATTCCTCAGCCAGCCATGCTGAGGAATTATGGAAGTTGAAGTCCACATGTCTTAAAGTTGCCAAGTTTGGAGATCCTTGCTCTAGGTCAGGGCTGTCAAACTCCTGGCCCATGCGCCAAATGTGTCATGCGCTGGCCATGCCCATACCCCGTTTAGCAAAGGGGAAAGAAGTCCTGATATGTCATGTGACGCCACCATGATGATGTGAGTTTGATACCCCTGCTCTTGGTCAAGAGAGGGAAGGGGGAATGACTATGTCACATAAGCCTACAGAGGTGTGCCTGTCACTCTCTCTGTCTCCAGGGGTTGGACAAGCTGAAGTTTCTCAGTGGTATTTAAGAGTAGTTTCTTGTAGAGTGTGCTGAAGTAATCAAGCCATGAATTAACTAAGGAATGATTGACTCAAGGGCATCCTAGTTTAGGGAAAATACAATTGGCACTCCAAATGAAACCAAAGGCCCTCCTGTCCACAGCCACCACCTGCTCCCCAAGCAGGATCAGAGTCCAGGACTAACAGATTGCACTACTTTTTAATGGAGAAATCAAACATTGCTTAAATGATCATAAATGATACTCATCAGAATAGAATTTTACTTATAAGTTTAGTATGCATGATAACTGCATATCCCACACTACGTATCAGCCATAGTAGGAAGACCAGACCGGGGAATTAACAGGAAGGTTAATTTTATTGGCAATGGCTATAAAAACAGAATTTTCCAAGTCTGCTTGTGCTGGGTCTCCTCCTCCTATTCCTTATAGTTCAGGGCATTAGGGGGAGGTATCTGCCTCAGCTGCTTCAAAAAGTTATCCTGTAGTTTTGGATTTAAAAACGTCCCAGCCCTTTTGTGCCTGGGTAATGGTTCTTGCATCTCTCCATCAAGTAATCTGAAGTGATGTGAATACAGGAAAGGGAGTATGAGAACTGAGAAAACAGAATGAGTAGCACTGACAGATCTCAGTTAGGCTTACTTCCAGATGCAGAGTCCAGCAGAGAGAACTATTTTGTTGGAAAATATCAATATATTGGTAAAAGTTTGAGCACCTGCTTCTTTTTTATTGCTTTTTTCTGTGCATGACATTGGTTATCTCAATATTAGCAATGCTTAGCTGAATATGTTAGCAATTAATAGCACACATTGAAGGAACCGCATTATGAAAGGTAACTACAGAACACTGTAATGATGTTCAAATGTATTGAAGGGTTGGAGACTTGGAAGAAAGAAATCTAATATAATTAGAATAATAACCATGATTCTTACCAAAGTCATCATCATGTCAACTGGACTAACTTTGTTTGGGTTCATTTTACATAACAATTTCCTCACTTGCTCAAAAGTAAGTCTTTGTGATGGATTGCCTTTTCTACATTTCCTGATGAGCTGTCAAAAAAATAAAAGAATATAGTACAGTAATTCAGTCATTCCAGTTCAAGATACCTTTCTCTTGATCTTTTCTTTCTATCATTCATCATATGTCATCCAATTAAGAATGTTGACAAATTCCAGTTTAATTCAACTCCAGATATAACCTATGTGCAATTCAGCCATACTTTCCTCAGTTTTAAACAATTCCTGGCTTCTTTACCTGGTTATACTTCCTATGCACAAAGCTGAATTTCTCTCTCTCTCTCTCTCTCCTCCTCTCCTCTCCTCCTCCTCTCTCCTCCTCTCCTCCCTCCTCTGCTCCTCCTCCCTCCTCTCAGCCCAATCAATCAACTCTGAGTTGCTAACTATCAAATTATAAAGAAAAGTCAATCCTGACAAATCTGAATAATAATAACTAAAATACCTAAACCCTATCTACTTAAATCAAATACCCGCTCAGAAAGGAGAGTCTTCATAGCTTTCTAAAAGCCAGGAATCTAAAAGCCAGGAATCTACCTTTAGATCTCTTCAGACAAACTAGACATCTAAAAATAAATAGGTACTTCCATTTACCTCATCAAAGTGTTTCCCCACTTAAATAAATTTAAATAAATTTCGGGCCAATCTGGATTGTGATTAGGTTGTGGGGGTGAGGAGTTGGTGGGAATTATCCTTTTTCCTAGCAACAGGCTCAATGATTCCTTTCCTCAAAATCTATTATGAGCCCTAGATTTGATGGTATGAGGATATGTGGAGACCAATAGTGGTGGTGGGCTTTACTTGTAACCTCCTTCCTGGACAACCCATTCTGATTGGTCACATCAAAATTGTTGTTCAATAAATACAGATACTTTAAATGTATTTCCTTTTATGTCTCATTGCATTCAAAGAACTGAAAGGATGATGATCAGGGGTGGGATTCAAATTTTTTAACAACTGGTTCTGTGGGCGTGGCTTAGTTGATGGGCATGGCTTGGTGGTCATGTGACCAGGTGGACGTGGCTTGGATGGTAATGTGTCTGGCAGGGCGTGGCCAACTCAATATCACCCACATCGAGGCACACATCTCCTTGCCTGGCCTCTCATGACTGTGGGGATGCTGCAACAGTCGTAAGTGTGAAAAATGGTCATAAGTCACTTTTTTCAGTGCCATTGTAACTTTGAATGGTCATTCCATACAAGCAAAGTACCAGCAAAGGAGGGAAAAAATACTCCAGAGAAGTTCCTGAGACAGCAAGTCCAGTCTTGCCAAGATTGTAATAAGGGTCAATGGAGAGGCAGTTTCTGTTAGCAACACCAGAATGTTTCCTTCCTGCCTTCCTTACAGGATTAGGCCAGTAATTTCTTCTAACAACCAGTTCTCCGAACTGCTTAGAATGTTAACAACCGGTTCTAGAAAATAGGTGCGAACTGGTAGAATCCCACCCCTGATGATGATGATGATGTCGATATCTATCTCTTGGATTTTATAACCATAGAGAGGATGTATAATGGGCATTAGCATTTGTTTGTGTGTATATCAAGTAAGTTATTTAATGCATGTTGAGGACTTTTATAGAAAAAAAATGGTCCATCATTTTCAGCACCTGGTGTTAATTTGGCTTTAATTCCTAAGAAATACTTCAGAATAGGCAGGGGAATGAATACAGCAGCTATTTGTGCCTTATTAAAGTATGCCTTATTAAAGTATGCAATGCAACGGGTCATTGACAGGTGCTGCATTCAGTTTCAAGTACCAAAAAAGCATATTTTTTGGAAACACATTCAAACCACTGCACAGTCCTCTTATATACGCAAGTCACATGGGTGTCCATGATCGGTGGGGTTAATTATAAAATACGTATGCATGATGGTACAACAACCCTGACTTGCAGACTGGCATCACAGGGGACATTCAAATGTAAAAAGATGGGATTCTCATCATGGCACTACAATTTTCCACCCAGAGACACTTCCTGAGATGGCCGGCCATAAAAATTGAACAAATAAATTCAAATACTGTAATTATTTTGACAAACTCTCACTTTGATGGGAATGCCTATGATTGGTCTTGTTTCCTGTTCCTTTTTATATATCAGAGAATTCATCTGAATTATTTTAAACTTCAGTTTTGAAACCAAGACAAATCAGCAATAAATCAGATTGTATATTATTGCATGCATGTATGTATGTATGTATGAGAGAGTTTGGGTTACTAATTATTTTGGAGCAAGAAATAACCATAATCAAATGCCTATTTTTTAATTTATTTGGCTTTACAAATAGCATCTTCTAATATGAATTGAAATAGACTTTTGACGACTGTTTTTGCTAGATATTCTCAGTGAAATGAATGAGGTGACAAGGAACTCTTGCTGGTGTTTTTTAAATACTTAATATCCTCAGTTATTGAATGCTTTGAAAATTGTAGGAGTGATTCTGGGAACAAAATATTTAACTCTTGTATACCATTTCTCTGATCTATATAATGTGTATCTCCTTGTATGTGTGTGTGTCTACAAACACATATGCACATGCACACATTCTGGGAGATGCTCTTAATTCATTTGGGAAAAATGCATTCTGTAAATAGATTACTGTATGGCTGAAATATCAGAGCAGTTGCTTCTAGGGTAATTAAACAAGAAAAAGAATGAAATTAAAGTATGGCACAGTGATTCTTCAATGATGAGCAAACATTTGATTTCTTTTTTCTTTTTAAAAAATAGATCCGCCCTAAAGACATATTTTTTGGCTCGCTGACAGCTATCTTTTAAATGGAAAAGCCAAAGCTCCATAATTATTAGATATGATTGTGGGACTGACAGATTACAACCAACAGAAGTCTTAAACCTCCAAGGACTGCAAATTAACTGCATCATTTGCTGCCTTCTGTTTCTGTGAGACAAGCTGAAATATCAGTTTGTGACAATAATACAATTTTAAAATATATATATTAATGCCCTTCACTGTTCCATGGCATTTAAATGAGAAATTGCAAGGATAACATTAGTTGGTTTGTGTTTTTAATAAAAATAAAACATTTCATTTCTTCCAAAGGGAATATGCACTGGAATCATTACAGTTGCCAGCTTTTATTGATTAAATTAAACTGTGTGCTTCATTTTCTCCTTAACAGCAACTGACTTGCAGATACTGTTAAGTACAGAAGAGTATCAATATCATGAAATAATAATACTCATACTAAGGCATAAATAGCAGGCCCATATGGTGATTTTTAGGGATATAAATTACAAAGATACTGTAATTCACTCATAAAGAAGACAGAAAAGATTCCAAATGTTAAAGTTACCTCTATATATTCTGTGGCACAGGGACAAGCATTTTCAGATTTTTCAGATATTAGTTCTGCCAAAGGGAGGCACAAAGAATATTTTTCTGAATGTGTATCATCCTTCTGCAAAACACAGACAATGCTGGTGTTTTTTCACACATAGCTGTACAAATATAGAAATAAACAGAGTGGGAACATAGGCTATTGCAATCAGTGTTAAGACCCATGGTGGTGCAGTGGTTAGAATGCAGGCTAACTCTGCTCACGTCAGGAGTTTGATTTCCTCAATCCTGACCAGCTCAAGGTTGACTTAGCCTTCCACCCTTCCAAGGTCAGTAAAATGAGGACCCAGATTATTGGGGGCAATACGCTGACTCTGTAAACTGCTTAGAGAGGGCTGTAAAGCACACTGTGGTACATAAGCCTACACTGTGGTGTATAAGTCTAAGTGCTATTGGTATTAAGATGTTACATGATCAGGCCTCTCTTTTGGGAACTGAATGCTTCAGCTATCATTCTTTGCACAGTGCATTTAGCTTTATGGCCCTGCTTGTCAAGGTTTCTAGAAGGTAGTATGGACCACAAACTGGGTTTGTTATGGTTGTTATTGCAACTGTAGACTGGAAATGATATTGCCCTTTTAAGAGGCAGACTTTGCACATTTGAACTATTATTGCACATTTCAGCCAATGCATGTAAATATTCTATAGGAAGGTCCTTGCCCATCACTGGTGATCCCAGATCAAATTACAAATTATGTAATTTTGAAGGGAAATTCTAGGTGCATTAATGAGCCATGGTGGTACAGTGGTTAGAAGGCAACATTGCAACTTCTGCTGACTGCTAGCTGCAGTTCAGCAGTTTGATTCTCACAGGCTCAAGGCTGACTCAGTCTTCTATCCTTCGAGGTTGGTAAAATGAGGACCTAGATTGTTGGGGGCAATAGGCTGACTCTGGAAACCGCTTAGAGAGGGCTGTAAAGCACTGTGAAGCGGTACATAAGTCTAAGTGCTATTGCTATTGCATAAATTATCCTTTAAATAATAAAGGATTTTGCTCTAATTTCTTTGGTTTATGTTTACTTCCTGAGTTGTATAAAGAGGCTTAGTTAGCTTTCTGGGAGTCCACTTTTTCTTTAAATGCCGTCCATTAATTTCATGCAGAGTGGTGGGTTATGTTAATGTTGAATGAATTAAGTCCTGTGCTTATACTGAACTGCCACAGCTAAAGAGAAAGCAGGTATCAGAAATCCAGTGGATATACCCATTTACCCTGAAGACCAGCAGTATCTTCAAGGACACCAGTAAGATTAACTTTAATGAAGAACCATATTTTGTGGCATTTCTTACCAGTGATGGATCACTTCTTGTTGCTATTTCTAAAAGAATGATAGCATAGCTGTAGGATTGAAGACAAAACATTATAAGATAAGCAGAAGTTTTTTAAAAAATGAAAGAAGTCAAACAGACTCTAATCTAGCTCAGATTAATTGCAACCGAGGCCTCTGAAAACAATACAACTTGAGTTTCCTTGCTTTCAAAGAGACAGTACCATATAAATAAGATGAGCTGAATACAGTAGCCTTGTCTCTGCAATAGATCTCATTAATGAAGCCTTTTCATCACAATGGATTGCTGCTTTGTCTCCTTTAAATATTTAGTCATTTTCCCTCACATAAACATTTCAGCCTGTTAAGCCTAGGCTTAGTAATTGTAAACATATTGCAAATTTTATGACATGTAACTAGTACACTGATATTATTTCATGGTATCAATGTAAGAAGATATGCAGAATTACAAAGGATTGATTAGAAATAAATGACAACTATCTAGCATCTCCAACTATCTAGCCAGCAGGAGAATTCAAATTCTCTGCATACTTTTTTCTTTATAGACATACCTAAATGTATTTAAGTTTTGTGCACTACTAAAAAAGGACCAAACAAATAATGTAGGCTTCAGTAATTTAATAATCAATCCAAATGTTAAATGAGTATTTAAAACATGCCAGCGACTCATACAAACTGTATCCTTTTCAGATAAGGATCAGACCTGGATATGGAATGGAAATGGCTCTGGTCATCTTTTGAATGAAGTGTGATGTTGGTGGGATGGTGGCTGTGCATCTACCTTGCTTTACTTGACCTCTTAATGGCTTTTGATATCACTGACCATGGTATCTTTCTAGATTGGAGGGTGGGGTACGGTGTTGTGCTAGCTTTCCTCCTTTCTTTGAGATTGATTCCAATTGGTGGTGACTGGGGAGAAGAGATTCCACACCCATCCCTACTCTTTAAAGTGTTGTAGGGATTGGTATTCTCCTCTCTTCCATTTAACATCTACATGAGATCACTGGATAAGCTCATACATCATCATGGGATGAGATCAGTATCCTGATACCACCCAATTGTACATCCCTGCCTCTGGAGAATTAAGCAATACTGTGGATATCTTATCCTAAATCTGAATATTGTGAAGATATGGATGGGAAACAACAGTCTTCAACAGGCAAGACTTAATGGCTCTGGGTTTTGAAGCCCTCTGATCCTAGGACTATACTATCTTTGCTACTGAATGGGATTGTATTGCCCCAAACAGACCCTATGTACATTGTGTGTGTGTGTGTGTGTGTGTCCTCCTGGACTCTTTCTTGATGAGGTAGCAGTTGTGACTAGAAGGACCTTTGTGTAATTTCATATTGTGTACCCATTCCTAGATCAAGGAGACCTACTCAGGTCCTGATCACCATCTGGTTGGACTACTGCAATGAGTTCTACACGGGGCTGCAAGCAGCTATGTGAGTGTCTTGCAGAACAGCTTTATACCTCTGTTTCTCAAGCTGCACTGTTCACCAGTTTATTTTCAGGTTCAATTTCAATGTGCTGGTGTTGACCACCACAGTTCTTCATGGCATGGGACCAGGTAATTTGAAGGACTGCCTCACCCCAGTTTCATCTGCTCATCCCACCGGATGCAGCAGAGAGGGTATGTTCAGGTGTCATCATCTAGGGAGCTACATTTAGTGGGCCCTGCATAGTGGGCCTTCTCATCCATATTGTGGAGCTTTCTCCCCACTGAAATGAGGTTGGTTTCATGTCTTCTGATGTTCCGAACATCCACAAGATCAGGTTGTGTCAGCATGCCTGGGGACCCCAGGAGATGGGTGAGCTAGTAAACTGGCTCCATTATTGTTAACATTCCTTCATCTACTTTTTACTTTAGCTTAATTTTTTATAGCTTTTGATGTTTTAGTTCAGGGGTCTCCAAACTCGGCAACTTTTAAGACTTGTGGACTTCAACTCGTCCACAAGTCTTAAAGTTGCCAGATTTGGAGACCTCTGTTTTAGTTAACAATTATGATTTTTAGCTTTTTTATTGTTTTAACTTGTAAGTCACCCAGTGACACTAGTTTTGTGTAAATTTGATTTAAAAAAATAAAGATACAGAGTACAGAAGGGACATCATCCAAAAACACAAATACATTTTCTAATGCTTAAGCATACCATAAGTTATCTTCTCTAAACTAAAGTGTTCATAGCATCTGCCCTGATACGGAATTACTGATGTTACGTAGAAGGGGAAAGTATCCCTAGACTATACTGTTGCACTCTTGATATTTGAAAATGTATTCCTCCACTCAGTGTTGCAGGTATTCAAATACTAAACCACTTGTCTAGAAGTGTATCCTGATCAGTGCTGATGTTTCCCCATCTCAGCAGCTTTAAGGTCTTAAAGTTGCACAGACGTTAAAATTGCTGAGGTCTTAAAGTTGCTGAAGTTGAGAAACAATGATCTATGACAGGGGTCTCCAACCTTGGCAACTTTAAGACTTGTGGACTCCACAAGTCTTAAAGTTGCCAAGGTTGGAGACCCCTGATCTATGGTATTAAAAGTGTAGCCTACTATAACAAACACTTCATTCCCTTCAGAGGTGGTATTTAGCAGGTTCTGACCAGTTCTGGAGAACCGGTAGTGGAAATTTTGAATAGTTCGGAGAACCGGAAAATACCACCTCTGACTGGAGATTTTACAGCATCCTTCCCCTGCCACACCCACCAAACTATGCCTACAGAACCGGTAGTAAAAAAATTTGAATCCCACCACTGATTCCCACTATTCCAAAATCTGAATGTATGCTTACTATTTTTTAATTTTCCATATATTCACTGAATCGGTTAAAAACAAGTACATAGTAAGTACACATCCAAATTTTCTAAAAGATTTACCTTGCAGCAAGTAGAGGCTGTGTCAGCTTCTTTTAGGGATTCACGGAAACATAGTTTGACCAAGGGTGCCTAAACATTTGCATGCAACGTAAGCAGTTAAGGTTTAGAGGATTTGTGGATAGAGAGAGAAGGGATGCATTCAACCGGCCTACCATTATTACAGTCCTTGCGCCCCATAGAGGGAATAATTTCACAATCATTTCCTTCATGGCAATCAGGATTATTCCCTCTGGCAAAGATACCTCAACGCCACCCTGCTGATTCATCTTCTCGGTGATGAAATAGGATCAGGCAAGGCTTAGATACAGAAGAGCCTTATTTGCAGAATATGGGGTCTTAAGAAATGCAACCAGCACCATCAGACACTGAGCAAATGCGTGAGGTGACTAAGAGCTTAGATGGAGCTCAGAATGTTTGAGAATGGCTTATTGATTGGTCAGCAAATGCAACGGTAAGGGTAATTTTATGATTATTCTTCCACACTAAAACATTCCAAAAATATCGACAGCCTGGCTTCCAGAGCTCTGCACTCCTCTGCAGAAAGCCATCCTATATTTGTGGAAGATAAATACAAATAGCAGCCCAGCAAGAAAGTGAGCAAATCTCCCTTGCATTTTTCACGCATTGATTGCAACTAAAGGGGGATTTAGTTTCATAAAACATCACATATGGCTTATTCAGTATATTGTATATTGTAAAAGAAAAAAACCCCTAAAGATAATATTTTGAACTTCTTGCCTATTTGCAAAACAAGCAGCCACCCTAGAAATGTAAAATTGTGTACGTTCATTCAATAAAAAGAATAAAGCAACCCATATTTATAGATATAGGAAGGTAACCATAACTGAACTTATTGTCTCACCTATATACATCTGCAGCAGGGGTTGGTTCAAAGTTTGGCATGGAGTGAGCTTCAGGAGCCAAATATACTTGATAAGCAATACTGGAATTCATCCCTGAATCCTGTTTTCTGTAGGATTGTAAACCATAGTCTGCCACAAAGAAAAGGAACAAAGAGATTATCTTTCCCTTGAGGTTTTGCAATCTATTTTGATCTAGTACCATCTAAACATGCAAATCAGTACAAGGGCATTTCCAATTTTAGAACACAAATGAATTTCTCTGCAAGTTTCTCTGCCAATTTTGGATACGAGAAGAATCCTCCAGATAAGAGACTATTTCATGTTGTTTTACATCCAGGACCAGTATTTAGCATGCAAAGTTATGCTGTGGCTAACTTCAGAATGAATTTGAGAGCTGTTTTTTGAGAAGGCATTGAAAAATATCTTTCACTGATAAACATCAACATATGATGTCACTTGGAACTGGTCTCATTTGTTCATAGAATCATAGAGCCAAATCTGATTGATAACGTTATCATGCCTGGAAGAAAGGACGCGTTTCAAACAAAAATGGGGCCAGAACTGCAGCCTGTCATAGCTGCAGACAGGTCTCCACGTCAGTGGTGGGATTCAACTTTTTTTACCACCGGTTCTGTGGGTGTGGCTTGGTGGGCGTGCTTTCCGCATGAATATGTGTGCAGAGGCTTTGATACTGACCTTCTCCTGCAATCCTGCACTCTCCCTGTGAATTCAACAGCTGATGCGCGGCAATCTGCTGTGCCGTGCGAAGCAGTTGAGCTTCAAAACCAGGAAATAAAGGTCAGTATAGAGCTGAGGAGGGTGGGTGGGCCAAGCAGCTGATCATCAGAGCGAAGCAGTTTGCTCACAGATGATCCTCGGAGCTACCGGTTCAGCCAAACCGGGCTGAACCGTTAGAATACCACCCTTGCTCCCATGCTTCCAGCTGAATTCTAGCAACACAGAACTGATTGCCTGAATATGTATTGATAGGCAAATCTGCTCTCTTTTGAAAACCTACTCAGACTTCCAGGGAAGAAATAGCGAGCTGAAGATAATTCCCAACAACTGCAGTGTGATGACCCATAGTTTCTCAAAATAATCCAAAACCCAAAACATGAATTAAAGTCCGGCAATGCCTTCAACTTAACTGTTTTATTAGTCAAAGTTTAAAGTCCCAAAAGTAAATAAGGAGGCAAAAGGAAAACAAGAACAAACTGTCTGGTGAAAGTTCCAAAGCAAACCAAGATAGGTAATTATATGCTCAAACAGATAATCGGGGAAAGTCCTTGGGAAGAACTCCAACAAAGATAAACCTCCTTCAAAGGAAACACTTTGACTCCAGCAATTCTGACTGCGCAGTTACACACTTATATACATAGCTCCCAGCTGTAAGCCCTGAGGAGGATCATGGCCCTCTCCTCCCAAGGAGACCACGCTTTCCCTGATCCTCTCCTCCCTGCGTGCCCTGGGATGGATAGGAGATGGGCCTGGATCCTCCTCTGATTGCTCAGCCAGCCTCTGCCCTTCCCCAGCCTCCTCCACCACCTCTGGAGCCACACTCCCACTCCCTGTTGGCTGTTCCTCCTCTTCCTCAGAGTCAGTTTCCACCAGGGGCATGACACGCAGCAGTATGTAGAGCCAGGGAGTGGATCAGCTCTTCGTAATTCCTCTCTGAACAAGGAGAAGACTTGAGAACAGCCACAAGTGCTCCAGAGAGTTGCTCCTCAAAGAGCTCATTTGTTGCATTTGGAGAGAAGATGATAAATTACTAAAACGGTTTATACCTGTTGCGACAGTCAGTTTTAAAAATATTTTTTCTTACTGTACTATATTCTTACTTTCTTTTCTATTTCTGTTTCCTTTTTTTCCTTTCCTGCACCATCTTTTTTCATTTTATTTTTTAGTTTGTATTAGTTTTTATTGCAGCAAGTGTAATTTTAGTAAAATTACTTTTAAAAATCCCTTTCAAACAATATTAACCCACAATTACCAAGTAGACTCCATGATGAACTGAAGACTTGAACCTGAGTCTCCCTAGTCACCAAGTTTCCTGTCTGGTAACCCTAACACTGTCATTTAATGTAACATTGTTTATCCAGTAGTATCTAATTTAGTCTCCTAAAACTTAGTTGAAAATACTTCCATCTTCTTCTCTTCTTACCTATACCTGAAATCTTACAAACCCATCGATCATCGATAACACAGTTCCTTGATTTCAGCTGTCCATGATAAATCCGATGATGGTGAAGATATGCCATTCCTTGGGCAATATCAGTGGCAAAAGAAAGCCTAATAGAGGATGGACCAATGGTTAGCATTAATATATATTAAAGAAGAAGGAAAAGGAGAGGGGGTAGAGGAGAAGGAGATGATAAGATTTAAAAGAACTCAATGGAACAAACAGGAAAGTGTTCAGTTATAACTGACTTACACTCTACAATATCCTCTCCTACACTAACAATAATGAGCCATAAGGGAAACATTCATTCATATTGTTCATTCCTTTCTACCCAACCCCCAAATGCATCTTCTCTTTCTCATGGTAGCAATAGCAATAGCATTTAGATTTATATACCACTTCGTAGTGTTTATTGTACTCTCTAACCGGTTTACAGAGTCAGCATATTGCCCCCAACAATCTGGGTCCTCATTTTACTGACCTCAAAAGGACAAAAGGCTGAGTCAACCTTGAGCCCATCAGGATATAACTCTTGGTTGTGAGCAGAGTTGGCTTGCAATACTGCATTCTAACCACTGCGCCCCCACAACTCATATGTCACACCCAATTGTTCCAGCATAAAAAAGTAACTTGAAAGCCACTAAAGTGAGAAGGGAGAAGGGAAGGGTGACAGGAAGAAAATATATCTCCATGGCCAAAACTATTTATGCTAAATTCAAATCCTTCTTTTCTTGGACTGTGGATTTTATTCCAGACTGACATAAGTGTTAATCTATATGGAGATAAACCTGCAGACTATTGCATTTTCTTAAATATAGTAACCTTAGCTAAATTTAATCATTTTGTATATAAAAAAAATAAGTAATTCTTGAGTGGGGAATAATTATCTCCATGTTTTATATTTTTTTATGTTTTTATATTTTTTTAACTAAAAAAAATCAATACTCTGGTTGCATGAAAAGGAACGAGTTTCTGGAACATGCAGGTATTGTAATTCTAATGGTAACCTGCCCACTGAGTTTTGTACAACATTTGTTTGTGTTCCACCTTTATTATTTTTACAAATAATTCAACATAGTGAATATATCCAACAAATATTCCTCCTCTTACTTTCTTCACCACAACAATCCTGTGAGCTGAGTTGGGCTGATAGTGATGAAGAGTCACTCAACTGGCTTTCATGCCTAAGGCAAGACTTGAACTCATGGTCTCTCACTTTTTAGCCTGATGCCATAACCACTACACTAAACTGAACATTCCCATAGATAGAGGAGTATGGGTTGGAACCTAATGAATAAAATGACTAGTATGAAATCACAGTGTTCAGTGTTATATAATAAATTTGGAAAATGCCAATACATGGTATGATTTATATTACCATAATACAAGTTAGGTATGAAGTGTGATATCTGTCAGCAAAGATAGCTTTCTGTATCTTTTCACAGCCCAGATTTGGTAGCCCTACAAAATCAAAGAAATATAACAAGGTCTCCTAAAATGTTTTATGAATGTCTAAGATACAGAGCTTGGATTCTGAGTAAAATCTTAGCCATTGTATAACTTTATTTTTGGTGAAAAAAGCCATAATTCCTCAGAAACCAAACAAAAGTTATTTTATAAATAACCTGATGTGGAAAATGCAGACATGACCTGAGAGAGACTGAGAGCTAATAATGAGGCACTAATCTTCTGAAATTGGCTACTTAGAATCTTAGGTATTAGTGTTTTCTAACTTAGGCAACAACCAGTTTTGAAAATAACATGTCATGTGAGTGCTTCAAAATAATATTGAAATATCTATTAATTAGGATGTATCAATGCATTTTAAATAAAAGCTGTATTTTGTTCAGAATCTACAAGTCACAACCTAAATTTGTAACTATTTTGTATAGGTTTATGTTCTCATCATCCTCAAATTCAAGCATCTGCCCCCAAACAATGCAATTATGTAACTCGAGAAAAGTAGCTATTTGAAGGTATGACAGAAAAGGTTTCCTACAAAACAATTCCTTTTGAGCTGGACTGCATTTCACGTTCATGATAATAAAAAGATTAGAAAATTTGTCCTCGTTACTTTATTCAGAGGGTTGAAGACAAGAAAAGACATAACCTGATATTCCTCTTGGGTATGAATGATGAAATTAGAAATGATCCAAGGTGATTTTTTTCCCTCACATTTTTTAGCATTTCTTATACAGCACACAGTTAACTAATTAAAGTAGGTTTAAGATAAGAGGCATCTTAAACTCACTGGCTACTGTTCTCCTCAGAACTAGATTTATATAATTCAGTGTCTTACTTAATAGATGTATGCAAATATAAAAAAAAATTGAGAAAACTTTGCATCCATAATCTATGATCATGCATAGTAAGTTCTGTCAAGGAATCAGTAGAATTAATTTTCATTACATGTTTAAGTCCTAATATTTTTCAATACAATCGAAGATATACATTCATTTTTCCCACCCTGCTTGGACAAGAGCCTTGGTGGTGCAGGCTGTTAAATGCCTAGCACTTAAGTTCCAGCTGCCTGCAATTACTGCAGGCTCGAATCCCACCAGGCTCAAGGTCAACTCAGCCTTCCATCCTCTCGGGGTAGGTAAAGTGAGGACCCAAGATTGTTGGGGGCAAGCTGACTTTGTAAAAATGCCGCTTAGTAATAAGCAGGCATATACAATAGAATGAAGGCTATTGCTGAGTGCATTGGGTTGTATCCAAAAATTGTAAGTCACCTGAGTCTTCGGAGAAGGGTGGCATATAAATGTAATTTTTTAAAAAAAAGTATGTGTCTTCAAACTCAGAGCACAATTCTATCTGCATGAAAATTCTTGATATTTGTCAGTCACACTCCAGACTTTCCTTCTGAGCAAGATGAGAGTAAGTTTCTGGTTTAGCTATGATGCATGTAACAAATTAACAATGTGTTCTCACATAACAGACCAAACCAATAGGTAATACTCCTGATTTTAGGTATCTAAGTAATGTAGTTAGTAGCCCAGCTGCAATCTTACCATCACCAAGATCTCATCAGTATTTGATTACATATTTATGCTCAACCTGTTATTTATTCCTAAAGGTAATGCTAAATTTGCGCTATGCTTTTATTTTGTTTATCTAATGAAGTTTCAGTCTAATAAAAATACAGTATTCTATCTGCTATATTGATTCTCTCACCTGAAGCCCCAGTTTAAAGGAATGTTTTCATTAAGCAGCACATCATTCAAACTTCCTTTAGGGCAATATTCTGTTATTATGGCAATATTTGGTACCTCAATGCAGCCTCCAATAAATTTGCAAATGTTTGGATGATCTAATTGTCTGTGGGGGAAAAAACCAAAACCCAGTGTATTTAGCAGAATTATCAGTTCAAGAATATCTAAATCGTGTTACGTTGTTTCTCAGAAATGCATTTTCATTACAATAGAAATATATTGGGAGTTGGGATCAAATCCCAGAATTCACTTGAACATTAATTACTGAAGTTGAGAACTGTAGATTATTTGGGTTGATTAACTGGTCAAAGTGGCTGGACCTGGAGGTAAATCTAATGTAGCCTTTCCCAGCTTTTATTGGAACTGTGAAGATTGGGTATTCTGAATGTTGCTATGGTGCTTCCAGACAGTGGGGTATTCAAAAATTGAAGCTCAAAATCAGCAAAATGTTTGGTAGATAAAAATGTGGTCAAGATCCAATCCGAATTCAGTTCCAGAAAAACCTGCTATTAGTAGAAGATTCAGAGCATCAGTGCATTCAGTTCTATCAGAAATTATGTACTCTTTCTATTCACAGAAAGCACAGAGTGTGCTACATCCCTGAAAAGGGATAACTGCTTCAAAGGGTTGTAGACAAGAGGTACACTTACAACTCCTTAAAGAATCTGTTTGGAATTGAACCCAAAACATTGCACAGCCTTATTTGGCAGACACTTATCCCAATGGAAAGTAAAGCCCACCAAACATACTCAGAGCTGGCTGGAGGAACAAAAACTTCCTCTCCAGATGGAATGACAGTGTCATTCTCAATATGTCTGCTCCTGTTTTGAAAATGCTTTAGAAGTGCTTCAGACCTCATGAAAACTCAGCACCTCTCGGCAATACATAAGCAGATTTTCTTTTTTAAGGCTTCCAAAGAAATCAGGAAGAAAAGGTGGCACTGCCTGAAAAGTTATATTAAGTTAAAAACATCTGTCTCTTAAAGGAGTTCAATCTCTTCCCCCACCCTGAGATTTCATAGGGAATCTGCTGCTTTAATGAATAGCAGAGATGTTGTGCTTGTGGAACAATTTTTCTTAATCATTTTGCAAGCATGCATAGGCATAGTACCCAGTACATCTGGTGAATGCTTGGCTGGGGAAAGCTGATAAAATCTGATTAGAAGAGGCATCAGATCATGTAAGCCACAGAATGATGGAATCTGATGAGAAGTGAAGGTCCAGTGAGTTTAGGACAGGGTAAGAAAAACCCAATCTTATTTTATTTCACTGCCTTCATTCCTGATAGGGAATCCTTTATTGCCCACATCAATATTCACAAGTAGTTCTTGTGAATTTTTTTAATTAAAGTTTATTTTTTATTTTTTAAAAAATATATGGCTGCCCAACTCACTGCAGGCAGCTTACAGAAATAAAGCTATTATAAGATAAAATACAAATAGAAACAAAAATTGAGAAGGTTAAAAGAGAAGTGCAGAATGAAGTAAAAAAAAGGAGGGGAGTAATGACTTTCCTCACTACAGTAGAATACAAAAACAATTTTAACTTCAACCTTTTGCTTTATATTTCCCAATTTTTCAAGCCATTTCTATTAAAAAAACAACAACCCAAAGTCATTCTAATGAAAACCTAAAATTAGTTTCATTTTTTTCAGTTTCAAGTACAGAATCCAGAAATGGTCTCCAAATGAAAATAAAACTAGACAAATTCTTCTGTTGAATTAAAACAGCCAATTTTATCATCCCCGCCAACCCCATTCCCTTTACCATTCGTTCTTCCATGATGGAAAGATCTTGTGATTTATTTATTTATTTTGGAATTCCAAAATCTACTTTATTTTTTAAAGAAATCACATTTCTAGTCCTCTTGTTTAGGTGCAAAACTTTACATGAGCCAACTATAATGCAAATATTTGAGTGAAGAGGAAATTTGTTTTAGAAAAGAGGAAGATTTCTCTGCATCCTTTTTGAATTCTGACTGATGTAGAAAAATACCAGCTATTTTTCAGCCAGTTGTTAAATAAATGAAATATACAGCACATTTGAAGCAAGAGGAAAATTAATGTAAAGTCACATAGGATGCTTATTATGTTCATTAGTAGACATGCATCCAGACATATATAGAGAATATAGTTGTATACCTTACCTTACTTGCTTGACTTCTTTACGTATGGTCTTGGTAAGGGTAAACATCTTTTTCATTATTTTTTTGATGGCAACTGTTCTGCCATCACTGAAAAAATACAGAGATGCTTGTCTTAACTGCCAACAATAATAAAAATCCAAGTACATTAAGATATCAGCTTGAAATTATTTGTTTTTCCTTCATCCTATGAAACAAGCTATGTTTAAAAGTAATAACTAACTATTGGTTATGCAGTAAGTTGCATCCATAAGTCTAATCTACATTAAATTTCTTCATATCTCAACTATGACTTGTGGGATACTCAAGATGAATATAATGTTAGACTATAAAATTTACACAATAAGATTTTCTCCCCTCCTCTTCTCCTGCAGTTTTCAATGTGTCCTTCAAATCTCATCTCCATGATGGAGGAAATATAACCAGTGTTCAAAAGCATGGCTCATCGATTTCAGTACAGAAAAATGAGGGAAGGAGGGCAACAGACAACAAATGATCTAATCATGCTTACTGTGTATATGTATCTGCATACACATATATTAGGAGTAGCACTCAAGAAAAAGAACTGATGAACATGCTTTCAGGTGTAAACTAGCAATAGCAATAGCACTTAGACTTATATACCACTTTACAGTGCTTTACAGACCTCTCTAAGCGGTTTATAGGGTCAGCATATTGCCCCCAACAATTTGGGTTCTCATTTTACCCACCTCAGAAAGATGGAAGCCTGAGTCAACCTTAAACCTGGTGAGATTTGAACTGCCAAATTGCAGGCAGCCAGTAGTCAGCAGAAGTAGCCTGCCATACTACATGGGCCACCATGGCTCAACTAATGAAAAAGATTGTCTTTGAGGAGAACATAGTGTTTTGACCAATGAAAGCTCCAAGGATCGCATGAATGATCAAAAAATTCTTACTAGATTCCAGAAGGCGAGAAGTAGTTCACCTTGGAAGCATTGGCAGGTGTTGTACAGGAGCTCAACCCCGTGAGACAGCTGGTGTTGGAGATGCTGAGTGCATGTGGGATACTTAAGGCACTCATGGCAGTTCTTGGAAAACGGTCTAAGGAGTGGGGGAAGAAATTCAATAGTTTATAGACCCACTGGCAATAATACTCACAAATTACTATAATGTGCTATCCATATCCCTGTACATATACTAGTTTGTTGTATTGGTAATCTGCCAGGTATTCCACAGGTTGTCTTTGACTGACAGCTATTCATTTAGTGACCATTTGAAGTTACAAGAGCACTGAAGAAAGTAACTTAAAACTGGTCCTCACACTTAGGACCATCACAGCAGCCCCACAGTCATGGGAGCAAAATTTTTGTCTCACGGTAATCAACTTGTATTCATGATGGGGTCCTGGGATTGTAAGGTCATCATTTACAACTTTCCCAGCCAGCTTTCAACAAGCAAAGTCAACGGGGGAAACCATATTAACTTAAGAATCACACGATTCACTGAACAACTACACTGATTTGCTTTAACAACAGTGGCAAAAAAGGTTGTAAAATTGGGCTGGACTTATTTAAAAACTGCCTTGCTTAGCAACAGAAATTCTGGCCCCAATTGTGGTCATAAGTCAAGGACTGCCTCTCCTTGAAATAGACTGCAATGCATTAATAAAAGTGTCATCCAGAGGAAAGAGCTGAGGCAATTTTTGAAATGGTGGAACTTTGGTGCATGTTTTCAACAAATCTTGATCTCCCTGCCCACCAATCTTTTTAGTATATACCTCTCATCTTGGTTATTTCTCTTAGAGTTGCACATTTATATTTATTTTTTCCATATTTCTTAGTGAATGAAGCAATAATCTATTTTGCTTACCATTCTTTTGTATGCCTAATTTATGCGTTTCAGTTTGGAATATTTATTAAATCCAGGCTAATTGCAACATTATTATTTATTGATCTTGTTAGCATTAGATAGAATGCATGTATTAGCCAACTTTGTTTTGTACAGGGCCTGCATTCAAACAAATACTTGCTTCATCATAAGCTGATAAATCCACACTGAACTAATAAGATAGAAAATAAATCAAATTTAATATTCCAAGTTGTACTAGTATATTATAATAATAGGAGTTCTTGGATGAGACAGTCAAATGGAAAAAAAGATATACAGTGCTTAAAACTCTTCTATGTCACCTCATGGAGTCATGATAGTAGCTTACCCATATTTGGTTTGGTCACGTTCCAGCATCTGCTAAAATTCCCCAATCTGCACAACTTTGCAGAAAGAGGTGACTCTCCCAAGCCATCAAATGCACAAGAGACTCTGGTAAAGTGGGCACAACAGCTTCTTATAATAAATATGTTAGTTCAAAAGATGTGACAAACTATTTCCTGTAACAGCGTGAAACATGACATTGACTGTTGTGTTGAATATATGAATCTAAGACATTGACTATTCAGAATCGTGACTCCCTCTTCTTTGTGGCAGCCACTGAGATATTGGAAGACTGCTATCATGTCACCCCCAGTCCTTCTTTTCATTACACTAGGCATACTCAATTCCAGCAATCATATTTGTTGCTCTTCTCTGTACTCTTTCTATAGTCTCAACATCTTTTTTACATCGTGGCAACCAAAACTGGATGCAGTATTCCAAGTGTGGTCTTACCAAAGCATTATAAAGTGGTATTAACACTTCACACAATCTTGATTCTATCCCTCTGTTAATGCAGCCTAGAACTGTATTGGCTTTTTTGGCAGCTGCAGCACACTAGTGGCTCATATTTAAGTGATTATCCACTAGGACTCCAAGATCCCTCTCACAGTTACTACTACTGAGCCAGGTATCACCTATACTATACCTGTGCATGTGGTTTTTCTTGTAATAATAACCTAATAACCACAAAGGGGCAGCAGGGTGTAGACAAAGAGTTAAAGATTATTCTATGTTTCCTCTTGTCTATAACTCTCCCTGCATTTTTTCTAAGAAATTACAAATTTCAGGTCACTTCATTCCATCCAAGTAGTTAGCTAGTGCTAAACACTTCCTATCTCTTTAATGTATTTCTAATAAAACATTCTCTTTCTTGTTATAGTTATGAAACCTGCTTCATTGCTCTGGCTGGGTTCTCTGCTTTTAAAAATGCTCACATGGACTTCTAGGAACATTCAAGTTCCCAACATTTTGAAACAATGGTTGAAGGATTTGCAATAGACTGATAAAACATTTTCTCCCTTCTCTTTAGGATAAATAATAGGGAATTTAGTAAAATGTTTCCTTGGGTAATTACCAAACTGGTCAATTCCCAATTTGTCAGTTCCTTGATTCATGAAGCACAACACTTACATACCTTGCTTGATACAGCTGTAATCTATAATCCAGCTTTCATCCCAAAACATTTTTTGTTTTTGGTACTGAAACCACTAAAGGAAAGAGCAGAACAAATTTATTGCTAGGAATTGCTCCTTTGGGTCCAGTAATATTGCAGTAAGGGAGAGGATATCTCATACACTGTCAAATGTAAGCAGTTTTGAACAATTTAAGAAATGGTATTTGTACAAACACTTCTATACTGCCACTCTTTCTAACCAAAGCTCATGCCTGATTATATAATTCCTTGAAGAGTTACAGTTAGAGCAGGAAGCAAAAAGAAGAATCCTATTATATAGAATTAGCAATTCTTAATCTGAATCTTATAGCAGTTGCATCTATTCCTTATCATATCAGGCAATTTATCTATATACTTATTTATAGACCACCAATTTCTCAAGAGACTTAAGGCAGTTTACCATATGAGAGAAATAAAAGTAAAACCATTAACAATTATCCGACAATAGGCATTGTTGGCTATTTATACAAAAAAAAGTACTAAATAATAATTAAGACTTCTTTGAGGGCTAGTTTAGTGTAGTGGTTAAAACATTAGGCTAAAAACTGGGAGACAGTGGATTCTGTCATCCCTGGGAAAGAGGTTATGGCAAACCACTTCTAAAAAAACCTTACCAAGAAAACTGCAGGGACTTATTTAGGTAGATATGATTATGAATGGAAGTAAAAAAAAGACCTCTTCATATTATCCATGGAGACAGTTTTAACACAGGAAAGAACATGACTGCTATAATATATAATGCACTTTTCACATTGCATTATAGACCAGCATCTGCTACATGCATTAGCCTAAGAATGTACTCAGAAAATTGAGTGGAAAGTAGTTTTCCATCCCATTTCCTTTAAGAAACTAAATATATTACCATATCCTTTTGGAGAGAGAGGGAGGGAGAGAGGGAGAGGGAGAGGGGAGAGAGAGAAGCTGTTTGGCCATCAACATTACCTTACATTTTGTCATAATTAAGTCGAGTGGAGGAAGAGAGAATAGACAGTACAATATAAAGATATGCAAAATCTATGAGAAAGGGCAGGAGAAAGAGAAAACGGTAGAAGAAACTAGATGGAGTAGTGAAGTGCTGAAACTCCATTTCATTATCTAAAAACATGGGGTATATTTACTCTGGTTGTAATTATAATCCTGACCCAATTTGACAAGGCTGATCATCACTCCAGAGCAAAGAACCTGAGGTGTCTTTTAACATGTTCATCATATTGGTTTTAAATGGTTGTATGAATTTAACTTTAATTTCTTTCCATCCCACTGTGTTTCCTTGAAAAGCTGAAAAGACAAAGATCTCAGTCCTATTATTATTATTTTTTGGAACCCCATAATGAAACGAATGTGTAATCATTCGTTATGTTGAGTCTCGGTCTACCCATCCGCAGCGGAAAGACAAATTTATACTGAACAAAATGGCAAAGGAATGTACCCATCTGTCAGGTTCTCTAGGGAGGATCTCTGTAACTATCGGTTCCAAAAATATACCTCTGAGTATAAGGCCATCACAGTTGCATTTCACCCAGGTATATCCATGAGGCCAGCAAAGAAATAGAACAATACATCGTAGTTTATAGCATTAAAGAGGGTTAAAAACTAAGAACTAGAGAAGAATGAGGAAAATGCGAAGATGTGATAACATCTAACTTGATACGTACCAAGATTGTCAAAATGGAACCAGTGCAGACTAAGCATATTGGTAGAACAATGGCTATCTTGATTTCAGTTGTCAAGGGACATTCCCCACAATCAGCTGGACATATGGAACAGCTCTCATCATCTTCACAAACGTCATCCCCACAGACTGAGCACAAAGAGAAAGAATGATCAACATCAATGATGGAAGAAAGAGAAACACAATAAGCCTTAATGGTAATTATGTAATTTAAAAGAAAGGTTATCCAAAAAGCATCCAATGCCATTAAATGTAGGGCAAGATTGGGTCAGCAGATGTTAGTGTGAACTTGGTAACTGGCCAGCTAGGTGTAAGTGAGGCTCAAAAGGCAAAACATTTTCCTCAGGTTATCTAGTGAAATGTGCAGGTGAAGTAAGATTTGAACAGCGCATTTCCAGTTTACTGTCCATATTCCAAATGGTTACAATTTTGTATATATTGTCCAGTACAAAAGAAGTCTAAGTGTTTGAAACCTCTTCTTTAATTCTGGCCTTCTAAATATATTAGACTATATATCAATTTCACCCAGTTTGGAACCCCTGTGGTTGTGATGTGGAGATGTAATCTAATGGATCTGGGCGGGAAAGGTTGAGGAAAACTGAATTAGTGCAAAAAGCAAGTACCATTTAGTTCTTGTTCTACTCTTCACTTGCATTTCACAAAAGGAAGACTATTGGGCTTTCTATAGATTTTTTTTAAGAAGTAGGATTATATATGTTGGAAAGGAAGGGCCTTAGAAAGGGATATTCAGCGGTCTATATGTTTTAATTGTAGTCTCTCAGCTAAGTATTTCCCTTCAGATAAAAGAGGTATCCATGTCTATCTTTAAATCACATAGCATTGTATAACCAGTGGTGGGATTCAAAATTCTTACTACCGGTTCTGTGGGTGTGGCTTGGTGGGCGTGCCATGGCTTGGTGGGCATGGCTTGGTAGGCGTGGCAGGGGAAGGATACTGTAAAATCCCCATTCCCTCCCCACTCCTGGGGGAAGATTACTGCAAAATCCCATTCCCTCCCACCCCACTAACCTGCTTTCCAGCTCCGTTCTCCTATGCAGGGCAACAAAAGAAGACCCAGCTAATCAGCTGGGACTCAGGAGGCAGAGAATAGATGGGGGCAGGGCCAGTCAGAGGTGGTATTTGAATTACTCAAAATTTCCACTACCGGTTCCCCAGAACTGGTCAGAACCTGTTGAATACCACCTCTGCGTATTCCCCTCCCTCCCTCCTTCTTCCCCTCTCACTCTAATGAACATTCAAGACTTCCTGGCAATTTAAGCATGATTGTTTCCATATATAACTGTCCAGTTGTATCATGACACCAAAGGATGAAAGGTGTGTCATGAGGCCATGATGCAAACTCCATCCTTTCATAAGAAGCAGAGCTTTATATCAGGACATTTGTTTCACCATTTGGCTGCCTTAGGCCCATTCCGCAGATACTTAAATTTGGAGCATACCTACTGCAGGGAGCACTATTGTTTGGGCCTCTAAAGCCGCCTGCATTTTCCCCACTCTGACATGGGCTATGAGAGACGTCACACCCACATGTACCAGGACTACCTACAAACAAAGAAAAAATATAGACAGACATTCAGCCTTTTCCATCAGGAAGAACAATCTAATCAGCGGTGGGATTCAAATTTTTTTACTACCAATAGTGTGGGCCTGACTTGATGGGTGTGGCAGGGGAAGGATACTGTGAAAAGTCCAGTCAGAGGTGGTATTTGCCGGTTCTCTGAACTACTCAAAATTTCCGCTACCAGTTCTCCAGAATTGGTCAGAACCTGCTGAATACCACCTCTGAATCTAACCTAGAATGCTGTGCTTCCTCTAGATCAGGGTCGAGGAATGATGGCCCCTTTATGACTTGTGCACTTCAGCTCCCAGAATTGGACAAGAAGCAATGGATGGAAACTAATCAAGGAGAGAAGCAGAATGAAGGAGAAATTTCCTGACAGGTTGAACAGTTAATCAGCGGAACAATTTGCCTCCCAAAGTTGTGAATGCTCTAAAAACTGGAAGTTTTAAAGAAGAGATTGGACAACCATTTGTCTGAAATGGTATAGGGCAGGGCAGTGGTGGGATTCAAAATTTTTACTGTTCTGTGGCTTGGTGGGAAGGATATAAAATCTCAGTCAGAGGTGGTATTTGCGGTTCTCTGAACTACTCAAAATTTCTGCTACTGGTTCTCCAGAATTGGTCAGAACCTGCTGAATACCACCTCTGGGGCAGGGGTGTTAAACTGCATCCCATGGGTGGGATGAGTCACATGCAGGCCACACCAGAGGTGGTATTCAGCAGGTTCTGACCAGTTCTGGAGAACCAGTAGCTTGAGCAGTTAATGGTAAAAAACCACCTTCAACATCAACGTCATGTGATGGCAATGTGAGGCCACAAGTTTGACACCCGTGGTGTAGCATTTCCTGCCGAGCAGGGGGTTGGACTAGAAGACCTCCAAGGTCCCTTCCAACTCTGTTATTCTATTATTCTGTTAATTCAGGAATTCTGGGAGTTGAAGTCCACAAGTCATAAAGGAGCAGTCTTCCCCACCTCTGCGCTAGCTGCTCTGGAATTTCATAAGCAGGCCTCATAAAATCTTTTCCCTGTTCCTCCAAGCACCTGTAATTTAGAGTTATATTGCTTTAATATTCACACATTGATTCATAGGAATCTTGTCAGGTATTTTTATTTTTGTTTTGACAACATGGATGAACAGATGCCAAATGCAAGTCAGGTCCAAAGAAAAGCAAAGTGTTATCCATGTGAATCAATGAGATTAAGGAAAGAAGCTCATGTTTGTACAAAATAGATGAAAAAGCCTTTTACGAACGGCCGGAAATTGAGAGTACAGGTAGTCCTCAACTTACAACAGTTCATTTAGTAACTGAAGTTATAACGGCACTGAAAAAAGTGACTTAGTTTCCCACTCCTCTGAGTACTGCAGCATCCCCATGGTCACGTGATCAAAATTCAGATGCTTGGCAACCGACTCATATTTATGACCGTTGTTGTGTGCCAAGGTCACGGGATCACCTTTTGCAACCTTCTAGCAAGCAAAGTCAGTGGGGAAGCCAGATTCACTTAACAACCGGGTTACTAACTTAACAACTGCAGTAATTCATTTAAGCACTGTGGCAAAAAAAGTCGTAAAATGGAGCAAAACTCACTTAAATGTCTCACTTAGCAACATAAATTTTTGGCTCAACTGTGGTCATAAGTTGAGGACTATTTCTATAGTGAAGATAAAGTCTTCTCTTACCTTAGCAGTCCAGTTTGTCTGTGTCATTTTGCCAGCAGTAGACACAGTATGTGTAAATATTTGACCATCATCTGGGATCCATGGTCCACATATGCCACCATTTGCCTTTTGCCAAATAGATTAGAATTAATCTACCTTAAATGTTTTCTACGGAGAACCCAACAACAGACAACTATTCTATATTATATGCCACAATTAAAAAGACGAGAATATATAACTCAGCCTTTTGTGAAAGTTTGGCTAACTTCCCAGGAGCATAAAATGAGTTACACAATTACAGTAACCATTTATTCTGCATTTTTCTTTGTATACTAGAATATTACTGGTGTAACTCTTACATTGAACATCATTAATTTCATTAATCTGTACAGTTTTAGGTCACTGCAGAAGAAATGGTAAGAAAGAACAGCGGGCATCGGAACTTAGAGGCTAAATTAGTGCAACAAACAGATAGCAAAAAAAAGGAGAAACATTACATTTAAGACTTCATGAATAAGAATGAATTTAAACTATGAATTATTTTTAGACAAATGAATGACCTCCAATTAATTCAGGGGAAAAAAAAGATATATACTGTTTTTGTAGCATCTAAAGCCCTCTGGCAAATCATTGTCAAAACATCACAAAGGGAGAAAATAAGGAGTGGCATTAGAACAGGACACAAACTTGAGATGGCTTGCGCAGTTTGTAACATTCATTCTTCTGAACCATTAGACACAAAGCAGTATTCTAATTAAACTGATTTAATGCAAGTAATTCTACACTTGAACGTTCTTTAACCCTTACTGGCATTTCTGCTGTGTAAGATATGTAGGATGAATCTATATGATAACCTAAGCTGAACCTTTAGAAGACTCGAGATGTCAGGAACATTCATAGGTGTCCCATTTTCTATACACTGAAATAACTAATGTACTTCTAGAAAGTTCCTTCACATTGAGTGATATCTGGCAAATCAAGGAGAAACACAAGTATACATAAAGACTCTTTTCCTATGCCGGCCAATATGCTAACAACAGGGAAGTGTTTCTGTGATGATCTGCAGTGAAGACATGATCAAAATATAGGCCAATGCTGGAAAGTAGGAATAATGTGTCCAATGTCACAACCTCCTAGATATATTCTTTCAGTGGACTGAAATTTCCTAACAGTGAGAACAATTAACCAGTGGAATGGCTTTCTCTCAGAAGTTGTGGGTGCTCCATCACTGGAGGCTTTTAAGAAGAGACTGGGCAGCCACTTATCTGGAATGGTATAGACTAGAGTTTCCTGTTTGGGTAGGGAGGGTGGACTAGAAGACCTCCAAGGTCCCTTCCAACTCTGTTGTTCTGTTCTGTTCTGTTCTGTTCTGTTCTGAATGGAGGTCATTTACTGCACTTTAGCTGAAGCTGTCTGCTGAGCTTCCCAGCTCAGTTGAATCTACTCTGCCTACATGCCAGTGGTGGGATTCAAAATTTTTTACTACCAGTTCTGTGGATGTAGCTAGGTGGGTGTGGCTAGATGGTGTGGGCAGGTGGTCATGTGACTGGGGGGGCATGGTTATATGATCATGTGCTGGGGGTCAAAAGTCTTTCCCCCCCTTTTTTCTTTTGCAGCCCCCACGCCCCATTTTTGGCCTAGTCGGCCTCAGGGAAGCCTCCTGTGTGCTGAAAAAAAGAAGCATTTTGAAGCCTTTCAAGGTAAGTACAACAGCAAGGCAGGGGGGAATCAATTGTGCCGCGCAATTTAGATTAGCTAGAAAGCAAGAAATCCGACATTTCCCATTTTTCTAGCTAATCTAAATCGCGCGGCACAGCTGATCGCCACCCAGCTGATCATCGGAAATACAGGTTCAGCCAAACTGGTAGCATTTTTTACTAGTGGTTCAAGTGAACTGGGCCGAACCAGCAGCATTTCACCTCTGCTACATGCAAATCAGTACTTTCCCCACAACAGGTCAATCTAGCTTTTTGTATGATTATTATCCATGTTCTTCCTTATGAAAGATTTATCAGCCATATTAAGAAGAGAAGAAGCTAGAAAAATCAGGATCAGGATCATACCCAAGGAATAAAAAGATAGGCTGAATTCTACAAAATCTGAGGCCCTCTATATGTATTGAGGCTCTTTGGCCACAATTCCATAATTCTGCTGTTGAGCCAGTTCATTCCTGAGTGTAACGATGAAGTGTGATGTTAGCTGTGCGGTATTAGTGATTTTTTTTCCAATTAATAGAATCTCACATGGGGTTGTTGGTTTTGCTTCATTATAATACTATAGCATTTCAGCACCATTTCACTATGCTTATTGACACTTTATTGATTGATTTGTCATAGGATCATATCAAAAATATAAAACAAAAGTGAACTTCAGGATATAAATCCAGGGTATAATAGATATGCTTTTTAAAACTGAATCACTCCCTCCACTTTCTATCTATCTTGAGTGAGAGAAGAAAACGGTAAGTATAATGGGGAGAGGGGGTGCTAGCTGTATGCCAATTCTTATGTCCTACTCCTGGGGAGTGCTGGGAATTAAAGAAACAGCAGCAGTGTGAATTCTCATGTGGAGACACATGCGAATATCCTCACTGCTGCTGTTTCTCTAATATGGTTTTGTGAGTTTGGGAGATGAAAATGAGGGATGTGCGGAAATACCACTTGTGTAAAATAATAGGTCAAGTTGTCCTTATTTTGTGAAAGAAGAAAGATCTGCTGTCTTTTAAGAGTCCTCTCAGATATCAGTCTGAACTTCTCTTCCCGTATCACTGCAAACTGACAGTCATACTTATACGCCAATGAATAGAATTGCATTTGATGAGGCACATTACAAAGAGCAGCGTAATTGTTGAAATATTCCTTTGGTTCAGTCACCATCATCAGTAATGCTCATCTGTATATGATTGCCTAATCAGAGGTTATTTTCCCCACTCATTTTAATGGAGCTGCCTGTTCAGTGCCTTTTTTAGGGACTGTAGCATAAGGAGATTTTGCTTATAGAGTTCCTGCACAGAGAATTCCTTCATGCTTTTCCTTTGATGTTCAGCTCATTCTGACAGCTGCTCTATAGACTTTCTTTAATTTGATAATGCTATCTTGAATCAATATTTTTCAAAGCTTCTCATTTCCCAGGAAGAATAATTAATGCTCACTCTGTTGTAATCCTTATGCAGGACAAAGGTTTTAAGATATTAATTCTAAAACGTCTAATTTCTCCTAGCTAATTTCAGGAGTTTGCCTGGATATCTGTATATATGATTTATCAAAAATGTGGGTACCTCTTGCAAGCTACGATTTAAAAAATGCCAAGTATAAATAGCTCCTACTTAACTAAGCCAAGTTCTTGAAATACAAATGTATTTTATATAACAAAGGGATGGTCTTCTTAGCCTTCATACTTCATTCCATCTGAGCAAGGGAATATAAATATAGAATATCTGAACTTGAATGCAACTTTAATAACCTAATGGCTAAGCTCACAGACATCTTCCTTTTTTTAAAAAAAGTAAGGTTTCTGATTTTATTGCGTGATAATAAGACTTGTGAGCTGATCTTTTGGATCAGCTCACAAGTCTTATTACCACACAATAAAATCAGAAACCTTTTTTTAAAGGAAGAAACGGGAGAAACCCTGCATTTTTAAAAGCATTTCAAAATTGGAAATGAACAATGGATGCCAGCACTATGATTCCCATAACAGCATTGTTATTTCCAAAATAGATATATGTCATAAATTAATAGAATACAGTTTCCCAGGCCAACTGTTAATATCTCTGATTGAGAAGAGATTTGGATTTCTGCAGCACCAAGCAAAATTTAGTGGAGGAAAAGTGATATTTAGAAGTGCTACTAGTCAAGAGTTGATTTACTATTTCTCTACTTATGGATTGCCTCAGTCATAGATAATAACGGGCTCTATGTCCAAAGCTCTCATTCCCTGTTATTATGTATTGGTAAAAGACATTCAGTTTTATGGATCAGGGGAAGGTTCACTGTTCCATTTGCTGCACAAAGCTTTAGCTTAGTCCAAATCAATGTGTTCAAAAATAAACATGGAATTATTCTTTAAACTAGTGCTGTAGCAATAAGATCTACCATAGGAAGGTGAGATTTCGCTATCACTAACACAATCTGGTAGTCACTCATTGTAAGCCAGTAGTCTCCAAACTTGGCAACTTTAAGACTTGTGGACTTCAACTCCCAGAATTTCTCAAGTCTTAAAGTTCCCAAGTTTGAGCACCCTTGCTGTAAGCAATCAGATATTCTGACTGTTATATAATCACTTCCTATATGCATACATGAAAAAAATGGCTGTTTTTTGCACATCTGATGTTATTTTCTGGCTAGAATAAACAATGGTTTGTTATGATCCTTTTCTCCCAACAAGGTCTAAACCTCCAAAAAGCCTCACATTGGGTAAGGTCAACATAAAAGTAATTTCCCCTCCATTGGAAAGAGATTTTAAGAACAATAGCCCATAGGTGACAGTAATACAATGGTTCTCTTCTTTGAATAACAATATCTTTAACAAAGAGAAAGGCAAAAACATCCATAAATATATAGAGACCGTTTAATACAGAAAACATGGAAGTAATAACAATACAAATGGAGGGAACAACTGACAAAAAGAAACAATATGCAAAGGAAAGCTAGAATCTGAGATCAAAGTCAGATTCCATTTAGGTGTAAATAAAAATGACAACTTATAGTATATGTTGTTTGCCCCAGGAATGTAAAAGTGAACCAATAATGGTGTATTTGAAAGGATAAGGGAAGACCTAAATCTCAGTGATTGGGTTAAAATTTTACAGTAAGTCATAACATGGGCTTTTTCTCACTTTTGGCTTAGTGTTATGTGTAAACACAGTCAGTTGGGTTGTAAATCATGGCTTGTATTTCAATATAACAGTGAATTCAGCCACAAACTGGTCACCAAGGCAAGATGTAAAATCTGGTTCAACTCGATAGTGCTTTCTGAAATAAAACTATATGGTTGCCAATTGACTCTGATGAATACTGAAAGCCTTTTATTTTACTACTGTCCCCTGGAACCTACTGCATGCATCAGTACTTAGTCACAATCATGCCAAATTACAAAATGTAATAAGCTTTGCCCTTTTGTACTTGTTGTGTATCTATGCAAGCATAGAAAAGACAGAGTTGTATGTCACAATGTCACTTGCCTTCCCTTAACCCTAGCAAGATGCTTATGGAATCTGTCTTTTCAGAGGAAATTCTCTTAAGATACAATATAATCTACTTTGAGCTTCTAGATTATATAGCAATAGCACTTAGACTTATATATCACTTCATAATGCTTTATACCACTCTCTTAATGGTTTACAGGGTCAACATATTGCACCCCCAAATCTGGGTTCTCATTTTTCTGAGCTCAGAAGGATGGAAGGCTGAGTCAACCTTGAGTTGGTCAGGATCGAACTCCTGGCAGTGGGCAGAGTTTGCTTGCAATACTGCATTCTAACCACTGTGTCATCAGAGCTATATACTATCTACATACACATAATTCAATTGATTTCCCCCCTAACTATATTTAAACAATTTTCTTATTCTCACAATTTAGATCACAATCCTGAATTGAGGAATGGATGACTTTTTGCCTTGACTGTAACTATTCAAAAATGGCACTTCTACGGTATCTTCTAATTTATTTCTGTTTAATTTAATTTCATACTTTAAAGCAGTAGTCTTCTTTTATTTTTGACACATTTCATGAACAGGAAGATGGCTCAATAAGCAAAAGGGAGGCCTGCAAAGAATGATTATTCAATACCACTCGCCCATTACATTTGGCCAGGGCACTTGATTCTACTATTAGATATAGTGAGAGGCACATGGCAGGCACTGAGGGCTACATAACTTGCAGACATTAAGGTCATGGGTTTACCTATACAAAGAGTAATCTTGTCTTGTTCAACAGTGTTGTTTAAAATTCAATTTGGCAGTGCTAATGGGTGTAACGAATGTGGAATGAGGAAGGACCATGTTGGTGGAAAAATATCTCCTTGGTTCAGTCCTGTTTCTTGCTTTTATTATCCTCTCCAAACAGTTACTGCATTTGAGATCAGGAAAAAAAAGTTTATCCCTCTATGCAACACAAACATATTAAATAAACTTGTCATGAAATACTAACCATGAAAGCCAATGGACAGGAATGAATATTCGCATGATGGACACAACAGTTTTCTCCATTCGCATCTTTCCAGTTAGGAGGACATTCCTGTTCCTCACAAAACTTTTTAGCAGCCTTTGCATCACTTCAAAAATAACATTATTACATGGGCAGAGATTATTTTGAAATGTATCATGCCATTCCATTAACTTGTTTTAAGCAGCAAACACACAACTTCATATCAGTACAAGAAAAAATGAATATAGAGACAAATTCTTTGAAAATATTTGTGTGCTCCTTGAAGTTGGACTCTTTTCACAGATTTTATATACATACATATATGCAAAAAACTGCATTTTCTTTTTAAAAACCCATGAACATTCAAACATAATCCTGTATTTAAAAGTGTATTTACATTTTTTCAAATTTTTACAATTCGCATTACATTTTATTTTCCCTAAAATTATTTTCATAAAAAATGTGCACAACTAAGTATGTTTATTTCTCAAATTATGCATTTCTATACTTCTGCATTTTTTTGGTACTGGGATATTTTTTCAATGTTTGAGAAGTTCAGGTAGTTCTCATTAAACATCCACTCATTCAGTGCTTGAAATTACAAAATTACATCCAGCTTCTTCAACCTGCCTCAGAGTTTTTGCTTGCAATGGGATCTATTACTTGTAAGTTGGAACCCTGACAGGATGCATGATTCAGATGCTTGGCAACCAGTTCAAAATTACAATGTTGCAGCATTCTGCAATCATGTGATCACCATTTCTAACCTTCCCTGCCATCTTCTGAAAAGCAAAGTCAATGGAAAAGCCAGCAGGAGTTTGCAAATAGTGATCATGTGACCAGGGGACACTGCAGATTTATGGGAGTTGCCTATTGATTGCAACTAGGATGGCTGGAACTGCCATCATAAGTTAGTGTGGTCACGTGATGTTGTGCCTTATGCTTGCATCACTTTGCGATGGAGTTTCTGGTCCCAATTATCATCAGTAAGCAAGAACTACCTGTAGATGAGAGACTGTTGCTAAATAAATGCGTTGTGATACTTAAATTTGTCAGGAGGTTTCACCTCAGAACTATCTGTATCTCTATGATCACATACTGATTTCCTGAAGCATCACTTCTATTCTCAGTTCTTTATTCTAGTCAGCCTATGCACAGTCATGCTACACACTCTTTAAAAATTATTCACATCACAGGCAACACATCTGCTCACTATTCACTAATACAATCCTATTTTATTCTGGCTTCTTTGTGAGGATAAAAAGAAAGATGACACTATCTGTGGCATCTGAAAAAAAAATCAGACTACTTTAAGGAATAGTAGATGCAGCTTTTGCTTACAGGAGCTTTGAAGAATTTCTAAATAATTTTAAAAATATGTAGAACCCTAATATAGAGACAAATGCTGACCAAAGCCAAGCATTACTCCTTTTTGTCAGAAAATAAAAGTTTATATGTCAAAAGACTAAATTTACAGTTGTGTGGAGGAAATCTGTCCGTAACTGAGAAAATAATTGGTACTGGTTTGTTCATAATAATGAGGATTGTTTCAATTTTAAACAAATATTTGGAAAATGCTGTCTAACAAATACATATCATTATTATATTTTCTCAACTATTCATTAAAACAGTAACACACATACACCTTCCACTACCTTATATATCTCCTGATGCAGAAGCATAAATTACTTCAACTTTATCTATAAATGCTAACCTGTGGGAGAAGATCCCGTTTTCCACAGCATAATGGTAGAAGTAATCAGAAGCTAAGACAGAGTAGATGACATCAAAGGATTCTCCACTTATTATTTTTTCAGGAGGCCTATGGACCCAAGCCATCTCTAGACCTAGAAATAAAGGGTTCATCTAGGCATAGTACAAAACTCAATTAACATTTCAGTGTCTTTAATCCTGAGACTAAAGTAACTAATCCAAACAATAATATTGTCCATGTGATAATGCCTTATCCAGATTCTTTTGGGTAGCAGGTTAACATATTTGGGGTGGTTTTCATTTCTGCTTTTGGTTTCTTGCATTTGAGATGATGCAAACTGATGGGAGAAAAATCTGTAAAATCCTGCTTTTGATATAATTTAGATATTGTTTTGTGAGTGGCAGTTGTCTTTGTGGTTTCCATTGTGATTTTTATTGCACTGTTTTGTTAACATTATAATGGACATTAGCTGCAAAAATAAAACTGAATACACATGATTTATAGGTAGAACTTTACATGATCTGCAATCTTTTTAAAAAATGGATTCTTCAACAAGGTCAATGGTTTTCCAGCCAAAAAAGCTGATCTCTCAGAAGCAAAATTATTATTAATAATAATAATAATTTCAAATGAATACACATGCAGCACTCAAGAAAGTTAAATGTGGGTTTTTGCCACAGCTTTGTCACTATAAAAGAATATACCAACTCAATAAAGATGCTGTTTCTAATTTGTAGAAGACCACAGGGAATATAATTGATTTTTTTTTAATTCCCTCAAGTCAGTCTTGACTCCTGGGGACTGCTTGGCTAGATCCTGCAGATCTCAGAAAACATTTGCTGTTGCCTATTCCCTAGGCCTGAGAGAGAGTAACTGGCCCAAGGCTACCCAGATGGCTTCATGCCTAAGGTAGGACGAGAACTCATGGTATCCCAGTTTCTAGTCTGATACCACTACATCAAACTGTCTCTCTAATTAATAATAATCCCAGGGAAGGACTTGATAGATGGGTAAAAATGTCAAATCTAGTCTGAACAAGTGGCTGATTGTGCGATGAATCATGATAATAATAGTAATCTAATCTATTATGATACCTTTAACACCATCAAATAAAAACATCTGCCTTTTCCAGATCCTTGGGAAAGACTTGATAGGTGGATAAAATGCCAAATTCAGTCTAAATATCTGGTTATCTGTGTGATGAACCATAATAATAATAGATGGCATGACTGAATGATAACAATTTAAATTGTCTGAAAGTCATTTTGCAAGAGGTCTACAGTTAAAACAGGTTTTGCAACATTTAACTACCTGTCTTGCTAGACCTTCGTGTATCTAAAAGGCTCCATATTCTTCCATAGTCCTCATGAAAAACATTGTTCATGGCTCTCAAATAGCATCTCAGCTCTGATGTGGATATTGTTCCAAAGAAAGGAACATAAAGCTGAGGAGAAATTGCTAAAATTCATTCAACCACACCTGATTTCCAAGAAAGAGGGACCCCGAACAATAGCAAGGCAGAGATCCTTCTATACTTGGGGGTTGAGAAGTAGGAAATACAGGAGATCTGATTTGCAGGAAAGTTTTTGAGAAAGTGAGATAAGTGGTAAACAGGGGGAAAGTATTTTTCTATTGTAAAACAAGTGTCACAACTTTGCGACAAGTGGAACTTTGAGACAGCCTGGTGCCCATGCCTGATTATGAGGGGCTCCCTGATCTACATGTGCAAGTAGGAGAAGCAGGAAATGGCAAAGAATGGCAGAGGGGAGAAAAAGGGAAGAGTTTGTTGCTTTAGTTCAGGGGTGTCAAACTCAAGGCCCAGGGGCTGGTTTCAGCCCAAAGGGTGCTTAGATCTGGCCCACGGGGCCACCCTGGAAACAGCAAAGGACTGGTCCATGGTGACTCTGCCAGCGAAAATGGAGTTTGGGAGGGTCATGTGCAGCCCTCCCGAGCTCCGTTTTCACTGGCAGAGTGTTGTGGGAGGCAGCCAAAAAACGAGCTTACTGAGCTGAACTCTATTTTTGCTGGCACAGGGTTGCAGGAAACAGTTGCAGCAAAAAACGGAGCTCAGGAGCCCATTTTTTCTGGCAGAGTGCTCAGACCAACACCTGCACCCTCGACATGAGTGATGTTGAGCTGGCCACGCCCACCCTGGCCACGCCCCATGCCCCCCCAAGGTCAAACACAACCCTGATGTAGCCCTCAATGAAATCAAGTTTGATACCCTTGCATTTAATTCATTATTTTTCCATTACAATTCTAAGAGCAAGAAAATATTGCTGAGCAATATTTTGTTGTATCCCAAAAATTGTAAGCCTCCCTGAGTCTCTGGAGAAGGGTGGCATATAAATGTAATTAAAAATAAAAAATAAAAAATTGAAGACAGAGACAGAGAAGCTCTGTGGCTGCACAAGACTAAGCTTAAGACCAAAGGCATACAAAAGGCAGTTTTACTTGGAACAGCTTACTGTACATCCAATATAGTACATCACATCTAAGGCAGAACTAGAACTCATAATCTAGCTTGATACCTTAACCACTGCACCAAACTCTTTCTCTAGTTAATAATAATTAGAGAATGGTGTTAATAAATAATTAGAGAATGGTGCCTTTAACACCATTAAATAATATCTGCTTTCTGACATCCTTGAGAAGAACTCAATTAGGTTGATAAAAATGTTCTAAACATCTGGCTGACTGTGTGACCAACCATAATAATCATACAGATTATTTGCTAATCCCAGATTCTCCACTATTCCTTTCTGCCTGGAAACCTTTAGTGATCCTAGGCAGAATAAGAAGGAATAGCTACTTACTGCAGAATCAGAATTAAAATAGTAGCACTGAAGTTATAACTATTTCTTATCATATCTAGTACAATCCTGGCACGAATACTAGAAGTAATATTAAGGAACTTAAGAGTTGAGGTATTTTGGACATATCATGGAAAAGAAGAATTATTGGAGAAGATCCTAATGTTTTGAAAAAACAGGCTGAAAGAAGACAGGTTACCTCCTGAGACATGTTTACACTTCCAAGAATTCAAAGAGGCACCCACTGTCAGACAGTTTTGTGAAATGATGTCCATTGGTTCAGAAAGAGTTGGGAGTGACTAAATGACAATCTCTTTCTTCTGTGGGCAAGACCTCACTATGATCTTTACGCCCTTTTCCCTAAATTAGTATCTCCCTCTATTGAGAGTGATGCATTAAATAATTCTTATCAATTGCCATGGTTACATGTTCCTGAATTTCCTTGAATTTCCTCAAGAAAAAGAACGATTGCTCATGGTTTGCGCTTTTGATATTGTGAAATTGGGATGTGTAGATGGATGGATGGGTAGTGGATGGATAGGCAAAGCAAAGGATTTGAAAGGAGTATTTTTGCAAAATGTATTAGCAGAAACTAAGCACCCCTCCTCCTCCAGGTTTACATGCAGTCATATTTTGCAAAAGCTTGGAACAGCACCTCACAGACTTTCCCTGACTAAAAGCTTGGAACAGCACCTCACAGACTTTCCCTGACTATCTGTGCATATTCATGGATGCTTTAACTCTCTCTAATGGAAGCAGTCTCCATATTTGTATTGTTCTAAAAGTTGCCTCACATTCTCCAACAGCAATAGCACTTAGACTTATATATCACTTTACAGTGCTTTACAGCCCTCTCTAAGCCATTTACAGAGACAGCATATTGCCTCCAACAATCTGGATCCTCATTTTACTGAAGGATGGAAAGCTGAGTCAACCTTTAGCCTGGTGAGATATGAACTGCCAAAAATGATCTCAGGTACTTGAGAGGAGTGGTAAATTTATTTTTTCCCTTCAAAAAACCGATAACATTTCAATGTCAGATGTGTCCTTGGAAATAGCAAAGAACATTCACAAGCAATATCTCAAAGCCAAAATGGCTCCCAGATGCATCCACATATAGTCATTGAGAAAGGAGTGTATGTTATTCCTACATTATGTGTTAGTAGCAGACAATCATGGATGTAAGACCTCTATAGGAAAGGTGGACACAGTGTAAAGTTGCTCTGATTTTGACTAATAATTGCAAGGCAACAGATATTTCTCTACTGTAATATGTCTTGGAACGAATGTAACTGCTACTAGTATGGGTGGCTCCTATTTCTTTTTAATGGTACACAGAACAAGTTTCAGATAGATCCCATTGTTTCTTCAGTTTTTCATAATATGTCCAAGTGTGGAGAAAGTATGTAATTCTCTGGTGTGATGTTATTTACTGCCCTAAGTATATTTTACCTAGAATTAGTTTTTCTTGCTGATGCCTGCAATCTGCAGCCAGATGAAAGATAGAGTTGAGCTGTTTCTCTAATTGTATTTGCAGTCTTTTTTGTTTGTCTGTTTGCTTCATCCTATAAAAACAAGAACAGTACCTCCACAGTCCAGCATGTTATACTCATCCGGTTTTTCCAAGGGCCAGCAGTCATAATCTGTGTTGTCCAAATCATGCCACCCTTCTGCTAGAAGAGCCTGCCATAAGAAACATCAAAAGATTCTTAGATATACAGTAGTTTGATTTCATTCTTCAGTAAAACGTTTTCTTTCAGAGGAGCAAGAATTACTATTTTATTTATTTATTTTATCTGATTTTAAGTCTGCTTGACTCCTTGACTTCTCTGGATGACTTAGAGACAAAAGAAAAATACAATATATATATAAAAAGTGTTCTCGCCAATCAGACGAACAAACGCCCAAAGTAAACCAAGCAAAATTGAGCTGGAAAAACTTCTACAAACACCCAACCAAACGCTTGGGAAAAAAACTAGGTTTTTAATAGTTTCCAAAAGTTCATGCTCTCATATTTATCAATTTAGAAGGTAATGTAGATTCCAGACTAAGAAAAAGGCCCAGTAAGCAAAAATTGGTTAAAAAGAAAATTTTTATCTGCTGATTCAGCTCAGTGCAAACCACGCTTTTCCCTACTATTTATATATTAGTATTCATATACTAGCATTCGGTTAATGAAGGAACTGTGAGTTAAATAAGACACTTCAAATATGGGAAGACTACAGAATTTCATTTGTGTATTTGTTTGTTTGTTTGTTTGTGTGTGTGTATGTATGTATGTATGTATGTATGTATGTATGTATGTATGAATGAATGTACCACCCAAGAGCCTCTGGCCAGTTCACAAAGTTAAAACAATAAAACAAACTAACAAATGCATAAAATTCAGATAGTGAATGCTGAGTCACCATGCTCCTTTTAAAATATATAGGTAATCCTCAATTTACCACCACAATGGAGTCCAACATTTCTGCTGCTAAGCGAGACAATTGTTAAGTGAATTTTGCCCCATTTTACGATCTTTCTTGCTACAGTTGTTAAGTGAATCATAGTAGTTGGTAAGTTGGTAACACAGCTGTTAAGTGAATCTGATTTCCCCATTGACTTTGCTTGTCAGAAGATTGCAAAAGTTGATCATGTGACCCTGGGACACTGCCACTGTCATAAATTTGAGTCAATTGCTAAGAGTCTGAATTTTGATCACATGACTATTGGGATGCTGTAATAGTTGTGTGAAAAATGGTCATTTAATGAATTCAGTCTGATGGAGACACATGAACTAATTGCAGGTCCTTCCTTCCTTCCTTCCTTCCTTCCTTCCTTCCTTCCTTCCTTCCTTCCTTCCTTCCTTCCTTCCTTCCTTCCTTCCAAAGGTTTTCAGTTTTTCATGAAACAGAATCTCAAATATTACATCCAAGGCAAGTTATTTACATGAAAACAAATCCTTTTAGTTGGATCGCTGTTTTTCAACTAATCTTTTGTTCATTCCAGTCATTCAACAACAATATGCTTATAATGTCATTACAAATGTCTGGAAATACCATGGTTCATTGTAGACATGAGGGTTTTATCACCACCATTTTACATCGGTGTCAAGTAAAAGACATCTAATAGCAGGTTAAGAGCAGTTAAAATTCTATAATTTGGTCTGTTCCTGATGCAGAAACATCATATACAAGAGAGGAGCTTTCAGATTAGTTCTTTGTTTTCATGGGACGAAAGAAAAAGATGTTAAAATGCATGAAAAAATAAGAATGGTGCTATTTACATTATAACAACTAATATCAAAGACTCAACAGATATATGAATTATGATTACTATCTATTATTAACAGTTGCTTTTGATTCTACTATCATCATGCCTATAGACCATGTTGTACTCCATAATCTTTACTAGTTTGCTAAATGTTAAGTGCATTCCTTGGTTATTGTTTCATTTTGGTTATTGTTTCATTTTTGACTGTATGTCAGCTAACACTATTTTCACTGTCTCCATCACTGCCATATCATCGTTTTTGAAATGTTCCAAAAGTCTCAAGCATTTTTAGATCTTGTTTAGTCACAAGGAGGAAATTAGCTTGTGTTCCAGTTTGTGGGAGTGTGTGAGTAAATCCAATTCTTGTTTACTGCCATTACGAGCACTGTTGTTTAGCTTCTATAAATGCTTCTTTGATAACAATTTTGTAAAATAGTTTACAATGTAGATAACATTTGTAATTTTCTCTTTGTATAAATGTTACCTCAACTGATTCAATGATGTGATTAAATGATATATTACTATAAAACATTCCTGCCAAATTGTTATTGTCAGGATTATTACTATTAAGAATGAGCTTTTATTACAGAAGTCAATAACATGAAGGAAGATTGCCTACCAGTAAACTAAAGAAGATCTGCAGCTCAGGGTGGAGTGTCCTGGTAGCTCCCATACTCCTCAACATGCAGAGAAGCAGATGCCTGTTGCTGAACGAGCCTAACTTCCCCTCAGATCTTAGGCTACAGCTCAATATCTCCTTCCCCTTTTTATACCCCTTGCATACAACACAATAGTTATGGAAAGTATCCCAAGCACAGGTCTTAGGTGCCAGGGAACAAAGCCATGCCTCACGATCGCCCCCTGGTGGCCATAAAATTCTCACTTTACACTCAGGAGTTCAAACTCCTGTGAGCTGGTAAATTCAAACACAGCTCTTCTTGCTCCCAGTCCTCCCATTTTGGGGTTGGTTTTTGTGATGTAAGCACCTGCATAAATAAACAATTAATAAAATTGCCATTATATGTTTTTTCTGAGGTTGGATGCAAGTGGGAAAATGAAATGACCACTTCATGTTAGCAAGATTTCTTATACCAAATACCTTTTGAAGTTATTCACCAAATAACTTTTGAAGACTGCTATTTATTAGCCAAAAGAGGTATACCCACATAAATCCCAAGAATTAATGATGGCCATAAAACACCAGGTTTATGCTATGCAGTTTCACAAAATGCCATTAGACTAATTTGGAATTTCTTTTAAAATACAAATAATCCCAGCATAATAACAGCTTTAGTTATCTTTGTCACTTCTCTTTCATAGCAAGACTTTTCTTCAATATTACATCAACCTAATCTGGAATGGAAAAAAATACCAACTATTTTTTTAGTTTGTAAATAAATGTGGAATTTAATTGTGAAATATGGAATTCTCACTTCATGTGTTTTAGGTCAGCATTCTTGCTATATTTCAGAAATTTATCAAGATATGGCACAAATGATTCCACCTCACAAATGGATAGACACCATAGTTTAGGAGAAATTGAGATTCAATTTCTATTATTAGTGCTCATCAGGAATTAATGTTCAACTTAATCATAAGGATTCATCTGAGAAAATGACAGAGAAAATGGACATTGCAATTCACCAAGGTATAACCAGATCTATTTTCCTACCTTGGAAAAAGTTGGGAAATTGCCTTCCTTTTACTCTAGCTCAGGAGTGTCAAACTCGATTTCATTAAGGGCAGCGTCAGGATTGTGTTTGATCTTGGGGGCTGGGTAAATGTGGCCAGGGTGGGCATGATCAGCTCAACATCATTCATGTTGGGGGTGCCTGTGGCCCTCCCAAGTCCCATTTTCGCTGGCAGAGGCACTACGGGCTGTGGACTGGGGGGATTTAGTTTTAAATGTCGTGTGGATTGGGTTTTAAACACTGTATTTGGTCTTATTAGTTTAATTATTTTTTAATTCTTTTAACTTTTGTATTGGGTGTTTTTATGTGAGCCGCCCTGAGTCCCTTGGGAGATAGGCAGCATATAAGACCAATAAATAAATAAATAATAAATAAATACATTTCCAGGGTGGCCCCAAGGACCAGATCTAAGCACCCCATGAGCCAGATCCAACCCATGGGCCTTGAGTTTGACACCCCTGTTCTAGCTCTATCATTTGAACTATCAAAAGTGAAACAAACCAGAATATTTCTTCTTTTACTATGCAGAAAATGTATTTTTTATTTCTCCATCATCCTATTTTTAACTCAATAGAAATCTTACAATCACCTGATAAAACTCAAGTTATAAAAAACTCATGGCAAAAGACAATTTAACACAATTGAAAGAGATGCTTACCAAAATTGAGTTGCCACTATTTTTTGACAGTTACATAAACAGTGCTTCTAGGATCTATTGATTTTAGCAATTGCCATTTAAGCATAATATGCTATGCTATGCTATGGATATGCTGTTTATTAAGACAAAGGAACCAGAAATTGGACTACAGAATAATTCTGAATCTGGAGGATGTTTGAAAAATGAGAGTTCTTTTACTCCCACCTAGTGGTTTTGGCTCCCAATAACAGGCTATAGCTACCTATTTTATGCATGGTATTAAAATGCTAGCCCTCTTTTATAATATAATATATATGGTAATATAGAAGATGTAGGCCCTAGCAATGAACAGTTGCCAAAAACAGGAGAAACATTTGGTAATAACCATGCTTATTTCACTGGAATCTCCATCTTCAAAGTTGTGACTGGAGAAAGACATTCTTTATATCCCTATTTAAAAACAATGAAACTTGAGTCAACCTATAGATATGTCTTCTGATTTAAGTGGGATCTAAATTGGTGTAGTGGCTAAGCATCAGGCTAGAAACTGGGAGATCATGAGTTCTAATCCTGCCTTAGGCACAAAACCAGCTTGGTGACCTTGGGCCAGTCCCTGTCTCTCAACTCTAAGAAGCAGGCAAGGGCAAACCACTTCTGGAAACTTGCCAAGAAAACTGCAGGGACTTGTTTAGGCAACTGCCAAGGAGTCAAAATTGATTTGAAGATTGAAGGTGCATCGTGTGAAAAGAGCACAAGGAAGATGTGTTGGAATAGAACTCATGTTCCAGCAATTTTCTAGTTTATATATTGAGGAGATATATAACAATTGTGTAAATCTGGTCCGGTTCTTTCCAGGACTAGAATCAGGCAAGTGAGAAATAATCTTATACTCAAATGTCCCAAAGGTTCTTTTTCAGATGCAACTGGACTTTCTTGTCTTTTGAAGAAGAAGATGTTTCTTCTTCTTCTTCTTCTTCTTCTTCTTCTTCTTCTTCTTCTTCTTCTTCTTATTATTATTATTATTATTATTATTATTATTATTTATTAGACTTGTATGCTGCCTTCTCTCCCTAAGGACTCAGGGCGGCTCACAGAATAAAAAATACAATACAATAAGTTAACTAAAAAATAATTAAACAGTGCAAGCCTAATATTAAACATTAAAACTATTAAAACCATTAAAATTTTTAAAAGAAACCCCCTCCTCTTGGTTCAGTCCAGGCCAGCCTGCTGAAATAACCAAGTCTTAGGTCACGGTGGAAGGAGCGGAGATCCGGAGCAAAATGAAGGTCTAAGGGGAGTTGATTCCACAGGGTGGGTGCTCCCACAGAGAAGGCCCTAGCCCTGGGCCTCACCAGCCAACAAAGTCTGGCTGATGGTATCCCAAGGAGGCCCTCTCTGTGGGAGCGTGCAGGGCGATCGGAATGTGATGCCAGCAGGAGACGTTCCCACAAGTACCCCAGACCCAAGCCATGTAGGACTTTATATGTTGTTATTAAAACCTTGAATCTTCTTCAGCTCTGACGTGACAGTGGGGATTGGAAGACCTGAATGAGAAGCGAAATGTCTTCAAAAGAAAATGGATGAGAAGCGAAATGTCTTCAAAAGAAAAAAACAAGGAAGTCCAGTTGCCTTCTGAAAAAGCACCTTTGGGACAACCATGACATGGATGACTGAGAATCTCTACAGACTTTACTCAAATCTTATCTGAGGTTTTGTAGGAAAGCTAGCCCATTGTGAAATCTCTTTGTTAGCATGTGTTACTTCAATGTTATCCTGAATGATTGATGACAAGAAAGAAGAGCATTTAATCTGTCCTTGTTTATTGACGTTCTAGCTTTCACAGCATGATATATAGTTGCTCAATATTACTGGCAGAGAAGCATTTTCATGGCTAAATCATGGCTAAATTCTGTTAGATGCCATGCAGTAAGAACAGGAGAACGAGAGCCAAATCTATACGTGCTACTCTGGGAAGGTAAGGCATATGGCAGTCATGCTGTTTTAATATGATCCTTAGTATGATCTTCAAAACAAAATTAAAAAAAACATAATGACCATAGCTTACATATTTATTTGATTTTGTGGAACCCCTGAAAGGTGTCTTGGGGACCACTAAGAGTTCCCAAACCATACTTTGCAAATCATTGCTCTAGCCCAGTGATGGCTAAGCTTTTCCACATTGCATGCTAAAAGTGTGCGTGCATGCATGCGCTCGCTTGCATGCCTGCACCCATGATGCAATGTGCATTTGACTCCCCCCACCCCCTGCACATGAGCGCATGACCCCTGTGCACCACGCACCTCTGTGCATGCGTGCACGACCCCCCTGCATGGCGCATGCCTCTGTGGATGTGCACGCATCTCCCATGTGTGCGTCTTCCCCCATGCATGCTTGGTAGATACCCGACAATCAGCTGGCTGGCAAGGGGCGCACGCACATGCGCAGTAGGGCTCTTCCAGGCAACCTCTCGCGTGCCAGCAGAAGTCGCTCTGCGTGCCACTTCTGGCACACATGCCATAGGTTCGCCATCAAGGCTGTAGCCTATAATTTGGTAAGAAGTATTAATTGGTTCGTTAAAAATATCTGCTTCATCATCAATTACTGTTTGTTGAAATGAGCCAGTAAATACTTCATACTTTAATGTAACTATCACAATATTTGAATATAATTGTCATACACTGTGTGCACACTTATTATGCATTTTGGAGGATTAATTTTATTATTGAACAATTAACCTGCTCTCGATCAATCCAAAATGTTAATAAACCTCAAACCTGAATATTTAAGAAAATAAAAATGAGGTTATGGCTTTCTTAGCAGAATATGTGTGCACCATTATTGGGCAACTATTAGTGTGCAGAATTATTACACAACTAAATGAAAAATGAAAAAATTCCCATCTCACTCATTTATTTTCATCTGTTAAAGTGAGAATAATAAACAAACAATTCAAAAATTTAGAAATAAACATTTCTGACAGTTAAAAAAACAACAACCAGTGACCAATATAGCCACCCTTCCTTTCAATAACAGTCATAAGCCTTCCATTCATGGAGTCTGTCAGTTACTTGATCTGTTGACAATCAACTTTTTGTGCAAGAGCAACCACAGTCTCCCAGACACTGTTAAGAGAGGTGCTGTTTTCCTTCACCATAAATCTCCCATTTAAGAAGGGCCCACAAGTTCTCAATAGGGTGAGGGTCAGGTGAGGAAGGGGACATATCATTATTCTTTCATCTTTACTTTACTTTATTGTCATTGCACCTCGTACAATGAAATCAAACACCATCTTCAGTGCACATCATGACCATGACCATGAAAATAAACACAAACACACATCCTTCACCCTCCACACATTGAACTGAAAACCCCCAACTCCGCGCCAATACTGCACTATACAGCAGAATTCAAAAGAGCTACTGCCCTGGGATAGAAGCTGTTTTTCAGCCTATTTGTCCTTGTTTTTATTATTCTGTACCATCTGCCAGATGGTAATAGTTTAAGGCCTTTACTGGCTAGCCACGCAGTAGAGTACTTTGTTGCACGCAATGGAGCATTGTCCTGCATAAAAATCATGGCCTTCTTGAAAGATGCAGACTTTTTCCTGCATCTTGAAGAAAGTGTCTTCTAAAAACTGGCGGTAGGTTTGGGAGTTGATTTCAAGTCTATGTTCAACCCGAAAAAGTCCAACTAGCTCATCTTTCATAATACCAGCCCATACTAGTACCCCACCTCCACCTTTCTGGCATCTGAGTTGAAGTGGAGCTCTGTGCCTGTTACTGATCCAGTCATCTGGTCCCAAGAGTCACTCTCATCTGGTTGAGCCTTCTCGAGAACGGCGGCGGTTTGTGATCGCCCACGACCGCAGCCTGGCTCTTGAGAGCCCCGATCCTGCAAGGTTCGGGCTGAAGCTGCCTCAGAGGGGCGGCGGAGAAAGGGAAATCTGCCAGCCAGAGTGAGGGGAGCCGATCTCCCCTTTTGGGTCTGGTCTTTTCCTCCAAGACGCCAAGAAGTGGTGGTCAAAATGGCCACCTCAAGAGAAGGTCTCAACGGGATTAAGATTGGTGCAGGAGGAAAGAGAGAAGTCGACAGCAGAGGAACCGAGTATCGGATGGTAAGATCAAGGCACCCCGGATTAAGATAAAGATGAGTTTTTAAAAAGAGAAACAGAAGGCGCAGTTCCAAGTGAAGGAAAAAATAAGTAAAATATTTTTGACAGCTATAAGGGGCTTCAACCGAAAGGAAGAAGCCAGCGTAAGAACTTAAGTTTGGGGCTCGGAAAACTTTGAATATCAAAATAAAAGGAAAGGGTTAAGACTCTGTGCAGAAAGTGCCACTTTGTGGAGAAAAATTGGAAGCTAAAGAAGTAAGAAACTATCTTGTTCCTTTGTGGATTGGAGTTGTTACATTTTAAAGAGACGCAAGACTCATAGAAAGTGAAAGCTTGAATACACAAAGACGGACTACCGGACTAATTGGTGATATTGATATAGACTCTGGACCTGGGTTAGGATCATAGAAAATTTAAAGAAGAAGAAATAAGGAAAATTAAAATTTTGGTGGTCATCCAAAGAATTAAAAATGGAGTTTAAAAGTATGAAAGAACTGTTACAGGAAGTGACTGAACTAACTTGGCATGTTGCAGAAAATATGGGCATTCAAATGCTGAATAAAGAAGAAGGAGCCTTGGAAAGGGTGGAGCCAGCACAAGAGAAAGCCATCTTAAAAAGACAATTAATACAAAGATTAATACAAATAAAAGGGAAAGGAAGGGTGGCTAAAAAAACGGAACCTAAGAAAGTATCTAAAAAGGGGAACATTTATGAAATTAAGCATGTTAGAAAGGTTCAGAAGGAAAGGAACAGAAAGGTAAAGAGAGAGAGAGGGATTCAAACTGGATAGAGAAGGGGAGAGCAGGATAATAGGGAGGAGAAGGAGCCAGCACAAGCGAAAGCCATTTTAAGAAGACAACTAACACAAAGATTAATACAAATAAAAGGAAAGGAGGATGGTCAAAAAATGAAACTTAAGAAGGTAATTAAAAAGGGGAACATTTATGAAATTAGGCATGTTAGAAAGGTCCAGAAGGATAGAGAGCAGAAAGGTAAAGAGAGAGAGAGGGATTCAAACTGGATAGAGAAGGGGATAGCGGATAAAAGAGAGGAGAAGGAACAAGAAACAAGAACAAAAGATAGAGAGACACGGAATTACATAATAAAGAAAGAAACTTGTTTGCATAGAGATAATGGCTAACGTATTTAAAAGGGGGTTCTGCATGAAGAAATGGTAATAAGAATATATTGTAATTATAAAAGTGTAAAACAATAGGGGTTACTGACAATTTTACTGGTAAAAGGTCACATTTTTATTTATTTACAAAAGAAAGCTAAATGATGATTAGATGAATTGAATTAATTGAAATGATTTTAGAAAATGCCTAAAAATGAGATTTGTCAATAACCAAGATTAGTTATTTTTATTATTATCTTGGAACCATAAATAAATCTTAGGGGGATATGTGTTGCAGAACCCGATCGATTAGAGATATATTGTAAGGGAGCTTTTCTCCTTTTTCTTTTTCTTTTTTCTCTATCTTTCGTTTTAAAGGGAATGATTATGATTATGCTACTATATTAACCACTGAGGTGTCACTTTCAAAGTAGTAAAAGGGGGCAAGTCTAGGTTTTTTTTCTCATTCTTTTAGTGTTAAAATTTGTACGGATTTAGAATTATGGAGAGAATATGTGATGAAAGGGCAAATCTGACGGACAAAAGAATTCTGTAAATGATAAAAGAGTATTAACAATGTGAAGATAATTAAAGGATAGATATGGATGAACTTTATCTTTAATATGATGGGCAAATATATTGTTATTTGTAAGATTTATAAATGAAGTTTTTAAAATATATATATATATTTGCAATTAACTCGAAATGAACTGGGGGCTATACAGATTGAGATTAAGATTTGAGATTAGGATTAATTTCTTTGACCCTTTGTCTGCTAAAATGGAATAGAAGTGAAGTCAAATGTTTAAAATGAATATAGATTACTGTCATATTTGCATGTAAAAGTGACGACCGGAACATGCTGTCTACTGAAAAGAGCTGTTTTAAAAATTGTTAAAAATTGAATAAAATTTGTTTGAAAAAATTTCTTTGACCCTTTGTCTGCTAAAATGGAATAGAAGTGAAGTTAAATGTTTAAAATGAACATAGATTTACTGTCATATTTGCATGTAAAAGTGACGACCCGGGAACATGCTGTCTACTGAAAAGAGCTGTTTTAAAAAATTGTTAAAAATTGAATAAAATTTGTTTAAAAAAAAAAGAGTCACTCTCATCTCATCAGTCCATAAAACCTTTGAAAAATCTGTCTTCAAATATTCCTTGGCCCAGTCTTGCCGTTTCAATTCTTCTGTCTTGTTCAGTTGTAGTCTGATTTCAGCCTTCCTGTGATGACCCGTAGTTTCTCAAAATAACCCAAAACCCAAAACATGAATTAAAGTCCGGAATGCCTTCAACTTAACTGTTTTATTAGTCAAAGGTTAAAGTCCCAAAAGTAAATAAGGAGGCAAAAGGAAAACAAGAACAAACTGTCTCAGTGAAAGTTCCGAAGCAAACCAAGATAGGTAATTATATGTTCCAAACAGATAATCGGGGAAAGTCCTTGGGAAGAACTCCAACAAAGATAAACCTCCTTCAAAGGAAACACTAACTTGGACTCCAGCAATTCTGACTGTGCACTTACACACTTATATACATAGCTCCCAGCTGTAAGCCCTGAGGAGGATCATGCCCCTCTCCTCCCAAGGAGACCACGCTTTCCCTGATCCTCTCCTCCCTGCGTGCCCTGGGATGGATAGGAGATGGGCCTGGATCCTCCTCTGATTGCTCAGCCGGCCTCTGCCCTTCCCCAGCCTCCTCCACCAGCTCTGGAGCCACACTCCCACTCCCTGTTGGCTGTTCCTCCTCTTCCTCAGAGTCAGTCTCCACCAGGGACATGACACTTCCTTACCTTGGCCATGTCTCTGAGCACTGAACACCTTGTACTTCTGGGCACCCCAGGTAGGTTACAGTTCTAAAATATGACAGCACTGGAAGATAGTAAGTTCCTGGTAGCTTCATGTTTGATTCTTCTCAAATCTTTGGCAGTTATGGTGCGTCTTTTTTTCTCAACACATTTCTTGTGACCCTGTTGACTATTTGCAACAAAACGTTTGATGGTTCTGTGATCATGCCCCAATATCTTAGCAATTGCAAGAGTGCTGAGTGGTGCATCGCTCTGAAAGACTTTTTACAATTTTTGACTTTTCAGAGTCAGTTAAACTCCCCTTTTTAGCCAATTTTGCCTGAGGGAAAAAAGTTGCCTAATAATTATGCACACCTTGATATAGGATGTTGATCTCCTTAGGCCATGCCCTCCCTCATTATACAAATACACATCATCTGATTTGCTTATACCCACTAAGCATTTAAGTTTATACAGCTTGAAGGTAGAAAATATGCATACAAAGGATGATATGGTCAAAATACTCACTTGCCTAATAGTTGTGTATGTGGTGTAGTCTGTATTTTTACAGATTTCTTTTTTTTCTAGTCTCATTATGTACAATGTAAACATGCATGCCTTTATGTACCTGCACCAAAGCATAATGTTTCATACATCCAATGGTGGTGCAGGCTGTTAAATGCCTAGCACTTAATTCCAGCTGCCTGCAATTAGTGCAGGCTTGAATCCCACCAGGCTCAAGGTTGACTCAGCCTTCCATCCTCTCGGGGTAGGTAAATTGAGGACCCAAGATTGTTGGGGGCAATTAGCTGACTTTGTAAAAATGCCGCTTAGTAATAAGCAGGCATATACAATAGAATGAAGGCTATTGCTGAGCGCATTGGGTTGCGCTCCAAAAATTGTAAGCTGCCCTGAGTTTCCGGAGAAGGGCGGCATATAAATATGAATTTTTTAAAAAAAAGAGTTCACTATCTCAGAATCAAGTGGTACAATAAATGACCCAAGATCTTTGCCAGAAGGTATCTCAAGATTTTGTTGTTTTTATAAATTTCTGGATCTCCCAGTAACTAGTAACTCAGAACAAAACATGCTGCTTGAGGGGTTCTTATCTTGTACCCACTTAGTCATCTAAAATTAATATGGTTCAAGTCTGGTTTACACAATAAACCCATAAATATTCAAGAATTACAGGCTTGCTGAATTATAACACATGAGAAAAGAAGTGGATTATTGTTTCGATCCTTTCCTTTATAAAGCAATTCTATGCACAGAAAAGGTGCTTATAGAAAGTTTTCTATACATTGTCATGAAGGTCTCCTATATTCAGAGAATGTTATTAATAGTGAAATGGTTGCATACTTGTGCCATGATGCCAGGAGCTGAAACTTGAGATATGGTAGTGTAACCTTGCTTTCATCATTTTAATGAAAATGAAGGGTCTTGAAGACAGCTCAGTATATAAAAGCCATTTTTCCAATTGTTTGGAATGGCATTAGCCAGTTTTTCAATTAGTATTATTTTCATTTTTCAAAAGTAGAATAATAGGCATTATGAATTGAATTCTAATTAATGTTACTTTAAGTCAAACACAATTTAGTTTTGTGTCTCGCCTTCCCTCCTTTCTGTCTTGTCCAGCCTACTTTTGGAATGTGATGTGTGTGTGTGTATGCTGTGAAAGTTGGACCATAAGGAAGGCTGAGTGCCAAAGAATTGAGACCTTTGAACTATGGTGCTGGAGAAGACTCCTGCGAGTCCCTTGGACTGCAAGGTGATCAAACAGGTCAATCCTGTCAGGAGAGCAACCCTGACTGCTCTTTAGAAGGCCAGATCCTGAAGATGAAACTCAAATACTTTGGCCAACTAATGAAAAGGAAGGTCTCATTAGAGCCTAATGCTGGGAACAATTGAGGGCAAAAGAAGAAGGGGACAGCAGAGAATGAGGTGGCTGGATGGAGTCACTGAAGCAGTAAGCGTGAGCTTAAATGGACTCTGGGGGCAACTAACAACATACATACATACATACATACATACATACATACATACATACATACATATCTTTCCCATCTTTTCCAGTTGAAATCTAATATCAAAGTTTAATCCTACATATTAATACAATAAATCTGCTTCTAACATTTACAAATAAGTGGCCTAAACTGGAAATACGTATTTACAATAATCAGTTTCATCGTGGGGTGCCATTTGAAGAAGAGCTATATACTACAAGCAATTATTTTTCAGAAGCATATTGATTTCCAGTTATTAAAATGCAGATTAAAATCTACAAAGCATGGGATTAGAAAACATCAAAAACTGTATTGACGAGGTCAGATAATAGCACTTTCTGATTTTATGTTTCATCAGTATTGCATATATAACAGCTTTTCAAAGTTTAACATCTAGAAAGTGTGAGGCCTTTAAACACTAAATATGAATTTTTAGTAAGCAGAAAAGAGATTCAACCAGTATAGAACTTTTCAAAACAAATATTTAAATCGCAGAATTTTTAAAAATGGATTTGCCCCTTACCTCCATTCCTCCCACCCCCAAATGCATGTAAGGGATATCTGATCTATACCGATAGATGGCAGACTAACACAACACACAAAAAATACTTAGAGACTGATATTTTTACAGAATACAAACAAAAAGGTATGGTATTTTAATCTGTTTAGTTGAGTTATATTTTGCTTCTTCTCCAAAGAGTTCAAGATAGTGTCCCAGTCTATGCATCTTTAAACATTTAGCAATCAGAACAACCAACTAATTTGCCTTTGCTAGTTTTAATACCCAAGGTATATACAGTCGGCTACTCAAGTACATATTTATTTCTTTAGATTTTTTTTAAAACAATAATATCATGAAATATTTTCCTATCAGTCATTTCTCGGCTTAAATAATTCCTTGCCAAGATGCTTTTCCACCTACAAAGGAATGGAATTGAAATCCCTAATTAGGAAAGAATTAAGTTCACAAGTTGAACTAACTACAAAATCTGTCTTACTTCAACAGCACTTAAGGGATATAAATAGAAAAACATTATCTCCAGCATTTTATTTATTTCTTTTTAATTTATTCACTTTTACAAACCAGATGCTGCAATTTTCAAGAAAATTGAGCATTTTTTTCTGATTGAGTTTGCTGCAAAAATGTATATAGTACATGTTAACAGACTGACATTCATGAGAGCAAGGAGTTGCTTCAATAATTGTTATTGTTTGGGTTTCTTAGCTTATCTGAACATCTTCATGCTGTGTCTGTTATTGGCATCTGAACCAAGGAAATTTATTTCATATCTTCACACAATTGTTGAGAGAATTTAGACCAGTTATGGTTTTTACTTATTTATGTATTAACCAATTTTGTATGGCCACCTATCTCATGAAAAATTAGCCTTGGCAGAGTGTAACAATCAGATAAAACAATCATTATAAAAATATAAAAGTCAGCATGAAAAGTTTAATGTTATTAAAAGCAAAATTCCAAGCAAAGAGAGAGAATATATCCATTTCTGTAGAGCTTTTGGATAGAGAATGGGACAACTTCCCATGGCCAATTTGCTGAGGCCAACTCACCATGGCCAACTCCAATTCCCTGGAACTGCAGGCCTGGTAATTGGATCTTTAGGGACTTCCATAACATCAAGAGCTAGAGCTAATCTAAAATAGGGAAATAAAATATATTATAATATAAATATAATATGATAGTAATGAATTATAATGAAATGAATGATATTATGTATTAGGTAATGTAATAGTTGAGATTTGCTCGAAAAGAATGATGTGAATTTATAATTAAAGTCTGATAAGGTGTTAATAATAATATAATATAATAGGCATAGTTGATATATATAATATGAATTATAATTTGAATGTAGAAGGGAAAGACTGCCGATATTGTGCACAAAAGATATGTACCAACCAACACACTGTACAATGGAAAGATGGCTTTATTTGTTGTTTTGTGTTTGTGTTTCTTTATGTTTGTTGTTTAAAAATAAAAAATTTGGGAGAAAAAAAAAGAGCTAGAGCTAATCTAATTTCAGAGAAGGGAGAGAATACAAGACAGATGCCATGACAGAGAAAGCCCACCAAATCTAAGTCCCTGGCACATGCATCTCATATAATATCCTTGTTGTAAGGATAAAATTAGGGGAAACTCCTATACATGGGATATAAATACTACAAATAAAAGATCAAACAAATAATGCCAGCCAGATATCCTCTTCAATAGCTGAAAAGGGAACTAAGTTAAGTTTTAGCAGCAGACCCAACAGAGTCCTCCATATACCTTATGTCTTGAAAATAATGTTACATGAATTTCTGTTTTGTAAGTAATTTGTTTAGATATATCAGTAGTGAAATAGAGGCTCTGCAACTGTATTATTTTTTATTTAATTTAGAGGTTGTAAATTATGTCCATTTCAAAATTACTACAAAAAAGAAGCTACTGCTTTGTATGTGTATTGCATTGTGTTATGAGAACTAGCCATTTCAGCAAGTAACTGTGACAAACATTCTTGCCATTTGGGGAAGACTCTAATGCAGGTGGCATGCAGAGCCATTTATGTGGGCACACAAGCCCCAGCCAAACTTACCTCACTGCACATGCACGCACCTCCCAGCTGATTTTCACCCATTTTCGGCCTTTTTCGGCCTCCCAGAGGCTTGAGGGAAGCCTCTGCAGCTTTTGGAGGCCAAAAACAGGCCCGTTTCATCACTTCCTGTGTACCAGAAGTGACGAAATGGGCCTGTTTTTGCTGCCTCCTCAAGCCTCTGGAAAAAAGGCCTCAAATGGGCTGAAAATCAGCCGGGAGGCAGTGCAGGTAAGGGGGCGGTGGTGGCGGGGATTGTGCGCGCATGCATTGCCTTCTGGGTGTTGGCATGGGAGCGAGTGCACGTGTGCAAGCGCACACAATTTTCAGCACAGGAGCCCAAAAAGGTTAGCCACCACTGCTCTAATGTATACCCACAATAAAAATGCTAGTTAAACTGTTATGTATGCAGGTTTGAATGTCATTGGTTTAGTTTGAACTGTTCTTGTAAAATGTCAGAAATGATTGGTTTAAAAAGTGCGGGAAAATCCTGCACTCTGATTGGCTGGCAACTGCGGCTGCCGGCTATAAGTAGCAGCTGCAGCCCAGCCAAATCAGGTCTGTTATGAGCTGTAGTCACTAATAAACTCTTCACTGAAGCACTCTTCATGCAAACTTAACATAAACAATAGTTAATATACTATAATTTCTGAGTATAGAAATTTATTACTATTTGCACTATTCAGTAGCAGCCAATGACTAAGCAGGAAAGATTTTCCTCATGCAATGGAAAGTCCTTTGTTTATTCACCTTTTTCCAATTTATTTTAATTTATCATATATATACAGGTTGCCCCGACTTACAACAGTTCATTTAATGACCACTCAAAGTTACAATGGCACTGAAAAAAATTGTCTTATGACCGTTTTTCACACTTACAACCATTGCAGCATCCTCATGGTCATATGACCAAAATTATCCATTGTCCAAAGCATATCCATTGTAGATTTCATGTACTGAAGTCAATAAGCCACAATGAAAATCAAGCAAAAATATTGATTACAGTTACAGAATACAACTGGAATAAAACAGTGATAACTCTAATATGGCCAGCGTTTTGATGATGACCAAAACATTGCTAAGATTAATGACACCCTTATAATTTCATCAATCAGCCAACTGAAAAATTTAGCAGATGAATAATGTAGCTAACAATGGGGCAGCTCATTGGGATTTTCAAAGACAAGGACTAGGGGATAGAGTTGTTTAGCATAATGTCTCAAGTTTATGCTGTGTTTATAAAATGAGTACGAGACCCACATCTAACTTCAGGAGAAATAGGATGTGCTAGTTAGGTTATTTGTTCCAGGCAAATAATTGTACTGGAGATTCTTAATAAGCCAGGTACTTTTTGTCTATCTGCAGATGTGTTCAGATTTGAAATTCAGGGGGCAGGGGTGGGAGAAGAAATTAATTTCTTGATCCCCAATTCCTAGGTGAGTTGAAGAGTTCTGGGCAACCTTTTCAACCATTGGCCTCTTTTCGATTTTATAAGTATATTTTATCAGCAAATCAAAATTTAATTCCTTCTAGAAAACATTAGTACTTTCCAATCCATTTTATTGTTTCAAGCTTGTTTTTTCTCCTTATATTTAAAAAAAATAGAGACTTTCCCTTAGTAACATCCAAAAAAAAATCCAATAAGACTACATCTATGAAACATAATGTACTTGGCAGGGCCTGTTAGCTCTGACTGCTTTAAAGAATAGCCATAAAACAGGGAAAGAAAAGCGGGTTTCTAAATGAAAAACAGTCAAGATATCAGCTTGGAGCATATGTTGGATATACTGTCAGTGACAGAATTCTACATCTGTTACAGAGAGAAATATAATGAAGTCAGATTGTGGAACAAGATTACTATCTTCCCCAATAATATTGGAGATGCTTGCGGAATTACTATAATGGCTTCTCTGTTTTAGTGCCTCATTTGGAATGCTCTATCCAAAATCCAAAAGCCGCCTGGGAAAGCCAAGGAAAATCATCAAAACCATAAAAAAGAGAAAATTAGAATATTTTGGACATGTGATGCGACACCCAGAAAAATATGGCATACTTCACTTAATTCGCCGAGGAAAGATTGAAGGCAAACAAGGTCCAGGCAGAAAAAGAACACCATGGCTTCAAAATCTAAGGGACTGGTTTGGACAAAACTCAGCAGCACTATTTTGCACTATTTCATGTGGCTGTTGATAAAAATAGGATTGCCAACACCACCAACTTCCAATGACGGATATGGCACAAGAAGAAGAATCCAAAATACATAAATAAATCCCCAAGGGATTTACTACAATGTTAATGCTACTTGATGACATACTGTACTTATTGTGGTAAACGTTAACACATACATTTGGAGATTCTGTCTGTCTGTCTGTCTGTCTGTCTGTCTGTCTGTCTGTCTGTCTAGCTAGCTAGCTAGCTATTATCTCTTAATTTCTAAATATATTTGTAGCGCTACCCCTGAAAGGGCCGCTGGAGTCCCAGTTCTCCTTACCCTTTTGGTATGGCTGCCAGCCCACACTGGTCCGTCTCTTAGGTACCTTTAGTGGCCTAAGTCATGTAGTGTTGTGGTGGTCAGTCTCCTCTCAGCAGGCTGGTCACATGATGGGGTGATGGTCAGTCTTTTCCCAGCCAGCAGATCATGAGATGAGATGGTATTCATGTGGCTGGTCGGCCCTTCTTCCTTTCTCTCTCCTCTTGCCCTCTCTTGGATTGCCTGCTGAGCTCTCCTTCCACTGCTCCTTCATGGATTCCTCTGCTTGCCCCACAGAAGCCTCCTCTATCCTATCCTTTTCTCTCCCCCAGGCCCGCCCCACAGAAGCCTCTCCTATTCTCCCTATTGCCTTCACTCCCTCTCTCTTTTCCCAGGCCTCTTTCTCCATTTCCTATCCTTTTTGGCCTCCTTTTTCCGCTCCCCCCTGAAAGGTAGTTATCCTCCCTCACCTTACCTTCTAGTCTTTTTTTGTCTCCCCTTCTCCCCTGTCTCCTCCTCTTCCTGCCAAAAAATCTCCTCCTCCTATTCCCTTCTCCCCACCCCCACTACATATTTATTAACATTTACCAAAATAAGTACTGCATTTACATATATATATATTATTTTTTCCCAGAGCCACTATCAAGGGCTACCTAGCAGTAGTAAGACCAGGGAAACATCAATATATTTTTGCATTTGCAGACTGTCATTCAGTAGCCTGTTTCGGGTTACCCAGACCCTTGTTTTAAACTCTATTTTTAATTGTTTTTTTAACTATGCTTTTTTAAAATATGGTTTTATGGTTCTAACCTATAAACCACCCAGAATCACTTGGATAGTGAGATGGATGGTGTACATATCTGATAAATAAAATAAAGTATAAAAAATGAAGTAAAATATTAAAATAAAGCAGAATAGAACCAGACTAGAAAGGTAAAACAGAAGTGGAAAAATAGAAATTTATTGTTTTAATGAATTAATAATTAGTTAGTTCAACATGATACCATGTTTCCCCAAAAATAAGACACTGTCTTATATTTTTTTTGGCTCCCAAAAACACACTAGGTCTTATTTTCGGGGTAGGTCTTATTTTTGGGGTAGGTCTTATTTTCGGGGAAACACGGTATGTCCATCTTTAGAGAGTAATGAATGACAGAATTATATTCTGTAATTTATCATGGAATATGTCTCTGAAAAATTATTTAGATATTTAATGATTTTAGTTAAAGATTTAACAAATGTGGCTAAAGCAAGTTTTTTTTAAAAAAATCATTTGGGACAGGGATTTTTTGAAATACATCATGCACATTTTTTAGCATCAAATACAGGGTAAGCAATTCCAAATGTAACAGTGAAAAGTAGTGCATGATAAAATATCTGAGTAAAGTTCACAATGGTGTTTACATTATCTCCCCTCCTCCCTTCATTTATCTGGCGCCATTGATTAGCTATCTTGTAATAGCTGGCTCTATCTTTCCAGACTGATAAAACTCATAAAAGCCCAAATCTACTATAATATAAAACTAAGTTATAAACCTTTCTCTCAAAATTAACTCATTAAACTATGGAATGGCAGTGTAATGAAGGTATTATATAAAGTACTCTTCAAGTTAACTCCTACAGGTCCCTATGTAAAAATGTGGACAAATGGGCTCATTTTGAAATCTTATAATACATATAAACTCTGCATTATTCCATAGCTGTAAATGTTCCATTCTTGATATATAATTATTAAGATGTAAAATCTATCCCCCCATGCATTATACACAAACCTGCTATTTGTTTCTATATTTATGGAAACCAATGGCATACGCTCTTATTGAATGGCTGGCTTATGCTGTTCATGATATTGTTTGCATTTGTGTCTGTGTCTGTGTTATTTATTTACATGTTTCACAGGTTTTGTAGCCTGCTGCCCCAATTTGCAGGCTCTAGTCGAGTATTTCTCAAACTTGACCACTTTAAGATGTGTGGAATTCAAGTCCCAAAACTAGAATGGGAGTTGAAGTCCACATACCTTAAAGTTGCCAAAGTTGAGAAACACTGTTCTAGTTAACTTAAAAATCATTACAAACTAAAACAAATGAAAGGCAATTAATAGAAACCCCCAGATTGCCACATGAAGGATTCAAACCTGGTTAAAACCATAGGGGAATCATGTTTCAACAGCTTTAGGAAGTACCAGGAGAGAAGGAACTGTTTGAAATTCCAATCACAAGGAGTTTCAAAGAACAGGGTCTGTAACAGAGAAGGGCTGCTATCTGTTCATCTCTTCCTTATCTAACACCAACTGGGAACTCTAAACTGGTGTTCTAATAGCATTGGCTAGAAGTCTGGTCAGGTCCAGGAAGTTGTTGTGAAGAAGTCATTGTCCACAGGGGATTGAGAGAAGATAGAGCTTTTATTTCTATACAGAAGCAGAAGACACCTCTGGGTTTCACACCCAAGGTAGGTAAAAGGTAAAGGAGTCCCTGCGGATTTTACTCCATTGCCGATTATAGGGGGCAGAGATCATCTCTGTTTCAAGGCTGTGAGCCAGGATGGTCCAAAGACATTTCTGCAGTCATGTGGCCAGCATGACATCACAGAGGGAATGTTATCTTCCTACTGAAGTGGTACCTATTTATCTACTTGCATTTGCATGCATTCAAACTGCTAGATTGGCAGGAATTGGGGCGAGGACAGGGGCTCACCCCATCTTATTGGCATTCAGGTCTCGAACCTGGGCTGCTGGCTTTCCAGCCAACAAGCCCAGTGTCTTAACCACTGAGCCACTATGCTGTCCCAAGGAGTGCCTCAGAAATCATGCGGAGTTATTTTTATACAATTTACCACAGGAAACAAAAGCAAGATGATTGTTGATTGGTTACAAAGTTACACAACAATTGCACGTGTGCACAAAGCAAAGCCATCCCATAATACTCCCTTAATTATTTAATTCTACTTCATTATCATATCAGTTGATTACTTCTGGGTGGGTTTCTTTTTACTATGCTAATGATGAACTTTGCTTCTCTCCAGACCTTTTTCTGAATCTCTGTAACCACTCCTTAAGCTAAATATCACATCACTTCCTTGATTCTAGTAATGAATTCACTTGCAAGGTATCTTCTCCAAGTGTCAAAGCCACAACCTGTCAGCTAGTCTACATAGGAGACATTTGTGGTCAACCTATGGAATATTTGTGGTTGACCCTTCTAGTTCTTTCTGAAAGGTATTAAAGGAATGTTACTTCAAGCAGGAAAGGGCACAACTAATAACTCTGGCTAAAGTTACTTTGTAGCTTACAAAAGCCTCCAATGACTTATTAGTAAGCTAATAAGCCACCAGACCCTCAAGCTGGAGGAGTGTCATAGCTACAAGTAAAACTAGGCAAATTTCCGTTCATTCTATATTAAAGGTAGTCCTCAACGTATGACCACAATTGAGCCCAATGCTTATGCTGCTAAACAAGACATGTTAAGTCAGTTTTACCTCATTTTACAGCCTTTCTTGCCACAGCTGTTAAGTGAACCACTGCAGTTGTTAAGTAAAAAAGATTGTTAAGTGAATCTGGTTTCCCCATTGACTTTGCTTGTCAGAAGGTTGCAAAAAGTTGCTGGGACACGTCAAGCATCATAACTATGAGTCAGTTGCCAAGCATCTGCATTTTGATCACGTGACGATGGGAATGATTGTGAGTGTGAAAAATGGTCACTTTTTCAATGCCCTTGTAACTTTGAATGGTCACTAAATCAACTGTGTAAGTCGAGTTATGAATGTTTTCATAATATGTGTTCCAGACTTTTTCGGAGGCTGTAGGGAGGCTGCAAGCTGTTTCCGATGCAACACCAAGCACATTACTACTTCTCCAATGGAAGCTTGTTCCATGCTTTCATATTTTCACTATTCTGAGTAGAACTCCCTGATCCAGAGTCGGATTTAGCTGTAGCTTGGGAACCCATGGTCTGAAAGAGTCTTCCCAAGTTTCACAATTGTGTTCATTCATTCCAGTTTTACTACATGAAATTACAATAATATGAATGTAAATTAACTTGCCCTGTGTATTTCACATGATCCTCATTCATCGATTAATGTTTCTAAGAGGATCCTTGCCATCGATTATGGACTTCTTATGTGTCTTGGCAATATTCTTGCTGAATTCAATTGTTGCATAGCTCTTCTTTCTCCATTAGCATAGAGCAGGGGTGGTCAAACTCAAGGCCCATGGGCCAGATATGGCCTGCGGGGTGTTTAAATCTGGCTTGCAGGGCTGGCCTGGAAATAGCAAAGGACCAGCCCACGGTGCCTCTGCTAGCAAAAATGTGGTGCGGGTGGGCTGCGCACAGCTCCCCTGCATCCCATTTTAGCCGGCAAAGTGCTGCAGGAGGCCAAAAATGGGTCATGGGGAGGGGGGCAGGAGGTATCCATCCCACTTCCTCCGCCCGCCTGACCTGTGGAGGAGAACTTCAATGCTGATCTGGCCCACAAAGAAATCCAGTTTGACACCCCTGGCATTGAGCCTCCACCAGTTCCTAAACAGAAAAATGAATTTGAACGCTTCAGTTCTCCTCTTCATGATCCTGAAGGCATCTGTCACTTGAAATGATTTTATTTATTGCAGCTCAACTCCACTTATCATAAATTCTGCCTATTGCGTACCTTGGCTCTGACTACAGCGAACTACGTACGTACCCTTTTCTTCATTAGTCTCAATCATCTTCTGTCGCTGTATTGGAAATAACCAGTGGATGTCGGGAAAATGAGGACCCAGATTGTTGGGGGGAGGGGAATATGCAAATAATGCTTCTACTGTATAAACCACTCAGACAGTGCTATAAAGTGCTGTGGAGTGGTATATAAGCCTAAATATTATTGCTAATAGCAATAGAAATGTCATATAATATAAATATCTATATCAGTTATAAATATCTGCATCAGTATAAATGTCTGGTGTTCTGGATAATGCTTTGTAAATGGAAGAGAGAGATAATAAAAAAAGAATGCAATCCCCAGCAAATCTTGCATCAAAAGTTCATGTCTGGAAAAATACAATAAAAGCAAATATAGATTCTATTAATTTGCATGAGTACCAGAGCTTGTAGGATGTTGCTGCTTCGTGGGAATAATATGCATTTTTAATTAAAGACAAGCATTTCACATAGCATAATATACTTCTTGTTGTTGTTTCTTTTTAATTATATAATATACCAAAACATCTTCATCTCTGGAAACAATTCTAAATGGATTTTGTAATGAAAAATCCCAGGCTTCAAAACTGCACACAAGGAGCCTGTTTAATAAATGCTGGAGCAATTCAACATTTCTAAATATGCTTCCTTTAGAAAATGAGACTATTATCTTCTGAGTCAAGTTTTTTTTAAGGCCAAATTCAAATGTATCTTAAAAAGTCTTTTACGAAAGGACACATTTGAGGGGTTAATTTTAATGTCTGATCTTAATTTCATTTTGGTTTTAAATAAAAGTCTAGACAGAATAAAGTGAGCAAATGTTTGGCAATAATGGGATATAGCTAAGCAGAAAAAGGCTTTGTTCTTCTCAAATATGTATTGCTCAGGAAGATGTGAAAGCCTGATCCTGTCCAATTAAATTTGGAATATTTGCTGTAGTAGCTGTCTCATTTTGGGGGGTAAATTAAAACAAGACATTTGAGTTGAACCTCCTTCTAGTGGCCATCTGGGTTTTTGCAGTCCAAATTGGATAGTCGTAACTAAATTAACAGCACATTCATTAACTGATGTGCAAATCAACCAAACCAATTGATTTCATTTTAGTCAAGGGGTTTTTTAAGGTGGCAATTGTATGCACCTCTTCACAGAAGGAAGTTCTTTTGAAATTCGTGGTCTTTGAGAAAATATGCTCAGGATGGCTACAGGATTTACAGGCAAAGAACTATGCAGTTTCTAGACTTTAGGCTGTAATTCTGTTAATACTTATTTGGAAGTAATCCCACCAGATTCCACTAGATTTATTTCTGAAACAAAGGACTTGCATTTAGAGCTGTGTTTAAAACTAGACAACCCATTGCCCCCGTCAATAGTTTCAGAGATATTTCCTTACCAGATTCCTCAATGCCTCCAACAATGACAGAATTTCTAATGTATTGCTTTCACTGGAAAATTTCTTTAAAACTCAGGGGGCCATTCAGAGGTGTACCTGCCTTGAAACTTGCCCACCTTGAACTGTGTAGCACAGACAAACAACAGGGGATAGCCACAGTAACTGTTTTATGACAGTTTGTACTATGTTTTATAAATTTTATGTCACAAAATGTTTTATGAAGTTTGCCAAATTTCAATTCCATGGGAGTTAGATTTTGGATGCATTCAGTAGCTTAGCCCATTTGAGGTGCCATGGTTCAAAAATTGTTGCCCTACTGTTAAAGACCCAAGTGTTTTAGTAGTATATAGATGAACTGACCTCCAAAACAGCTGACTTTTTCACATACACACCTGGATAATTAAACCCTAAAATTTCAGTTCATATTATTAAATGACAAATTCTTGGAATATGATTTTTCCCCCTGGGATCCAACTAAAACACTTTATTCCAGGGCTGTCAAACTCCTGGCCCCTGGGCTGGATCTGTCATGTGCTGGTCATGCCCACTCCCGGTTTAGCAAAGGGGGGAAAAGTCCTGATACATCATGTGATATCGATGTGACGATGTGAGTTTGACACCCCTGTATTATCCTATTCTTTTATATTCATTTACATAAGGTTATTCTCAGAACACAAGGCAGACAACCATGATTTGCCACAGTACTGTGGGACAGGTTAAAACCCCAATAAATTATGGTCTTTGAGAAGTTCCCTCAAGAATAGAACTTGTTCATTAATCTTCTGAGAAGTTTATTGGAGGAAAGAAAGAGGCTGGGCTGTTTCATACAGCTACACCTTGCTTAACAAGCACTCCAGAGTAAGATAATCCTTTTTTAAAAAAAACAACAACATAATTCTCTAACAAAGGGAATATGAGATAGCAGTGTAGGTATAAACATACACAAACATTTACTCAATTGCCAACTTCCTCATTTTGTCAACCTAGATTTCCTATCCCAACTCAAACCATCCTGGAGCTATTTACTCCCTGATAAAGTGATACTCTTGCATATAAGACAGGACAAACAAATAAACACCATATAATTGAGTTTGCAATTGTTGGTTAAAACTAATTCCCTGTAAAACATAGTACCGATTTGAGAAATCCACTGACTTCCCCTATATGCATATATAGAGATTAATTAACTCTCCCACACATTTATTAGCCATTCTCTAATGTGGACACACATATTACAACAAGGATACACATACCTTTACACATACCCCTCTCCTTTCTTCCAACCGAAACAGCAAAGAAAAGTAAGAAAAATACAGAGTGGAGATGGAGTAGAGGAAGGTAAGGGAAGGAACAGAGGAAAACAAACTAGAATGGAGGAGCAGAGAGGAAGAGTCAAGCAATTTAGAAGGTTTTCTACCAGCTGGCACAATACATAAAACATTGTTCAGTACCTCACAATGAAAGTCCAGTCCAAAAAAAACATGTGAGAATTACTTTTCTTTATTAAGTATTTGTTATTTCAATAGTAATTTAAGTTTTCTGTTTTATTAAAATGACTTGCTTTATGGACCCAGCATATGGCAATCATTTTTATTTCACCAATACATCTGCATGCATATGTATGTATGATACTCTTGAGTAAATTTCGTGGTGCTGCTATGTGAGTCAGCACAAATAATTTTTCCATTACACTGGCTGGTCATTCAATTACACTTCTTTGTTTTTCTCTCTGTATATATGAACCTTCACCATCAAATAGCATTTATCTTCCTGTAGTTACAAATTATACAGATCTGTTGTCCCATTTAATGAAAAACAGACTAATACAATGGAGAGTTATCTACTTCTCTCTCCATGTCTTCTACTTTTTTCAACGAAGTTTATTACTTTTTTGTGGCATAAATACAGATACCCTAAAAAGAATCTAAGATGAAGTAAAGAGGGGTGGGGGAATCTAAAACACAATCCTGTTTTATCATCTTGCTTGTAAATGAGTAATTACTTAATGTGATTAACTGGGCAGAGCATTTATTTATTTATTTGTCAGATATGTATCTTGCCTTTTTTCAGGAGGTCAGTAGCGTACACAGCATTCTTTCCTCTTAGTTTTCTCCACAACCACAATCCTGTGAAGTCAGATGAACTGAGTTAGAATGACTAGCTCAAACTCACCTTGTGAGCTTCTATTTCTGGGAGGAAACTTATAATTCCCTGGGGCAAATCCAATACTTTAACCACTACACCACATTGGCTCTCCAATTATACAATCGCCGACCGAGCCACTGACATTTCTTAAACCACACTAACTAATTGCTAACTAGGGCATAAAATGGGAGACATTTTATTTTTTTTACTCCAATGTAAAGTCAAGTTAATTTTCCACCTTTGTTTTCATGCTAGAATTATGTCAGAATTCCATAAGAGGGTCTAAGATTCTGCACATCCTTAAGACTCTAATAATCCCATTCACATTGGCAGATCAACAATGGTAAGAAAAAACTCCATCATCTAAAGAAAACCATCATTAGTCTCTCACTGCATGAGATAATTACTCCATAAGTTAGCACCATTGCATATATCACTAAAACATTCAGAAATCTTTCAACAATCATATATGGAGCCTGGAATAAAGACAGAGTTATTTTTGTCAGTCAGAAATTGCTAGCTAGTTTGCACACATTTGAGTGAGATGCTCAACATAGCTTTCAATGGAGTTGGTGGCAGAATTATTTTACATCAACAGTCATGACCAAAAGCCTTGGAGAGCTAAGCATTGGCCAGCCAGAATCATTATCTATTCTACCATTGAAAAAATGAAAGTAATTTCCTGAGGCCATTGGGCAAGAAAATAGTTGTATTTAGAGGGGTGTGTAGTAATGCAGAGGGCTCTACCCAACAGAATTTAATTTTGTTTGTTTCAGTGTTGGGAAGACTGTCCTAGCCATTATCTTAATCCAGAAGGTTGGGAGGAATAAGAATAGTAAGGTATAGTTATTTATAGTCTACACTTACCATATACAATTTTCACAATGTTACTTTATAAATATATGATTTTGTGCCATCTCTTTCGGAAGCAGAAATGGGCTTGGGAGAGGTATTCATGGTGTACAGTAAAGTGCTGGAAGACAATGTCATGTGTGTATAGATTGGCCTCCACTTCACTATCTTGGCTACTGGCCAAGTGTGACTGAAGAAAAATACTATTCCAAGATTCTAACTGACACCTCAACAGAATCTCTACATGAAATGGAAGAGTATCGTTGTGACTTTCACATAAGGATCAAAATTCCTTTGATAAGCTCTTCTTTAAGGTACAGTAATATATTACCATGACCTACTACAAAAGCTGTGTGGAAATGAAATATGTACAACAAATTTTCTCATTCATCTGTTCCTCATTGTTATAAAACATGGGCTAACTGACTAAGATAATAACAAATGTTTTGATACACATTTCTGGAAAGGAATGTATATATTTTTAACTGCTGTTATAATTCTTTTTCTTTCCCAGATTATTTAAGAGGAAGCAGGCAACTGGATTGTTGGGTGCCCAAAATCAAATTGTTGCTTTTTCTGAGTGCATGTTGATGCTTTTGAGTATCTGTAATAAATCCAGCTTCATCTATGACTTGATAAACAAAACGCAACACTGACAGGAGTCCCAGTCTCTTTAGCTGGATGAAAAGGGAGGCAGCAGATTTAATGTCTTGTGTCACTACTGAAAGCGGGGTATGGAGATAGTGTGAGGATTGTGAGCCAGGGTACCTTGGCTGTTGTGAGAAGCATTGTTCTGCAGGGGGCAGAAGTGAGGCTATGTTTTTCAGGTTTGGTTAAAAAGACAACAGGTGGTAGTGCAATTGTACTATCCTCCCAATTTCATGTCAGCATTCCTTCTGGTTGCAGGATGATTTTGGACTAGGCCAGACTTTTGGAACTGGGAAATTTTAAAACACAAACACCACCAATCTGGGATTGAAATGGATTATCCTGAGTGTATTGTTCCTACTCATCAATCCCATTTGGCTCCTTGGTTTTCTAAGGAGCTCTAGGAAATGAAATTGGCAAAGATATGCCTGAAATGGTCCTGGCAGAAAACAAGGATGCCTGGTACAACAGATACCATCTCAAATATGAATGTGTGCTATGGTGATCAGGACAGGATCATCAAAGATGACAGAAATGACATCCTAAAAAAGAAAAAAAAAGAAAATCCACCATTTTGCAGGTCAGGGGTTGTGTGATATTTTTTTAACTAACAGATTCCATCACCTGACAAAAGTTTGTAAAGCCTGAAGTATATAATATTATAAGTCACACAAGTAAATAAATACCCCCCCATGTCCCTGGCTATCTTTTTGTTGCAATGCAAGTTACATGTCCTTATAAAATTTTCCTAATAGAGAACATTATGTTCCTTAGAAAAATAGTAGTGCCAATGGTGAGAGAGATGTGATGTATCCTGTCCAGTATAGCAGCCCACTTTGATGCATTACCTGCTCAGAAATATGATACCAACTTATCCCAGATTTAACTTGGTGCCCTGTCTGATTATTCTTTTGCCAATGGGATAAAATTTGCAGCTTACAAATATCACTGAGACAATCTTGCCTTCTGTATAATCACAAATTCATGATTCATAAGAAAAAGGGATAGAGAAAGTGGGAAGAAGCAAATTCAGGCAAAAATTACCGCATGTATAGTTCTTACAGGGATCCGTTTTGGTGAAAGACATTTATACAGTAGGAAGGGAAGGCAACAGTATGGGTGATTATTGAAGGAGAAATCATGTTTCTCACAGCTTTCCCACAAACAATGGAATAACCATAATTGTCTTATTTCTGTCTTTTCTATACAGATGTTTGGATGCCTGGTATAAACATACAATTTAACACCATGGCTGTGTTCCATATCCATTTCACCACATGCAGATGTAAATACTGTAACATGTGAGCTTCCTAGTATTTCTTATTAGCCCACCATTTCACTAAAATGCTAACGCTATATAAACACGGGTCAGTCAAGGCAAGTGAGGCATATTCAAAGCATTTTTGAGAAAACTAAATGCAGCAATTAAATAAGAAGCCTTATTTATTTCAATTTATTTTAGAGCATTAAAACCATTCCAACAATCACTACTGAAATCTGAGATATTGTTTAAGTTGGCATCAGTAATTGCAAGGCTGATATTTAAAAACAAAGAATTGGAAGTACAAACATACTCGGTTAACGTCAAAAAGAGCCATGTCCATTTCTTCCCCATTCGCATGGATGTGTCTTAGTCTTTTAACGGTAAATAAGATTGAATCATTATATTAAATGTTCATAAAGTTCATAAACAGTGTTCATAAATGTTAAGTTTGCATGAAGAGTCAGACGCGAAGAGCTTCAGTGAAGAGTTTATTAAGTGACTACAGCTTGAATGGACCCGACTTGGCTGGGCTACGGCTGCTTCTTATAGCCAGCAGCCGTAGTTGCCAGCCAATCAGAGTGCAGGGTTTTCCCGCACTGTTTAAACCAATCCTATTTGACATTTTACAAGAACAATTCAAACTAAACCAATGACATTCAAACCTACATACATAACAATAAAGAACTTATAAACACATTAGCCCCAATTTTAGAAAAGTTCTTATTGAACCATTTCATTTTAATTTGTTTCATCTTTATTAAATTGAGCCTGTGGCTTATGCTGACTTGACAGCGTGAAATGTGCAGGTGTTCAGGAAATCAAACAATTTGCAGTTCAGCTTATTTGAAAGAAGAGAAAGTTATGAGTTGGTCCAGGAATTAAATATGAGGAATGGGTAGGAATTTAATGGGTTATAAAAATAAGAAACTGAACTTAGAAGTGGCAAATCTGAAACATGGCAGGCATTTTCTTTGACACGGTAACATCTTATTGATCTCTTAAAGTTATTGCTATAGTTCATAACTTCCGTGCAATTCATCAGAATCTGATGGAAAAGCCAAGGCATTTTCAGATTTATGAAGAGTCAGTGAGGTGTCATTATCCTGGCAGAAACATATAGTAATGAAAGAGTAGGACAAAAAGATTTCAAAAAGGATAAAGTTGTACAGTACCACAAGAACATAGAAAAATCTCTATCCAAGACAAATAGATATAACAAATTTATAAAAAGATAGGCTGCTTGTTGGCTATCTTCTTCCGCTTGAGGAATCTTCTTCCGCTTGAGCTCCGTTTGGCTCCCGATCTTCGATCCTTCCGCCATGATTTGAAAACCTGGCTCTTTCTACAATCTGGGTTGTGCTGACTCTCCTGGGTTGGGTTATTTAATTGGGGTTTTAAACGTTAATTCGGCTTAAATGTTTAATATCTTTTTAATTAATTTAATTTATTCACTGTTGTATTTTAATTGTAAGCCTTGAGTCTTCGGAGAGGGAGCGGCATATAAGTCGAATTAATAAATAAATAAATAAATAAATTTATGAAACTGATGTTTAAGTGAATAATATAGAATAGAATAGAATAGAGTTGGAAGGGACCTTGGAGGTCATCTAGTCCAACCTCCTTCTTAGGGAGGGATACCATTTCAGACTATACCATTTCAATCTAATGGTTATCCAATCTCTTCTTAAAAACTTCCAATGTTGGAGCATTCACAACTTTTGGAGGCAAGTTGTTCCACAGATTAATTGTTCTAACTGTCAGGAAATTTCTCCTTAGTTCTAGGTTGCTTCTCTCCTTGATTATTTTCCACCCATTGCTTCTTGACCTGCCCTCAAGTGCTTTGGAGAATAGCTTGACCCATCTTCTTTGGGGCAGCCCCTGAGATATTGGAACATTACTATCATGTCACCCCTAGTCCTTCTTTTCATCAAACTAGGCATACCCAATTCCAGCAACCGTTCTTTATATGTTTAGCCTCCAGTCCCCTAATTACCTTTGTTGTTCTTCTTTGCACTCTTTCTAGAGTCTCAACATATTTTTATATCATGGCAACCAAAAGTGAATGCAGTATTCCAAGTGTGGCCTTACAAAGGCATCATAAAGTGGTATTAACACTTGAGATTAACACTTAACATATATAGACAATAATTTGTGTTGTGTTGTGCTTCTTGAAAGTCATTCATTGGAAAATGTCATTCTGTGAGCTGATGACTCTAACAATAAGACTTTGATTAGTCTTCTACTAAAGAACGTATAGCTGTAATAATTTACTATGCAATGCTGACATACAGTATATTATACTGTATATCAAGCATCCCCAATCCCCGGGCTGCAATCCGTTGGGAACCAGCCACGCAAGCGGCAGGTGAGTGTGCAAAGCTCCATTTGTGCATGTGCGCGCACAAAATCATCCCTCCCCCCCAGCCTCCGCTGCCAGTCCATATAAGTTGGGAGTGCTGATCTATATAACTTACAATGCATTGCTCACAAATTCATGATAAGTTCATAACAGCAGTGGAATGTATCTTTTGAGTCTGTTCTACTTATTTATGAGGATAGTACAATAGAATTTTCTACTTTTTCTCTCTTAGTTTTTTTTAATGACATATGCTCTCCTTTAATCTGTTTACATGATGGGCCAGATTCCTAGTTACTAATATTTGGCAAAACGTGGAACCTGAATGCTGAGATTTTGCAAAATCTAAATGTGCCAGAGAAACCATCATGAATTGGTGAATCTATCCATTTGTCCCTCTGTCTTCATGTGCTATGAAATCAGGGGAGCCAATATGAAATTGTGATCATAATGCTATTACATCTAGTATATATATATATGTGTGTGTGTGAGAGAGAGAGAGAATCTGGCTGCAGAGTCCAATTAGAATAATAAATGCATGCATCTGAAGGATGAAACACACATTTTATTAGCTGTAATTAGCATTCATCAATATGTGTCTTCTGTTTCAGATATTGTACATCTTTCTATCTTAATTGTAGTTCTGGAAATTGATTTCCATCCATTGTAAATATACACACGCATATACAAATACAGCAGTTTTAAGACCATTAAATAGATCTGATAAGCAGAACATTGAAGCTATAATAAAATCGTTGATCTCTGTTGCAGAGAGATTATCATTTTTTATATTTTTAATGTATTCTTACCATGCAACAGAGTCCAGCACAAACCATAAGCAATGCAAAAAGAATGAAGTACAATAATATCAGCAGTGGAGATGGAAATCATTTAAAATCCTGAAGAATAAGCCCATTTTTGCATTGATCTCTATACAGGACCTATACAGACAATTTTGACGCTCAGTGCTCTGAGTTCTGGGGCTGCCTTGACTGTATTGCAGGTGTGCATCCCCATGGCTGCTACAGACACATCATAAGACAGTCACTGCAAGTGCACTGCTTTTCTCATGTATTACTCAGCATTTCCAAACTGACTAAAGATTTACAGAAGAAAAGGCCTCTAGAAAATGCAGACGACAGGACAGTCAGTCATGACTTGGCAAATCCAGCATTTTGAAGTTTTAAAGAAATATTGTACCTGCAAAAAATTCAATTATTTCTGTTCTGAATATTGTAAACATTTTAGCAGTAGAAATAGCACTTAGACTTATATACCACTTCACGGTGCTTTTACAGCCCCCTCTAAGCAATTTACAGAATCAGCATATTGCCCTCAACAATCTGGGTCCTCATTTTATTGATCTTGGAAGGATGGAAGGCTGAGTCAACCTTGAGCCTGGTGAGATTCGAACTCCTGGAGTGAGCAGTGAGTTAGCCTGCAGTACTGCATTCTAACCAGTGGTGGGCTACTGCTGGTTCGGACCGGTTCTAGCAAACCGATAGTTCCGACCATCAGCTGGCCCCGCCCACCCGCACCCGCCCTATCCTGTCCTATATTTCCTTCTTTCTGGCTCAGCTGAGTCACACAGTGCAGCTGATTTCCACGCCTCAGCTGTTCTACTTACCAGGGCTGCTCTAGAAGGTACGCAGATGAGCTTCAAATTGCTGTATTTTGAATGCTGTGTGCTCACGGAACTATTTGTTAAACCAGTTGCAGCCCAGTATTGATTCTAACCACTGTGCCACCATGGCTCTTACCTTATTATTATACTTTAGAGGGCCAAGAAATGTGCCCACCCATCATTCCCCTTCCAGTTTACAGTTTCTCATTCTTTTCATCTTTAACCCACTAATCAACATTTTGCCTTGGTATGCTAAGAACAGCTATTCTAGACAATATGGGCCATATATAATAGGTAGCATTGATGGAGAGGTTTTTTTTTTTTGCAAACTAGATCAAAAATATGCAAGGCAGTAGTATGGATCTCCAGTTATTCTTAAATAATCCATTTTTCACATACATATAACTTACAAATATAAATATTTCAACATTGATGGCTTTCAAACGTTGCAGCAAGCAACAGTAAATATTTCTTTTTGAGAAGATAAGGCTAGAAGTGTATTGACAGCTCCACCACCTTATAACTAACTGTAGCCCAAACCCCACTGCATGTGTGCCTAGGATAAACAGTCACATCAATACCTGATTGTTTTTAAAGCAAACTTATGCAGCTGTGCTTGAAACCCCAGAAAGTTATTTAGGGTACAGAAGGAGACTCTTTTGACAGATACCTTTCAGTTCAATTCACAGCTCTGAAAGTTTTCTAGTCTTACAAGGACAGATGGAAGGAAGTTTCCTTGTCTGTTTTCACTATGAGACACCCATGCAATCCATGCTTTTAATAGCTGAAGGACAGCTATTCAATTGTTGGAGCTTTGCCTCTGTAAAACGTTTTAGCAGAATTTTTGTCTATGCAAAAATCACGTGAAGTATTAGTATTGCTTTATAAAACCCTAGTAAGGCCACATCTGGAATACTGCATACAGTTTTGGTCTCCCTATTATAAAAAAAAGATGTTGAGACTTTGGAAAAAGTGCAGAGAAGAGAAACTGATTAAAGGCCTGGAGATGAGAACATATGAAGAAGGGTTGCAGGACCTGGGTATGGCTAATCTAGAGAAAAAGAGGACTGGGGTGACATGATAATGGTATTCCAGAATTTGTGGGACTGTCACAAAGAAGATGGGGATTCCAAAGCCCTAAAGGGCAGGACAAGAAACAATGAATGAAAACTAATCAAGGAAAGAAGCAATTTGGAATTAAGGAGAAACTTCCTAACAGAGAGACAATTAACCAGTGGAACAGCTTCCCTTCAGAACTTGTGGGTTACTGGAGGTCACTGGAGGTTTTAAAGAAGAGACTGCAGAGCCGCTTGTCTGAAATGGTGTTGGGTCTCCTGCTTGAGCAGGGGCATGGACTAGAAGACCTCTAAGGTTCCTTCCAGCTCTATTCTGAATTAAAACATTAGCCTTTGGTAAGGAAATGATATTTCTAGCCTCATTTTAAAACATTTTATTCAGCAAAATATCCATGTTCTAAATTTTAAAAAACCTTTTCACCCTCCCCTTCCCTCCCCAAATCACTATATAGTCTTTTTTTTTCTTTGCCTTCTTGCAACAATGATCTGATGGGCAGGAGACAATGCTATATTTGTGAATAATCTGCCTTCCACTTATCGTAAGAATCTTAGGAGGCCCTGAGTTCAATCACTTATGGATTGTAGTGTGCTTCTGTACTCCTTTTTATGCTTCAAAATAAACAAAACCATACAGATACGACAAGCAAATGCCTGAATGTACTTATTTTCTTGTACTTATTTTCTTATTCACTTCTTGTAAACAAAAATATATGTGCCGGGAAAAGAAAAGTAGTAATTTTCCAAAAATGATTATGGAAGGATACGTATTGCTCCAGCATTAAACCACTGAGATTTTCCTGAGAGCCAGGCATACTTTGAAAGTTTAGAGTTTGCAGCCCAGTCTGGATGGAGAACATGAATGATGATAGTCTTTAATCTTTGGCACTCCACTGCAGTTCTGAATCAGATGAGCATCTTTATATTTACCACTGATATCACTAGAACAGCAGTCTCCAAACTTGGCAACTTTAAGGCTTGTGGATTTCAACTCCCAGAATCCCTCCTTCAGTCAGGTTAGCTCAGGAATTCTGGGAGTTGAAGTCCACAAGTCTTAAACTTGCCAAGTTTGAAGACCCTTGTTTTATTGTTTATTTTTTGGCCTTCTGATTTTAACCATAAAAAGTCAGTTCTCTTATTCTGTGACTATTAAGTTTACTCAAGAGCATTTGAATAGGATTTTTTAAAAATATAAATAGACAATATTGAAAGAGTCATCTCCCTCCAGGTGCTTATTTTTCTACAGCGAACTATTTTCTTCCATATGTTTAATAACTTTTCTTTGATTACTGTTTCCATCAATTTGCTTAGAAGAGCATTAAAATAACGGGCCTTTAATTCGCTGAAACTCTTCTGGGTTCCTTTTTAAAAATGGTGCCTCAATGACTATCTTCCCATTCTCTATCTCTGTAGTATACAACAACACAAAAAGTCATTCAGTTTCCATTCAATTTGCATATCCAACTTGGCTCTTTTTTATTGTTGTCTAATAGCCTACACAATTTCCTGGCTGATTTCTTATTATTAATATTTTAATGAAATTCTCATTGCAGCCCTTAGTCTGTTTTGTTAAATTCTTTTTATTTTTCTACTTATTACTACTTTCTACTTTTTCTGTTGGAGTTTGGACTCTTTTCTTTAAAATGATCCTTTCCTGAAGGAAGCCTTCCTATCTTTTACAGCTTCATGATCACTACAGGATCACTAGGCCACCTCCTGATGTCTCCTTTCAACCTCTTTTTTACACATCTACTTTTTTAGAATTTTTCCTTTTCCAGTATAATGTAGCTGTGTTGGAACCTGCTGCTAAATTTCCATATATTTGCTATTTTCAATTGCAAGAACTTTATCTTTACAATGTGAACTTTGACTTTTGTAATAATTCAGACAATGTCCCCAAATATGTAGTTTATTGTACCAAACGATACAGCAAAGGAAGTATTTGATACTTGGGATATGCATTACAATGGGAGAGAGCCAATTTGGGCAGCAGCTAAGGGCCCTGGGCTGGCAGATTACAAGTTCTAGTACTGCCTATAAGTTCTACTCCAGCTGGATGACTTCTTGGGTGTCTGACTCTTTTCAGTCCTAGGAACCAGGCTGTGGCCAAAAAATCTTCCCAATAATATTACAGGGATTTGTCCAGGCAGTGCCAAGAGCCAAGTATAAGTGAAGGACCCAAAAAAGAAGGGAGAGGTAAGCCCACTCACATCAGGAGTGGGCTGTTGGAGGTTTGCATGGCTTCAGGAGAGCCCCTAACTATGATTCTGTGCAGTTTGAAGAACCCCCAAATCCCATTCCTGGCTGGTCCCGCCCACCCCACCACTCCAAGGAGTCCCCACATGGCCCGTTTTGGATGCAGGTAAGTGCATGGCACATGCAGAGGCTCAGGAAGGATGAAAAACGGGCCTCCCAGAAGTTCAGAAAGGCCAGAAATGGGTCCATTTCCAGCTTCCAAAGAGCATCCGGAGCTTGGAGAGGCCATTTTCGCCTTCCTGGAGGCTCAAGGAAAGCCTCCGGAGCCCGGGGAGGGCAAAATGGTGCAAAATGGCATCATGGTGCAGGAAGCTGACTAGGCCACGACCACCATGGCCATGCCACCCAGCAACTGGGCAGAGAACCCTTTGCTAAAATTTTTGAAGCCCACCCCTGACTCACATGGTGTAATACTTAAGATGTAGAGCCAGACAACCAACTTGTAGCCTATTCTCAGTCACAAAACTCACTGAGTGATTGTTTCACTCATTCTCTCTCAACCCAACAGACCTCATACTGGGGTTCCTGCTGTAGGGACAAATAAGAGGAGGGAACATAATTATTGTTATGCCACTATAAATCTATCCACTAACCAGCATATCTCTCTGCTCTGGAAAAGTACAACTTTTCATTATCTTTCAGGGACATATATTTCTACAACCTACTTAACAGAGAACACAGAAAGTACTGTACAAAATATTAGACTAAAATTCGGACAACCATTCTATTCTAGAAGACAATCTTTATTTGGTCTCCTTTGCAAATGCTTCTGGTTTATTCAAACTAAAAGCAGCCAAAAGGGTATGTGTGTAGGTGTCTGTGCTAAAATATGTAGACTGGAAGTCATCAGTGAGAGAATACAAAGAACTAACCTTCCACAAACCCACATGTGTGGAAAACCTGAAGAACTCAAATCTTCCACAATAAGGCACAATCACTAACATTAAAAGATGCTGAACCATTTGATCTTTAATCTTATTTTGAACAAAAAGGGGAAAACTGACAATGGCAATTACCTGCCTTCAATGCACTGATATTACACATGGCTACAAGATTGCTATCCAAAATTTACTACTTTGTTCTTGATGGAAATATGGTACCCAGAGGCTTTTAGAGATATTTTATTGCAGTCAGCATTCCTAAGTATTTTCAATGAGTATTTCCACTTTGTACTGCGTATATTTTTGTTTTCCTTCCCAAATATTGAAGATGCAATTGGTAGAGTAAAATTATGGCTTCTCTTTGACCTTGATCTGCATAAAACTTAATCATATTCCAAGGAAGAAGTTTTGAAAAACACGCAAAGAAACGTAACACCCTTCCTGAAAAATTCCTAAATCCGTGTGTGTGTGGGGGAATGCTCTTAAAAACATTGCCAGACGAAAACACAACAAGAGCTAGAATGTTGCATGGCATCTAGCATTTGCAAAGCAGCACCTGGTTTCTATTTGAAAAATGACATGAAAAGTTCCGACTCCTTGCTCCACACTTAATGAAAGCCAGGTGGCTGTAAATCAGAGCAGGGGCCTGAGCCCCTCGAAATATCCCTAATTAAATTGAGGAAACCACTCCGTCCGCCTCTTCCATGAAAGTAATCATGCTAATGAAAAATTGGCACGCAATGAGGACAAGATGCCCCCTTCCCCAATCATTTGCTTTCAGATAAAGTGGAATTTTACCCTCACACTCTCACAGAGCGACAGGACCCCCGTCACCTGACAAGAATTTTAAAAATTGTGTAGTGCAGCTATGTGTGGAAAAGAATTGTTTTCCTGTCAGCGTATAGATTCTGTATCAGAACTGCTTTTAAAGCAAAATTTGACATGGCTGGGACATGAAATATCGGAGGGAAACATTTGGTTCAGGCCAAATAATTCTCTCAGGAGAAGATGGAGCCCATCCCTCATGATATATTTCTTCTCATTGAAACAGAACTTTGGAAAAGGGAAACTTCTGATCAGAAGGACCACTAGATTTTGCAGGAAGTGAAATTTCAGAGGCAAAGTAAACGTTGCAGGAGAAATGTAAAAAAAGAAAGAAACAAAGAAAGAAAACTGAGCCTAGTTAATGAAGCAAACATGTGGCCTCCACAGGGATAATCCTTGGAGTTATCTGATATTCAGGTCTCCATCTCTAAAGGTGGAGAGAGAAATTTACCCTTCGGGTGAGAATCTGACCTCAGAAACCCCCTGCCAGCTTCACAGAAACCTCCAAGGTTGTGGCTGATATTATTTACTTTCTTTCCAATGAAAGCAGGAGCAGGGACCTCTATCCTTGGGGGAAGGATAGGCCAAAACAGGAAAGATGGCAAATGCGGTGTCAAAATCCAAAACCCATCCTTCTTTTATGCCGAAGGTAAAGGGGGGCATATACTATCCTAGTTTGTCCTTCCTCTCCCACCTGCAGTCAGTACTGATTCCTTTCACAAATGGAAGAGAATATTTAAGGCTGACTTTAAAAAAAAACAATGCTGAAGTACTTTTAAAGGTGCCTCACTTTATTTGATATGAGGTAGTTCATCATTTAAGCAATGGGACCCAACCATCGTGGCTGACGTAGTCCTCAACGTACCACCACAAGTGACCCTAAAATTTCTGTTGCTGTGAGAATCCTCTTAAGTGAGTTTTGTCCCATTTTATGACTTTTCCTGCCGTATTTGTTAAGTGGATCGCTGCAGCTGTTAAGTTGGTAAGATAGTCGTTAAACGAATCTGGTTTTCCCGTTGACCTTTGCTTGTCAAAAGGTTGCAAAAGGCGATTACGTGGCTCTGGGACACTGCAACCGTCATAAATGTGAGTCAGTTGTCAAGAACCTGAAAGTAAATTACTTGGCCATGGGGATGCTGCAACTGTCATAAGTGTGAAAAATCTTCCTAAGTCACTTTTTTCAGTGCCATTGTAACTTTGAATGGTCACTAGGTGAACTGTGGTAAGTCAAGGACTACCTGTAGAAATCAGACCTCACCCTATTCAGTTGTAGTATAAATTGGGGAGGAGGCAGAGTGAATGGAATGTAGTACAAACACTACAGTTGTATTCTATTAAGCCTGGTTTAGAATATTGTGTGAAGCCAGCCAGTTGCCTAAAAGCAGAACGATTTCCTAAGTTTGTTGGAACTGTATAACCAGCGTTCAGATTCACACCATGGGGACTTACACCACACCAGCTTTAATTTTGTAACATGGGAACAATCATGGCTTTCCCACTACAGTGAGCTGAAAAAAATCGAGCAGGATAACAACTGTCAAAGAGTGGGCATTAAAAGCATTATCTAAACTATTAAAAAACTAATCCCTCGCTAAAGGCCTTGAACACCTCATTAACTTGCATGCTGTTAATCAGGCTCCGGCATCTCTCCACCTGGTCTCCTATAATGACAGTTTGTTTTGGGAGGGATTAGGCACTCCTGAGCTATTTCCCTGGATACCCCGGAGTGATCAAAAGAAGAGGTAGGGTTCCCTCCTGCCTGAGTCATCTAAAACAGAAAAATAAACTGTCCATTAAGGAGCATTTCTAGTCAAGGAACCATTCAGAGTCTTGCTTGTAGTAGCAAATGATCTAAACAGCCAATTCTAAACTTAAATTCCAGGTAGTGTTTCGGGCCATGTTGTGTTCATTTTAACACGATTTGCCTAGCAAACAATGCTGATTGCCACGTTGATATTTGATAAATGACAGGGTGAAATCTTGACTGCTAACACGTCAAGCTTTTTAGAGATAAACATAGGCATTTTCTTCTTTCTCTGCTGAATAGAAAAGCATGCATTAAGCAATTTTTATTTCTTTGTTTAATTTTCTCGTACTGCGTACTATATTATAGGTTTGTCGGTAGAAATATTAACCATTTCATTTTTGCTTTCATTATTATATAAAGAAACGTGCTCCTGAGCAAGAGTGTATACAGCTTCTAGCACAGTGATTTTGATTAAACTATTAAATGCTAATCAACTTCAAAATAATATAATTACAACTCACCATTTAATGCAAACAAAAATACACACACAGTGGATAATGTGTTCTATCGTCCTTTTAGCAACCACATACAGAGATTTTCTCCAGGACAATCTGTCTCCAACTTTGTTCTTCTATCACATAATGCACCTATCACATAATGTATCCAAAGCATGATAATTTCGGCCCCGTCATTTATGCCTCAAGTGAAAATTCTGGGATGTTTTATTCATTGTTTCCTTTTCTTAGCTATCCATTTAATTCTCAGGAGCCTTCTCCAACACCAATATTCAAAACAGTGGTGGGATTCAAATTTTTTTACTACCAATTCTGTGGGTGTGGCTTGGTGGGCATGGTGTAGCTTGGTGGGCATGGCAGTGGAAGGTTACTGCAAAATCCCATTCCCTCCCCACCCCACTAACCTGCTTTCCAGCTCCATTCTCCTGTGCAGGGCAACAAAAAAAGACCCAGCCGATCAGCTGGGACTCAGGAGGCAGAGAATAGATGGGGGCAGGGCCAGTCAGAGGTGGTATTTGCCGGTTCTCCAAATTACTCAAAATTTCCACTACTGATTCTCCAGAACTGGTCAGAACCTGCTGAATACCATTTCCGGTTCAAAAGCATTCATATTCTTTCTATGCTCTTTCTTCAAAATCCAAATATTTTGCCATGTTTCATTTGGACTACGCCTTTCTGACTTGGGTCTAGCTTCCTCGTGTGGAGAATGATATGTTTGAAATTCCTACTTTAAGAAGCGCAGGTCACAGGTTGACATGGTCAACACCATCAAAAGCCTTTCTGTAATCAATTGTTGGAAGTTAAAACCCACCCTTCTTCTAGAGAAATGAAACATCCTAGGAAATATTAAAAAGGCAGAAACTCAGCCCCCCTCACCTTTGTCTATGGGCCATTAAGGCCTGAGCCAGTCTATCTACATGACAAAGGTAGGATTAGCCCTCTACCCATCTCACCACATGGCACCTGGGAAGATTACATCAGCCAGCACTCAAACAAGCCTGGGACACAGACAAAGCCTAGAAAGTTAGCTAAGACCCCCGCCCCCTGGGAGTCTGACAGCCAATGGGATACATTTTTTGCACAGGAACAGGAAATACTAAGGTGGGGCCCAACTGAGGGTATAAAACTCAGGCACTCTCAGCCTCTCAGCCCTTTTTTTTTTCTTCACCCAACATCTTGAAGCATGTGATTGTCCTTTTTCACTCAGGAGCTCCAAGTCATGTGATCCTATCCACCATTAAACCATCTTTCCAAACAGCCTCCATTTTTCCAATGTCTTTTCCCCCACTTGCAACTGAACCCAGAAGGATATTTCTTCCAACACAATGAAACACATATTGACTTCTTTTGGAGATTCTGTCGTTTCCTCAATAATCCAGCATGCATCAGCAATAATATCTCACACTCCTTGGTCTTTTTTTAAAAACCAGTTTGAATATTTGGCATATTCTGTTACATATAGAGGTCTAATCTCTGCAAGCACAAACATCCGTATATCCAGAGATATACACACCTTAAACAAAACAAGCATTTAATCTGTCCTTGCTTCTTTTTCCCCCTAATAATGGGTTAATTACATGACCTTTCAAACTATCTGATTTAAAAAAAAAAACAGTCAAATGGCAGAGTATAACAATTAATTTCAATGTGTTCCAGGCAATGAAATGTTCATTTGGTTCTTTTCATAGACTTGGCAACTATTACCGCTGGCTCCACGCGAAAAAAAAGAAAAAAGTATTTTCAACCATTTACCTGTGGTAAATAATGTGCCCAGCTGCTTGTTTGTACGCTACTTTTAAAAAAAATCTGTTCTTTGATTGGCAAACCTGCACTCCAGTGAACATTAACTTAACTGCATGTATTGAAAGTCTTTGCAACCTGAAGCTTTGCTGGCCTTGCCAATTCCAGCAACGCCTGGCACAGGAACAAAAGAAAAGTAAAGTAAAAAGATGTCTGCTTTGTTGGCATTTCCCCTCCCCACCTTTCTTCAATTACTTCATCCAAATCATTTAGAAGAGGTTTAAAAATCCAGAAGGCTCACAGGCAACTTTACACTCAAATGCAAGTTCTTGGAAAGCACAGGGTACTCAGCAAAGCTGGCTAGGATCCAGCAGGGAACTCACAAAGCTGCTAGTGTTTTCCCTTCCAGGGAAGCTGAAAAGTTGCTTCTGAATGCACGGTTGCTCCCTTCATCTCTTTTGATGGCATGAAGCTGACATTTATAGACTTCAGCTATGGTTGTTGCTCACCACAGCTTATTGGGAACAGGAGGAATAATGGCAACTGCCATCCTTTTTTTTTTCCTCCACACAGGAGAACAGGAACCCCCTGGGTTCAGTTTTTCAAAAGTAATGACTTTTCAGCTATAAAATGCAATTTATTATGGGAAATAATTTTTTTTAATTACATTTATATGCCGCCCTTCTCCAGAGACTCAGGGCAGCTTACAATTTTTGGGATACAACCCAATGCGCTCAGCAATAGCCTTCATTCCATTGTATATGCCTGCTTATTACTAAGCGGCATTTTTACAAAGTCAGCTTATTGCCCCCAACAATCTTGGGTCCTCACTTTACCTACCCCGAGAGGATGGAAGGCTGAGTCAACCTTGAGCCTGGTGGGATTTGAGCCTGCACTAATTGCAGGCAGCTGGAACTTAACTGCTAGGCATTTAACAGCCTGCACCACCAAGGCTCTATACACAATTTCTACACACAAGATAAAGTTGGAGCAGCGATCTTGACAACTATGGCAACATATCATCCTCCCCAAAAACTCTGATGGGTACTCTACCACTGGAGGTTTTAAAGAGGAGATCGGACAACCATTTTGTCTGAAATGAAACCATTTTGTTTCCTGCCTGAGCAGGGCGTTGGACTAAAAGACCTCCAAAATCCCTTCCAACTCTGTTACTCTGTTATATTCTGATAATGGCATGTTATTTGGCATATAATGGCAAAATATTATAAAGTGCAATGCAAAACCACATCATAACAAAACCACATCAGTATATCGTATGGAAATTATAGTCTAGTTTCCGGTATTGTGAATGGCTAGTCTTGAAAAATTAGATGGTATTTTTTTCCCCTTTTTCAGTGATGGAGAATGAATGTCCTGTGTTAACTGCAACTGGTACTTTTCTGTTACTTTAGTCAATGCCGAAGAAAACAGCTGAGTTGATTGAAAGTGAGTAGCAAAAGACAAAAACTACGCGCATTTGTAAAAAATAAGAAAGCTAGAGGGCTTTGAGAAGAAACTGGTATTGCTTTACAAACTGTTCCAGATTGATGGTACATTTATAGCAAATACAGATTTAATAAGACTGTGTGTCCTTTAAAAATGGTTAAGAAACACTTGACACCTCACCCAAGCACAAACACAGCATTATTCACTGAAGCAGCCAGTGAATTTTTCAGCTTGCTGAAACGTGAGCCTGAAAAAAAAATCTGCTGCTTGAATTTAAATTAATTTAAATAAGTGGATTCCTTAAGGCAGCACCAGAGTTTTTTCGGAGTTGCATGAAAATCTGAAAAAGATGGGCTGCTTTATCGAAGCCAGAAAAATGCTATGCTTTGCAAGATCCAAAACACTCTCTCAGAAAATTTTTGAAGAGTGCAGGATCGTAACACTTAGAATGTCTGCTTAAGCCTGTCTGGTTCAACATATGCCTAGTGTAATGGAAATTCCCTTGATTTTTTCCCCTGCCAATTCTGTCTCACTCTTAGTGCTGAGCTAAAATGTATTTGTGTGCATCTTTCGTGCATGTGTGTGGAGTATATTTTTACCAGTTCAGCTCTTCTGGTCCAACTGTTTCAGCTGAATTTTTACATACTTTAAAAAAAAATTGTATCAGGGGAAGATAATACCAGAAGAGAAAATATGCCTAGAGATAACAAGAGTGATAATTTATTCCACAACATTTTTGTGTGCTGGGTAATGTAACAGAGTATATATATCTGAAATCACTTTTCCACTTACATTCTGCTGCAATCCAAAAGGCATAAAAGTATAGATAATCCTCAATTTACGACCACAATTGAGCCCAAAATTTATGTTGGTAAGTGAGAAAAAATTTCTTAAGTGAGTTTTGCCCTATTTTGCAACTTTTCTTGCTACATTTGTTAAGTGAATCATTGCAGTTGTTAAGTCAGGAACATAGTTCTCAACTGAATGACGCTTTCCCATTAACTTTGCTTGTCAGAAGTTGACAAAAGATGCTCAGATGACCCTGGGACACTGCAACCATCATAAATAGGAACCAGGTGTCAAGCATCCAAATGTAAATCACATGATCGTGGGGATGCTACAATGGTCTTAAGTGTGAAAAATGGTCATAAGTTAGTGCCGTTGTACTTCAAACAGTCGCTAAATGAACTGTTATAAGTCAAGAACTACCTGTATGCTGCTTCAATGGGATCCAGATTAATAAGCAATGAAACTTATTGGCATATCGCAACATGATAGGGAATGGTAGGCAAGTTGTCTAAGCATAGGTCATTTATTTGTAATGGTACCAGAAAAGAGATTTTGGAGTTTTATACAGTACTTCTGTGGATGGTCTGTCTAAGAGTCAATATTTTAGGCCAGAATAACATCCCACTCAGCCAAAGTACTCATTGGGTGATCTTGTTCAACATTAACTCTTAACCTAAACCAGGGGTCTCCAACCTTGGCAACTTTAAGACGGGTGGACTTCAACTTGTTGAACTTGTTCAACTTCAAGTTGAAGTCCACAGGTCTTAAAGTTGCCAAAGTTGGAGACCCCTGGCCTAAACAATCAAAGAACTTTGCATGCTGTTGGGAGTTCCTTGAAAGAAGAGCGCAGGCTTAAAATGAATTAGATAAACGGAGGCTAATGGTAATCATTACTAATAGCCTGTCATCTTCTAGGGATTGATTTGCAATATAATTTCATATTTCCCCCTGGATAGCAATAGCACTTAGACTTATATACCACTTTATACTGCTTTACAGCCCTCTTAAGCGGTTTACAGAGTCAGCCTATTGCCCCCAACAATTTGGGTCCTCATTTTACCCACCTCGGAAGGATGGAACTATCCCTAGCCTGGTGGGATTCTGTTATGTATGTAGGTTTGAATGTTATTGGTTTATTTGAACTGTTCTTGTAAAATGTCAAATGGTATTGGTTTAAATAGTGCGGGAAGAAACCCTGCACTCCCATTGGCTGGCAACTACGGCTGCTGGCTATAAGAAGCAGCCGTAGTCCAGCCAAGTCGGGTCCATTGAGCTGTAGTCACTAATAAACTCTTCACTGAAGCTCTTCGCGTCTGACTCTTCATGCAAACTTAACAGATTCGATCTGCCAAATTGCAGTAGGAGTAGCTTGCAGTACTGCACTCTAACCATTGCGCCACCGAGGCTCATTGTTGTTATGGATGTTAATATTGGAGAATTTAAAAATAAGTATGTAATGATTTGGAATTATTGAAATGCTCGAATCAGTTTAAGATGAATTGTCAAATTGATAGTGCATCTAGCACAGAGAAACAAGCAAACTGCTGTAGTGAATGGCAGAGAGGTTGGAAATCTGGAGATCCAAATCTGCCGTCCCAGAAGTATTCTGGGATTTACAGATTTACAAATTAACAGAGTTGGAAAGGAACTTGTAGGTCATCCAGTCCAACCCTCCACCCAAGCAGGAGACCCTACACCATTTCTGGTCAAATAGCAGTCAAATCTCTTCTTGAAAGCCTGATGAAGTTCCCACAACTTCTGAAGGCAAGCTGTTCCATGGGTTGATTGTTCTCACAGTCAGAAAGTTTCTCCTTATTTCCAGGTTAAATCTCTCCTTGATCAGTTTCCATCCATTATTCCTTCTCTGGTCTTTGGGTACCTTGGAAAATAGACTGACCCCCTCCTTTCTGTGGCAGCCCCACAGATATTGGCACCCTGCTATGATGTCTCTCCTGGTCCTTCTCTTCACTAGAAGAACCATGCCTCCATCTCCAGCTATGGGATAGCAGTAGGACTGTTCCTGTGCCACCACAAACCTTCTAGGGCATACTTTACATCTCCTTCCTAATTCTGGGGCCTAAGAGAGATAGAGCCCTCACATTCTGAGCTGTTTTATTGGCAATTATTAGGTCAAAATAAAGAGTAACGGTTTATTCTGACTAGTCATGTCTGACTCTAGGGGGCGGTGCCTATCTCTGGTTCCTAGCTGAAGGAGCCAGCATGTAGCCAGTATGACTATATACCAAGGCACATGGAAGTTCGTTACCTTCCCACCTAAGTGGTACCCATTTATCTACTTGCGTTTGCATGCTTTTGAATTGCTAGGTTGACAGGAGCTGGGGCAAGAACGGGAGCTCACTCTGTCATGTGGTCTTTGGGTCTCGAACTGCTGACCTTCTGGTCAACAAGCCCAGCATCTTAATTGCTAGACTAAATACAAAAAAGAAGAGAAGAGAAGAGAATTCTTTATTGGCAAAAGAGTGATTGGACACACAGGGAATTTGTCTCCAGTGCATAATCTCTCAGTGTACATACAAGCAATAAGTGATAAACCATGATCATAGTCATCGTAAAAATACATTCATCATAAATCAGAAGATACAACACTTAGTGATAATCATAGTGATAGTTTACATACTTAGTGTTATATTACTTCCTAGAGACTCAGTAACTAGAGGATTAAGTTTTTCTTGGCAGATAGGCCAATGTCAATAGATAGATAGAAGCAAATGTTATTTTTAAACATGCAAAAGATCTGGGTTTGACCTTAATTAAATATTAAAATCAAATATTCAATACGGAAGATGATTACAAAACAGAGCATCTTACCTAAAGTTGTGTATATGCAGAGTATACTGTAAGTATGAAGTATAAATATAAAGCTGTAAATATACACCATATACATCTTGTTTTTCTTAAGAGCAAGAGATATACATATGAAGAAATACGCACATTTCATCTTACTGGAGTGTCCTTTTGATTACTAATGCCTCAAAAAACGCATGCTGCAAGTTACCTAACATACTTATCCATATTCCTACTTTATGCATTCTTTGTATCTCCTACTAGATTATGCATTGTCTTTCTATTTGTCTGCCAGAAAATGATGCAATATAAGTATCCAACTATTAATTATGAAGAAGATTGCTACAGGGAAATAATGTTATCTTTTAGTCCTATTTTCTTATTATAGTTAGGCAAACTCATTGTATTCATCTCTATAATTGTTGCAGATGTAAGAAGTTGTAATAATTTACCAATTGGGAAAACCAAAACAAAATCTTCATATACAAGTTACCTACATTATTTTTTCCATAATCCGAATGTAAGATTTAATGCAAGGAAGTCCAGTGGTTTCTGCTCATTCATTAAGATCTTAAGGGCCTTGGTGGCTCAGGCTGTTAAATGCCTGCACTTAAGATCCAGCTGTCTACAATTATTGTAGGCTCGAATCCCACCAGGCTCAAGGTTGACTCAGCCTTCCATCCTCTCGGGGTAGGTAAATTGAGGACCCAAGATTGTTGGGGGCAATAAGCTGACTTTGTAAAAATGCCGCTTAGTAATAAGCAGGCATATACAATGGAATGAAGGCTATTGCTGAGCACACTGGGTTGTATCCCAAAAAATTGTAAGCCGCCCTGAGTTTTCGGAGAAGGGCGGCATATAAATGTAATTAAAATAAAATAAATAAATAAATAAGATCTTGATCCTTAGGATTGCTATTTATAGGATCTCAAGGGCAAGCTTGCTCAGTTGTTGCCTTTCTCTGAAACAAAATTGCTCCTGACATCAGATAGCCTTCGATTCTTGTGGTCTTTTGCAAAGCTATTAAGACCTGGCTGTTTCCTGGAGAGTGAGTATCTTTGATTGTAAATTACTCCTCAGTGTTGGAAAAATTCTATTGATATTGCTATATGTTGTTCTAACCTTATCACAGGTTGTATGTTAGTAAACTGATCAGAGTGAGCAATGTTTGGAACAGGGTAAAAACATACAGACAAGAATATTTGTATATCTTAAATTTCTTCATATAATAAAAGATCAAGTTATCACAGCTTCTTCTATTTTGCCTCTCTCATCTTCTATATCATCCTCATTCTCCCACTTGGCAGTTAATACTTTTTGACTCAGCAGGTGTGCATTGATGCCAGGCTACCTAGTGGCCTGTTTGGTGTTGGAAAAGACTCTTGAGAATACCATGATAATCAGGAAGACAAATGGATCATTAAACAAATCAACCAAACATTCTCATTAGAGGCAAACATGGCCAGTGTACTGATTATATTCAAATGTACATTGTGATCCTGAGCCAGGCAAGAGTTACCACCAATGTCTTATTGCAGCAAGCTGGTTGAGGAATTCTGGGAGTTGGAGTCCACAAGTCTTAAAGTTGCCAAGGTTGGAGACCCTTGTCTTATTGCAATATCTGGAGACTATTAGGGTTTTATTGTTGAGTTTTATAGCTTACTCTAGGATTTAAAAGCTTAGAATAAAAAAGTAAAGTCTATACACAATTATCTAGGATGAAGGTTTTTGTAAACACTTTTGGAAGTGTTTACTTCCAAATCATATGCTGAAGTCAATTTTGCAGCAAAATCTTGTAAACTTCATTCACAGACTTCTCCTCTCAGACAGCAACAACTACAAGTTGGTTAAGGTTGCCAACCACATCATTAAACCATTCCTTTCTAATCCAATTCTTAATTAATTTCCTTGGTTAGCAACTTACTTCAGAGAAGAAGCCCAGTGCAAACTGAATGCCTAAAAGAATTTTCTAGGAACAGTCTAGAACAGGGCTGTCGAACTCATGGCCTGCAGGCCAGCTGCATCATGTGCTGGCCACATCCATGCCCAGTTTAGCAAAGGGGAAAAAAGTCATGATACGTCACATGATGATGTTTTGACGATGCAAGTTTGACACCCCTGGTCTAGAATAGCTGGTTCAAGTTGGAGAAATAGCCAGCTAAAATTAAACTTTCAATACAACTTAAATCCTCATTTAAGACATTATAATATGCCCAATAAAATAACTATTCACTGTTGTTTAATCAATAATTAAAACTGAGTTATTTCCCACAACCAAAGAAAACAAGAGTGATTAAAAATCTCTGCTGGCATAAGCCAAAATTTTTGTTATTCTTTCGAACCTGGCTCCCAATTAAGCTTCAACATGGAAACTCTGCCATCCATCAGGTTTATGCCTTCCCAATAAAAATATAGAGGAGCAGTTGTGTATTTTGCATGACCCTGAAATACCCTTCCTGTACAGCAATAGAGTGGAAGGTTTTAAAACAAGGGACTCATTGTCCTTCTTCACTAGATGAATCTTAACCCAGTAGAATGCTAAGTTATACTTCACCAGTGCAAGAATTTAAAAATCTATTTAAAAGGCTTCTTTTTAGTAGTTTTATAACTTTCAAAGCTATCTTTTGCCTAATAAAACAGTAGGAAAACTGATCAGTTGCAAAAAACCAAGTTTTCAATGGAAAGAAATTGAATCAGCTTCATTGCAGAATCGTTGTTTGTTTGTTGAATGTCAGTGGAAAGGATGGGAACTGCATAATTCTTCAAGAACTGCATTTCATAGCAGGGAAGCAACCAAGGACTTTCCGCCATAAGCCCAACATCTCAGAAAGCAACAAGGTTTTTAAAAAGGCCCTTCCTGGCAACTCTAATGTCAGTTGCTGTCATTTGGGTGCTGTGGCTGTTCCCTGGGCATTGTTTTGTTTCTTTTGTGCTTTCTGGTAGTTTTCTTCTCCTTTTAATACTGTGGGTTGTCTTTTAAAAAACTGTGCAAGCCATTTAGACCCTTGTTAGAATGAACAACATCCAAACTATAGCAAAATAAATAAACAATAAATCATGCCCAGACAGCTTTACGTTGAGACAAGATCCGGCTGTTTCAGGAAGCCTTTAGGCCTTTAAAAGTTTAAACATCTTAACTTGTGCCCAGAAAATGACAGGCAATCAATGTGCCTTTTCATAATAGTGCATTGATTGACAGCTTGCTTGCTCTATTGAAGCACCAACTAAAGCATGAGTCATTGTTGCTAAATCCAAAACAATCATGGACAGTTTATGCTCGGTATAACGGCATTAATCCATTGGTTGTTCCTAACATTATCTGGGAACCCAAAAGCAGATGACAGACAGGTCAAGCAGCATCTCTAAACCACAAATCTGCTCTTTTGAAACAGTGCAACCCCATCCAGAACTGGTTGAATCTCTAATCCAAAGCCTAGGCTTTTTTTAAAAATTCATATTTATATGCCGCCCTTCTCCGGAGACTCAGGGCGGCTTACAATTTTTTGGAGCACAACCCAATGTGCTCAGCAATAGCCTTCATTCCATTGTATATGCCTGCTTATTACTAAGCGGCATTTTTACAAAGTCAGCTTCTTGCCCCCAACAATCTTGGGTCCTCAATTTACCTACCCCGAGAGGATGGAAGGCTGAGTCAACCTTGAGCCTGGTGGGATTCGAGCCTGCAGTAATTGCAGGCAGCTGGAACTTAAGTGCTAGGCATTTAACAGCCTGCACCACCAAGGTTCTTTTTAATGTCCAACAGCAGTTTAACCTTTGGATTTAATTTCAGCTTGACTCTCACCATCGCTCATCTAATGGCAAGTAGCACTAGAGAGGAGTTCAGATTTGCCTGGAACAGAAACTGATTTTAGCAGAAACAAAACCCAGAACACTTTGGTTGCCCCCTTTCCCAACTACACATTATAAACACTCTTTATATTGCAAGGAAACCCTTCAATCTTGATTTTCTCCCCACTGAGGGTCCTTGTTGCTCTCTGAACTTGCTTGGTTTCTTGCAGATGTTTCATTACCCTTACTAGGTAACATCATCAGTGCTCATCTAGGATGAATGTAGCTTACTTAGGGTAATGAAATGACTGCAAGAAAAATAGCCAAGCTGTGATGACCCAGGGTGGGATACAAAAGCAACAAAGTCACAAAAACAAAGTCCCTTTAATTCCTTCAACTTGGCTTCAAAGGTCCAAATATCATTGACTGGAGAAAAAACTCCCCCACAAACAGTTGTGAAAAGGAAGAACTTCCATTCAAACTCAAAATGCATATAAATTATAAATAGAAAAAAACAACACAAACCACACTGAAGCAATTAAGGAGACCAGGCAGGATAAGGGCCTGAAGATGTCCACAGATATCAAAATACACACACTGGGAAGGATGCCAGAACTCAGATAAGAACAGACAGACTAGAAATATTTTCACACTTTGCTTCCAGCACTGGCCCATGAGCATTTTGTCCTTTTAAACAGTTCTTACAGCTGCAGCCCATGAAGGGGATCAAGGCCCTTTCCTCTCCCGCAGACCATTCCATTCACGTTTCTCCCTTATCCGCTCCTCTCTACGTGCCCTAGGATGAAGAGGGGATGGACCTGAGTCTTCCTCTGAATGCCCAGCCGGCATGTGCCCTTCCCCAGTTTCCTCCACAACCTCTGGAGCCACACTCCCACTCCCTGTTGGCTGTTCCTCCTCTCCCTCAGAGTCAGATTCTAACAGGGGCATGACACAAGCTCAGAGAGCACCAAGGACCCCTCATTTCAACCATGAGCTACAAATATTCTTCTTTCTCCCCACTGTTGCCTGCCTAGGCCAGAAATACTCCTTTCCTGTGCAGCCACACATTTTATTTGATATTCAGACTGAAATATACCATTTCCATTTCAGATACAGGTAAATCAACAACAATGTACAGATATCCTCTATAGCAGACCTGGTATTGTTCAATGAAGCTGCAGTGATACAAGACCAAGAAGTTCTATTGTATCAACAAACAGACTGAATATACTTTCCTAGATTTTTTTTTCTTCCATTCATTTGGGATCAAAGTTTGGGGACTGCCTGGACAAGTCCCTGCAGTTTTCTTGGTCAGGTTTTTCAGAAATGATTTGCCATTGCCTCTTTCCTAAGGCTGAGAGAAAGTGACTGATCCAAGATCACCCAGCTGTCTTTGTGACTAAGGCAAGACTAAACTTATAGTCTGCCAGGTTCCAGCCTAATGCCTTATCCACTACATCAAACTGCCTCCCCTCAAAATGAATTAAAGTCAGTATCAGATTAATTTTGATCAATAGGATTTTCTGGAGTAGGCTTCCTATTTAGGACTGCACTTTCAAACATTTTCCTGGCCAAGAGTTTGAAAAATAGAAAGAGACCATATCCAGACTCTAAATTTGTCAGATTTCAAACACGCAACCTGAACATTTCAAGCTTGTGCAATTATTCCCATGAGAGAAATCAAATTCTGACAAATTATAAGCTCTGTCAAAGCAGGACAGTTGGAACATTTAACTTGGCCATAAATATGAATTAATGGATCAGTAACTACAGCCATCTACTTATTCTCCTAGACAATTTTTTTCACAAACATTTTATTGCCAAAGCAAAAATCTATTCAATTAGCCAAGCATCTCTATCCTATCTGAGTTGGGTGAGCACACTATGACTTCCTTATTCTCTGGCACTCAACCTTCACCAAGTCTTTCCTGAGACTTGTATTTCCCACAATCTTTGAATTGCTTTGTGTGTTTTATTGCTGTCATAGAAGGCAGTAATCTGGTAAAGACAGCATAAGCCTTTTAAAGTAAAGATTTTGATGCAAGGAAATTTCGTCTTTCCATTTCTAAGGTGATCAAAGGCAAAATTGCCACGACAATTTTGATAGATTACACCCTCTTGTCCATTTTTCAAGGATTTAACATTTTAAACTTTCCTCCTGGATCTGTGACATTACTAACATAAGTATATTATTATTACTATTATTACTATTACTATTATTATTATCATTATCATTTAATCTTTAGTGAGATTCACAGCCTTTGGGGCTGGTTGATAGCTCAACAGCTCAAGTCCTAATCAAGGACCTAGGAACTGTTAAGGTAGCATCGGAGGATATAAGCTGTTCTAAGTAGGGTGGGTTTTTTTGTAGAATCAGGGTATTCAAGTCTGATGAATTCAGAATTTCCAAATAGCGAGGTGGCCCTTTAGGTATTGCTCCAAGGGCTCCAATTACAATTGGGATAACGCACGATTTCTTTTTCCAAAGTTGCTCAACTTCAGTTTGTAAGTTCCTATACTTTGTTATTTTTTTCTTGCTGCGTGTCTTCAATTCATGCATCACCAGGTATTGCAATATCAGTGAACCAAACCTTTTTCTTTTCAACTATTGTTATGTCAGGTGTGTTGTGGGCCAAGTGCCTGTCCATCTGAAATCTGAAGTCCCACAAGATCTTGACTTTTTCATTCTCCAGAACCTTCTCAACCTGATGGTCCCAGTAGTTGTTACTATACTCAAACCCAAACTTTTGGCAGTTTCCAGTGAATGATTATAGCAACTCGGTTATGGCATTCTAAGTAGTCAGTTTGTGAAATTTTGCTGCACCCACTGATTAAATGGTCAGCTGTTTCATCTTTCTCATTACAGAGGCAGCATTTGCTGTTGGTGGTGACATGCTGAATCTTTGCCTTCATGCAATTTGTGGCTAAGGCTTGTTCTTGAACAGCCAAAATAAAGCCTTCAGTTTCTTTTTTCAGTATTCCTGATTTTAGTCAATTCCAAGTAAGCTTTTGGTCAGCTTTGCCTTCAATACTTTTCAGGTATTGGCCATGCATAGCTTTACTTTGCCAATTTTCAATTCACTTCTCAATTACTTCTTTTTTGTATTCAGCTTTTGACCTGGTTGTCTTCAAAAGGCCTCCTTTATGTACTTCCTTAATCATTAGCTCTTCACTTTTCTGGCTGTAGTCATTCAAGCCATGTCTTTCTTCTTCTACAGTCTGCTTTACTTGTAAGAGACCTCAACCACCCTCTGCTCTTGGTAAATTATTATTATTATTATTATTATTATTATTATTATTATTATTATTATGTAAATATTTTACATTGATGTGAGATAATTGGCAACTTGGCTATATAACAGTAAACAAAAATATTATTGTTGATAGTACCAACCAAAATAACATATTTTACTTTCTTTTGACAGATAACAAGTTGTGGCTGATCAACTATAAAAGAAGAAATGCTGGAGCTCAATTAAAGAAAAAACCCATTGAAATATGAAATTATGAAGCATCTCCTCCTCTCATTTTTCTGCATGAAAAGTGGAACTGCAAAGCCATCAAATCTCCTTTCCTTTTGAAAGACCAACGTAATACAAGCCCAAGAACCCAAAGGGTAGAAACATACCACTCTGATTATTGACTTTACAGAGCTGCAATATTTGAAAGAAGATTATTGTAGTGGCATTTCAACGGAGCCACAAATAAACTGACTCACTTTGCAAGCAGAGCTATCATTGTGACATCTCTCCTTTGCTGGTTTCAAGCTCACAGAGTCTTTCTCTAAGGAAATTGTACTGTTCTCAATTTTGAGTTTCTCTTTTCTACTATATTGTTTCAAAGACTCTCCATTTCTGCTCTTGCATATTTTTTAGCTTGAAGAACTGCTAGAATTAATGTCAGAACACATGCACATACATTTTGCATGTTCATGTACACATATTACTTCTTATGGATTAATTAGGCATACAAGGACATATCCATCTATCCATCCATGCATCTATCAAGTGAGAGATGTATCCAGAGTTGATCAATCTATTAATAATAAATATTTCCATAGTCTTGGAGAATATAATCTGGAAAAGAAAATCATTGCAAAGTGTGATAAGTAGTTTGGAAAACAAAACACACAAAAAGGATATCACAAATCCACTGGCATTATTATCATTATCATCCCTGAAAATCAGAAAAACGTGGATAGGAATTACTTAAGCATCTTTCATTCTGACCTCTTTGTTTACATTTTAATATGGGTCCTGAGACATAAGAGAGTTGAAAAGAGAATCTTGTAAAATTCAAACCCTCGCGTTCTTTTTCTGTTCAGGATTCTTCATGCTTGTGCATTCTGTAAAGCTATCAGAGATACAAAATGAGTGTAAAGTGTTTGTCACAATTCAATACAATAGAATTGAAAAACATAATATTTTCTATCCTTAGTGATCAATGCCTATCATAGCATTCCTTCCATCACTCTTGTTTTCCATCTCACAGACATCTGTCCGCCCGCTGGCTCACCTCACCTATGAGCCTCCCTCTTTTTCCCTCTCTTTCAGATGATCTCATTTTTGGAACGTGTCAATTTGCAGCATGATTTCTGTTCCAAAAATGATGAGGTTCATGGAGTTTACTTTTTTCAAGAGGTCACAGCTCTTCTTTGAAAAAAACCTTATTATTTTCTTATTAACACTAAATGGAAGTATCAAACTGGCAGCAAAACTAAATTTGATTATGAAATGCTATCATCGGTCTTCGATTGATAGCTTCAGGGACCAACCATTCCTAGCCTTATGCCTTCAGAATATGTTAGTATTAGAACTCCAAGTAAGATGGGAATTCTGACAATTGTAGTTTCTCCAGACCCATTTGATTTGTGCTGCCATTTGATCTGACCCTGGTGGCGCAGTGGTTAAACTGCAGTATTGTAGGCTAACTCACTGCCCACAGCCAGGAGTTCGATCCTGACCGACTCAAGATTGACTCAGCCTTCCATCCTTCTGAGATCGATAAAATGAGAACTCAGATTGTTGGGAACAATATGTTGATACTGTAAACTGCTCAGAGAATGCTGTAAAGCACTGTGGAGCGATATATAAGTCAAGTGCTATTGCTATTTGGAGAACACGGACATTTCTAATAACCTAAGAATATCCAGTTCTGAGATTTTAAAATCCTAAACTGAAAAAATGCACTTGACTTATATTTTCTAAGTGAAATATTATGACAGCAAAAAATATGAATAAGATAAGCTTCAGTTTATTTTCCATTTTTCATTTTAAAAAAGGGGAAACAAGCTGCAGTATAATATTTAGGCATAATAAAAATTCAGATATTCCTAGATTTAAGAAACTATGGGTAATCATTTCTTAGGAATATAGAATTTTTATTGAAAGCCTCGTTTGAAATACTTCTCAAAAATGGTTCCTTCATCAATTTAGTGAGACTTAAAATTTGGTTGGAAATATAACAGAGTCTAACATAAAGAGGCAGGTTCCTATTCTGTCAATGTATATTATGCTAGCACTAGTGTGCCTATTAGAGAGATGGAGATGTATTCAACTGAAAATCCCTTTTGGGATTAAATCAAATAGACTTTAAAAATCAAACACACTTCAAAAAATATATTTATTATTATTATTATTATTATTATTATTATTATTATTATTATTATTTATTTAGACTTGTATGCCGCCTACTCGAAGGACTCAGGCGTGAACATAAAAAGGATATACAATAAAATAATAAATAAAAACAAGTCCAAATTACAAAACAACTAAAACAATAAAATTACAAATAGGCAAACTAATTAAAACTATCCACCCCATGGTCAATCCAGGCCAGCCTGCTGAAACAGCCAGGTCTTCAGGTCTCGAGAAAGGAGCGGAGATCAGGGGCCAAATGCAGATCCCAGGAAGCTGATTCCAGGCTGGCGCCCCACAGAAAAGGCCCTAGCTCTGGGAGCCACCACAATGCCTGACCGACAGTATTCCCAGAAGGCCCTCCTATGGGAGCACGGGGCTATTGGACTGTGATGCAGGCAGGAGGCTGTTCCGCAAGTACCCTGCACCCAAGCCATTTAGGGCTTTATAAGTTGTTACTAACACCTTGAAGGAAACCCGAAGGCAACCGCAACCAATGCAGGTTGCAGGAGGGGGTGTAACATGGGAGTATCGATACCCCCATCACAGCTCCCCGGGCTGCATTCTGCACCAGCTGCAACCTCCCAGTAATCCGCAAGGGAAGCCCCATGTAGAGAGCATTGCAGTAGTCGATTCTGGAAGTGACGAAGATGAGTGACCGCTCAAGGGCATCTCGGTCCAGGTAAGGGCTGGGCTGGCGAACCAGCCTAACCTAAAAGCCCCTGGCCACAGCTCCCACCTGCTCCTCCAAACTGAGCTGTATCCAGGAGGACGCCCAGATTCCTCGCCCTATCCACGGGTAACACCTCCCAATGACCAAAGATGGCACATCCACTGAACACCAGATGGGTAAGAACAGCCACTCAGTCTTGGCTGGGTTGAGTCTGAGCCTATTACTCCCCATCCAGGCACGCACCTCCAGGCACCGGACATCACCGAGAGCATCACTGATCTGGTCTGGGGTGGAGATATACAACCATCATCTGCATATTGATGATACCTCACCCCAAAACCACAGATGATCTCGCCCAGCTGTTTCATGTAGATATTAAACAGGAGAGGTGAGAGAACCACCCCTGAGGCACCCCACAACTAAGGGGCCTCGGGAGGATCTCTGCTCTCCACAACACCGACTTAACGGTCCAAGGTAAGAGGAGAACCACCAACACGGTGCCCCCACTCCCAACCCCCGAGCCCAGAAGGATACCATGGTCGGTGGTATCAAAGCCGCTGAGAGATCTAAAAGGACCAGGACAGAGGAAAAGCCCTGTCCCGAGCCCTCCAGAGATCATCCACCAATGCGACCAATGTCTTGGTGCTGTGCCCGCCTGAAACCCGATTGGTACAGGTCAAGGTAATCAGTTTCCTTCAGGAACAGCGAAGCTGCTGAACCACCACGCCAACAACCTTCGCTAAGCGAAGGTTGGAGACTGGACGATAGTTATTCAAAACGGTTGGGTCCAGAGCAGGCTTCTAAGGAGGGGTCTCACCACCGGCAGCAGGAAAACCCTTCACTCAGGAAGCCAATTACATTTATATGCCGCCTCAAGACTCAGGGCGGCATACTTTTGGAGCACAACCCAGCCAGCAATAGCCTTCATTCCATTGCATATGCTCGTTGATAACTGCCTGGAGCGTGTAACCTCCCTGGAGGCATAAACCAGCCAGGAAGGACACGGGTCCAATAAACACGGTGGAGGACAGCCTCCACACCCATCCTGTCCATCCAGGGAGACAGAGTCAAACTCAACCCAAACAGGATCCACAAGACTCATCGCCACACCATCGCCAACATCCTGCCAGTCAGAGTCTAGCCAGCCCGAATCTGAGCGACCTTATCCGCCAGATGTAAACTAAAATCCTCTGCTCTGCTCTGAGGGGGTCCCCTCTCCTCAATTGCAAGAGGGGCGAGTGACCCTAAACAGGGCTGCAGGGCGATCATCTGCAGACCATCAGAGTGGAGAAGTAAGCACATCTCTGCTCTAATTGCTTCCAGGTAAGTCCTAATATAGGCTCTAACTGGAGACAGTCAGACTCAGAGCACTAGTCTCCACCTGCTCTCTAGGCTGCCTCTGCCGCCATTCCCGGCTCCTCTGAAACCAAGGAGCTAAACGAGGTCTCCAACAAGGAGAGGCCAAGGGGACAACCCGGTCGAAGCTGCCGAGGCCCTGCCAGGCGGCACCAAGGTCTCGCCGGGCTGTGGACAAGGGAGGGAAGAACCCCAGGGCCGCCTGAAACCCTCTCCCGGTCATCAGCCTGGGCGAAACCGATCGACAGCTCCTCATCCCAGCAGCGAGGAGCAGCAGATTGGAAGACCAGCCTCAGGAGATAATGATCTGTCCATAGGGGTAGAATAACCGGAGATCCACCCCCAGATCACTACACCACTGCCCTGAGATAAAACCAGGTCGAAAGTGCATTCCCCTCATGGGTGGGCCCCTGAATCACCTGGGTCAGGCTGTCATGGATGCCAAGAACTCCCAGCCAGTCCAGACGCCACCCCAGGGAGGTGAAGTCCCCAGAACGATAAGTCTGGGGAACTCCCACCACCACTCCCAGAGGGCATCCAGCAGCTGGAAGGGCTTGCAACGCAGCTGGGGACAGGTATCAACAACAGGCCCAACCGACCACCCGGCCCAACCTCAGAAGGAGGGACTCAGAACCGCCACCCGCGGGACAGTGGCCTCCCTTGAAACAGAGTCTCCCTAATAACAATCGCTACTCCTCCACCCCTTCCCTGGGCTCGTGGTCGTGCAACACCAAAACCTGGGGACAAAGATCACATAGAGGGACACTCCCTCAGGCCCCAACCAGGTCTCCGATACACGCCAGATCTGCAGCCTCCTCCTCAATGAGTTCACGGAGGAGGGGAGCCTTATTAGCCGGATCTGGCGCTTACATACACTAAGCCCCAGGGACCACACCGCCCAAAGACCCAGGGAGCGGGCAGACCTGAGGGTCGAGCACCACCGCCAAATAGCGCTCCCAATACATGATATGGCCCTCTGTCTCGTCCACCCCTGCCATAACCAATCGCCCTAGGGATTATCAATCCCACCCTGCTTGATGCGGACCCCGTGGCCCCCTTATGTTTATAGAACATAAAGCTTGATGTGGAATCCAGTTTAGACTCTGGCATCCTATTACATGAATTTTATTCACTGAGTAGCCAAAGTTTATGCCTACAGATATATCAGAAACATTGTTCAAGTGGTTTATTTTTTAAAAAATCCATTTTTAAAACAAGTGGATATTAAAGCGCAGAGAGATATATATCAAGTATTTCAACATTCATATCTCTCTAAATCAATAATATGAATCACTGCAAGAAGCTATATAATCAATGGCTTCCACTGCTCTTTGCAGACATTTATACCTCAGGTTTATAGATCTAAGACTTAGAACATGGACTGTAGAATAATAGAATTGAAAGGGACCTTGGAGGTCTTCTAGTCCAACCCCCTGCACAAGCAGGGGACCTCATACCATTTCAGACAAATGGTTGTCCAGTCAGTTTTTGAAAGCTCCAGTGTTCTGATAGCTCCAGCACCCACAACTTCTGAAGGCAAGCAATTCTATTGGTTAACTGCTCTCACCATTAAGAATCTTTTCCTTAGTTCTCAGTTGCTTCTCTCCTTAGTTAGTTTCCATCTATTGTTTCTTGCCTTGCCTTTTGGTCAGAGATGGTATTCAGCAGGTTCTGACCAGTTCTGGAGAATCAGTAGCAGAAATTTTGAGTAGTTCGGAGAACCGGCAAATACCACCTCAGACTGGAGATTTTACAGTATCCTTCCCACCAAGCCACGCCCACAGAACTGGTAGTAAAAAAATTTGAACCCCACCACTGCTTTTGGTGCTTTGGAAAATAGTTTCATCCAGTGATGGGATTCAAATATTTTTACCACCGGTTCGTTGGGTGTGGCTTGGTGGGCGCTTTGCACTCTGCACTTTGCATGTGCGCATGCTTAAATGCATTCTTTGCACAGAGAGTTCTAACTCACCTCCTGCAAGCCTGCACGATCCCGGTTGCTTCAGCAGCTGCCGCGACGCACTTTCTGTGCGCAGCAGCAGCTGCACTTCAGATTCAGAGATAAAGGTGAGTATGGGAGCCTGAAGCGCGTAAGGGCCCAACAGCAGAGGCGGGTGGAGACGTTCTGCCTCCGCTGCTCGCTGCTACTTCGGAATTGGCAGTACTCATATGCTAATCTATAACCAATTCATTTTTGTATGTTTTAGCTTCCAGCCCCCTAATAATTTTTGTTGCTCTTCTCTGCACTCTTTCCAGAGTCTCAACATCTTTTTTATATTGTGGTGACCAGAATTGGATGCCTTATTCCAAATGTGATCTTACTAAGGCTTTGTAAAGTGGTACTAGAACTTCATGTTATCTTGATTCCATCCTTCTACTAATGCAGCTTAGCATTGCATTGGCTTTTTTGGCTGCCACGGTGCCACTGCACACTGTTGGGTCATATTTAAGTGATTGTCCACTAGGACTTCAAGATCTGGCATTACAGTTACTGGCATTAAGCCATGTTTTGCCTAACCTGTATCTGTACAGTTGTTATTTTCTTTCCTAAGTGTAAAACCTTCCTTTTATCTATGCTGAATTTCATTTTATTAGCTAGGTCCCAATGTTCAAGTCTGTCAACATCTTTGTGTATCTTGAGATTGTCTTCCGGGGTGTCGGCTATTCCTGCCAGCTTAGTGTCATCTATTGGCTTCAACTCTCAGAATTCCCCAGCCATTATGGGAAAATCTTAAAGTTGCCAAGGTTGGATACCCCTGTTATACCTTAGTCATGTTATACTTTATTTAATCTGTGGGAAGAGCTAATTGGCATGAATAATCCCATTATGGGTGCAACATAGTTATCTTGGCTCTCTGCTTATGTGTTAAATGTCATTTTTAAAAAATGGTGTCATTGTGATCTGTATTTAGTCAGATACAAATCCTTTCTTTAACCTCAGACTTCAGAGATTGAATGTTCCGCCTCATTTCAGCATCAATCTGTTGAGAAGCAATTTCCAAATTTCTAGGGTGGGGAGGGGCACAACTTTAAAAAGCTGTACAAATCCTTGTATGAGTGTCAGGCTCTTGCCATCTGCACCCAAAGTCATTCTTTTCCAATCACAATTCTCCAAATATTGTTTGCAAAGATAAGGAAGAGATGGCATTAGGATTCTGATTTTTTTTTGCCCATCAACAACCGACATATCCCAAAATACATTATGTGGAACCATCTTTATTTTCTTCTTATTTGCTTTTCTATAAATCAACATGGTGGGGTTTTCATTGATAACAAAGGAGTTTGCAGCTGGTTGTTTACATAGATGTGTCCAGAATCTTTATCTGTCTGGGAACTGTTTTTACATCAGATTAACACCGTCCCCCATAACCCAATCTCAAAAAATAACAAACAAAACAAAATCCTTACCACCCCCCAGCATCCAGTGGTGGGATTCAATTTTACTAGCAGTTCTGGGCGGGCTTGGTGGGCTTGGCTTTGGGCTTGGCAGGGAAGGATACTGTAAAATTTCCATTCCCTCCCCACTTCAGTTTTTTACTAGGGCTGTTGGGTGTGGCTTGGTGGGTATGGCTTGGCGGGCCTAGTCAGAGGTGGTATTCAGCGGTTCTGTGGGCGTGGCTTGGTGGGCTTGGCTTGGTGGGCTTGGCAGGGGAAGGATACTGTAAAATTTCCATTCCCTCCCCACTTCAGTTTTTTTTACTAGCGGTTCTGTGGGTGTGGCTTGGTGGGTATGGCTTGGCGGGCCTAGTCAGAGGTGGTATTCAGCAGGTTCTGACCAGTTCTAGAGAACTGGTAGCGGAAATTTTGAGAAGTCTGGAGAACCGGCAAATACCACCTCTGACTGGGCCCGCCCCCATTTATTCCCTGCCTACCAAGTCCCAGCTGATTGGCTGGGTCTTCTTTTGTTGCTCTGCACAGGAGAACAGAGCTGGAAATCAGGTTGGTGAGGTGGGGAGGGAATAGGATTTTCCAGTAACCTTCCCCTGCCACACCCACCAAACCGCACCACACCCACCAAGCTATGCCCACAGAACCGGTAGTAAAAAAATTTGAATCCTACCACTGCTTAAATGTATTAGTATGTCTAACTCATACTTCATTCTTGGTTTATTCTTTCAAAGGTAGGACATGAGCCTATTGTTTACAGCATTGATGAACAGCCCTCTCAATATTATTAGATCACTATTGCAAACAGTGTTGGGTAGTACAATGGTTTCCACCGAAGTGTCTGTAGAAAGTTTCTGTATAAAGCAAATTCTGACCCATGGTTTAACCTTCAATCTGAAAGGCCTTCTGAAATATAATACACTACTGTACTATATTCTAATCTACATTCATAGTACATTGCTTCAAAATAACTAAAACATTTTTCATTCTTTATAAATATATTCTAATATTTACCACTAACCCAGCAACAGCCTGCATGGAAATAGAGTCCTGCTTATATGGGCTTTTGGGACTCATGGCAAGCTGCTCTTTGACAGCAGGGACCCAGAGGCAAACCCCCTCCTCAAAAGAAGGTCAGGGCATGCTAATGTGACATTTAGCTAACAGTCCTGCTGCATGACATTTTGTTGAAAGAGAGAGCAATTTAAGGATCCTATGGAAATGAACCTCGCAACTGCAAATCTAAAAATGCATGTCTTTTACATTTCATTTAAAAGAATAATTTCCTCTCTTTGGCAAGAAGAGGTTGGAGGTAAGCTTCAATCTTGGACATTTTAACATTTTCAGATTATTTCCCAAAGATTATGGGGGGCATTTTTGCCCTCCCTGGACTCCAGAGGCTCTCTGGAAGCTGGAAACAGGCCTATTTCCGGCCTTCCTGAACTTCTGAGAGGCCTGTTTTTTTGCCCTCCCCAAACCTTTGCATGTGTCCTGCACTTACCTGCACCCAAAATGGATTGTGTGGGGACTCCTGGGAGGGGTGGGGTGGGGTGGGGCAGGGTGGGCGGGGCCAGCCAGGAGTGGGATTTGGGGTTCTCCAAACTGCACAGAATCTTAGCTAGGGGCTCACCTGAACCCCTACGAACCCCCAACCATCTCACCCCTGTGAAAATCCTCCTGGCTGTTGCCAGGACTTCAACAGAAATTGCAAGTCACAGATTTATTTATTTATTTATTTATTTATTTATTTATTTATTTATTATTGGACTTGTATGCTGCCCCCTCTCCGAAAGGACTCGGGGCGGCTCACAATTAAAATACAACAATAAATATTTAAAAAAGAATTAAATTTAAACATGCCCAATAACTAAAATTAATTTAAAACTAATTTAACGCCCCCCCAAGAGGTCAGTCCAGCCCGGCCTGTTCAAACAGCCAGGTTTTCAAATCGCGGCAGAAAGAGCGGAGATCAGGAGCCAAACGGAGCTCCAGAGGTAGTTGGTTCCACAAGGCGGAAGCTGCAACAGAGTAGGCCCTTCCCTGAGGCAGCGCCAGCCAACACTGTCTCGCGGACGGCACCCCGAGGAGTCCCCATCTGTGCGCACGCACAGGGCGATCGGTATTCGATATTGGCAGGAGACGCTCCTACAAATACCCCAGACCCAAGCCGTGAAGGACTTTGAATGTTAATGCCAACACAGATCAGAGACGATTGCCACATCAGCCAGAGCAATAATTAGGAGTAAAACCCCAATGTGTCCAAATAAAGAACAACTCTATTTTACTGCTTTTTAGCCATATTCATTGTTAATCTCTGCCACAAATACTCCAAACACCTTGTCAGTAGCCTCAAGTGTTCCTTGATAAATGAAGGAGCACCCTGGGATCAGTGATTGATGACGGGCAGTTCAAGGGCAATCTTATCTAAATGCCCTTGCTCCTCTCGTATTCCAAATATAAAACAGGTGCATGGTGGAACCGCTTGTCAGATCTCTGGAAAAACTACCAAACACTGTCAGGAAACTATCAGGGTTCATTAGCACCTGGGGTGAACCATCTGGCTCCCTAGCTTGATCGGAAAGTTATTCAATCACAGCAAAGCATCTAATAATAATGTTTTCTGTCTTCAGAGCATAGAATATCATCTCTGCTCTGAGGTAAACATCAGATCCAACATGACATGAGAGAGCCAATAGTTGCCGAGAGGATCAAGAGCACCTGAGCGCACATGGATTCCAGGGGTTGACACAGATGTTGACATCCAGCAATAGCCTGTTAGGTTCTCTCATTAGCCCTTTTGAAAGATCCAGGAATACAGGAAGGCCTACAGAAGAACTGGAACCCTATAGCTCAGAATTGCAGTCAGGCTAATAGGTAGAATTCATAGTATTTTTTTTAAATGTCCTTATATAGACATAAAACTCTCCCAAATGTACATTTCCCATAATCCCAAATTTCATTATATACAAATATCTGCATATTTCCAATATTGTCGCCTTGTGAGATGGGCCAATAAAATTAATTAATAATTGTTGCAAAGTTCACTTTTTTATCCAGTGCAATTTCAATATGCATATAAAAATATATGAAAAACATGGAAATCATTAGCAAAATTGAGCATGGCAAGAAAAATATATAGAAATGTTTTCATAAGGACATTGCTGAAAAAGACTATTCCTGCAGTTAAATTGATGTGGAAATAAAATGATGTGAAAATGGAAAAGCAAAAAAATAAATAAATGCAGTCTGGTTAGAGACATTCAATCTTTCTAACTCACTATCATACAAAATATTCTAGAATATAAATGGCTTCATATCTAAGAGATTTTCATGGGCTGTCTAAATTTAAGTTGACTGCCTAAACTATATTAACTGAATTGTTGTCCTCAGAAATCTAACTTCAGGCTGAAATTATATTCATACTTTTATAGATATGATCAATGGAAATTACAAATTACAAATGTGTATCGGATTGCAACCTAACTATTCAAATAATTATTATTTTCTTCTTCAAGGATTATATCCATATTTGAATAATATAGTAGAAAGAACATTTTTCTATGAATTGAGCTAGGCCAAGTGGTGAAAAAGAAATCTGACATTGTTTTTGTATATACTATAATCTCAAACATTCACTCCTTTGTATTAGTGAGAAGCCCAGCACATACCAAGTAGTTTGTTTTTTCTGAGTTTTAAGGATTCTTCATTCTGTATTGATATATGGCACAAGAGTAGGAGAAAGATATAAGACAGTATCCAGTAAGACCATAGGACTTTAAAAGGGAGGAGGGGAGAACAGGAAGCTACCAATTCTACACACTAGGTCCAATTTACTCAACAGGAAAAAAAATTAATGAACAGTTAGTAAAGGAGGAGGAGAAATGAAAACTGCTCTTGTTAAACTCAGATAGAAAGCAGACGGGTCCAGTCTTAATACTACTTCAACAGTGGGGAGAGTGACCATTTCCTCTTTTAAAAATGTTATCATGTTCCTCTTATTAGAAGCCTATCACATAGTTGAGTACCTTTAAAAATCATATGTATGGTTCTTTTAGCAAGTTAGTCATTCACAAGCTATTGCTGAAATGAAGTGCAACAGAAATTGCAGTTTTATATAACAACTTAGTGAAATTCACTTAGAACTGCTACATAAACATAGTCACAATACCATTAATTTTGATTGGTGTGAGAAGCATCTTAAAGGAGACTGAAATCTGTGCAGAGTCAAGAAAATGAACATTATGTTATAGGATGATGCTGAGGGAAGACAATCGCATCACTGACAATGGCAATGGCAAAATTTCCTATTGTGTGGGAGAAGGTAATGATAAACCACCCCTGTATTTATTTTTAAAAATCATGGGGAGAAAAATGATCGACAATACAGTGCTGGATAATGAGGCCTTCACATTGGATGCTGAGGAAATGATGAGGATTTTTCAGACTATTAATGGAGTTTAGATAATAACTAGATTAAAGTCTTCTTTGTGTTGATTGTCTTCATGTGAAATCTATACCTGGTCAGGAAGCCACAGTATGGATAGGAAGAGGCAGATCAATTCCAGATTGGTAATGGTTGAGGGAAGGCTGTATCCTCTCCTTATTTATTCAAACTGTATTCAGAATATCTATTAGGAGAGTAAGAATTGGAAAGACATGAGTGTGGTTTTAAAACAAAATGAAGATATGTCAAGTACTTGTGTTATGCTGATAATGCTATTCTGATGGCTGAACACGCAAATGAGCTTCAAAGAGCACAGGTTAAAAAAATAGGACTAAGATTAAATATTAAAAAGTTCAAAGTAAGGACAACAGGTACAACAACGCTTAAAATTGACTATGAAGATATTAAAAAGATGGATAGCTTCTGCCTTTTAGGACTATAGATTGTATCGGAATCAAGAAGATGCTGCAGATTAGCACTTGGGGAACAGCTTTGAAGCCCTGGGAAAGATATCAGATGTCAGAATTCTTTTACACCTACACAAATCAAAATTGTCCAGGCAATGCTGCTTTTACCTGAACTTTTATCTAGAAAACATGATGCTAGTATGCTAATGATGCTAGTATGCAAATACTACCCTGTGCCTAAAGGTAGTTACAAGATTACTATCTCAAAACAAAGGTTCTCAGCTGTCAAAATAATAAACTTTTGTTAAATAAAGATAAAAAATTAGTATCATTCATCAAACATCATACAAAAGCAGGAAACTTGTCCACTAGTTTTTCTCCTCCTTTTCGAGTAGAGTAGAGTAGAGTAGAGTAGAGTAGAGTAGAGTAGAGTAGAGTGATGCCAAAAAATTGCATAGCTGTAGAAACACTTATAAGATCTTTGCTGTTTTTACTTGGCATTAAGCAGCTGGAGGAAAAAATAAATAAAACCATAACCTTATTAGGGGCTGCCAAGTTAGAACCAGATGTCCCTAAAGAAGAAATGTGATCAAAAACAGTTTTCTTATGAGATAGGAGAGCAAATTAAGAAAGGTGCCAGTGTAAAGTCAGTGATAACTGGAGTAAATGAAAGTAAGATGGAATTATTTAAGTATTATGAAGAAATCACAAAATAAGTGATGGAGGCAAGATGGCAAGAATTTCTTACAGACCATAGCTTTCCTGGTGCCTGATAGTTTTCTAATAATAATATTTACTACAAAGGAATTTATGAGGTGAAAATTCTTTCAGCTTCTGTTCTGTGGTCATAGGAATATTTTAGGCTGATAGAAGTTGCCTCCTCACATTCCACCTTCTCTGCCAAGTCCAAGAGATTGCAAAAACTCCAACTTTGAAGAGTCCCAAAAGATGATGAAGCCAGGATAGTGATCTACTCAGTTCCAGTTGGCTGGCCAAGCCTGCTATAGAAATATCCTTACTCTGTCTCGGCACTGGGCCTCCATGGCCATTTTGAATTTGGTTACACCATGACCTGTCTGTCTTACACAGTTTAGCTCATAGCTTCCTTGAGCTGAGCAAGCCCCTTCGCTACAACAAGGCAATGGCCAATGAAGGTGATTACTCATAAAGAGTTATAGTAAGTTACAAACAGGTGGCCCTCAGGTTACAATGGCAATAGGGACTGGAATTGCTATCACTAAGCAATCTAATTATAAATGTCATAGTAAGACTGTGTCAGTTATGGCAGTCCCAGTTGCTGTCATGAAGTGAGGATCATGCAAGTCATTAAGTGAGCTTAACGACTGTGACTTCCAGCTTCACCTTGACCTTGTCAGGAAGCTGGCAGAGAACATTGGAATTCACAACTCCATGAACTGTGAGAATGTTGCAAAAGTCAGAACTCCAAGGATACATCTCCCTTGTTCATAGCCATTGCAAGTTTGAACAGTCACTGAGCGAGTAGTTTATGAGGACTGTTTATAATGAACTAAATATGTAAGCATAATTCCATTAAAATTATGCACTTTGAATCATAGTTATGTTAAATATTGGAATGTAAATAATTACAAACTAAGTAAAAAGGTCTTTAAAATACTTAATTTTGATTGGATTCTGCTGCATTTCAATTGCATCAGTTCTGATAATGGGCAATTCATTGGGCATTTTATGATGAGTATTTGTTTTAGATTTATCATTTTACACTGCAGGCAGCCCAGTAACCTTAAACATATCCTTTTCTTTTCCTTCACTTGATTTATTTTCTGATGAGCTGAACTACAGGTATTGTGTGTCATGCTTGCCAAGTAGTTTCAGCCATATGGAATTTCTATTTGACTTTGTAATTCTGTATGTAAATGCAATCGTTTTCAGTTCATCTGGTTATTTTTGTTTCTGTTTTTATATCTGCTATATTCCTGTAACATTATCATGACTGGCTTTGGGCCAAGAAAACCAGTGATCAAATATCTTGTTTAAAATGACTAAGTGAAGAGTCTACAACTTCTGAGTTAGTCTCTTTCTTCCAAACAAAATAAAGATTCCAATAATTGCAGCCAATTGAGAACCTCCAACATTTAAAGAGCAGCATGTCACATGATACCACAGGGGAAATGAAAACAGAATGTTTCTTTTTTCAAAGACCAGAACGGCAAGAAGGACACCCCGAGATCCAGATGTGCTTACTCCCTCTCTCTCCTATTGGGGATATGAATACTACAAGTCATTTGCAGAAGGAAAAGAGAAAAGGTATTCCCCAGATATGCAGCTGTAAAAAATAATAATCTGAAAAAGGGATGGGGAACGAAAGCAGAGACAGGGGGGGGGAGTCTGAATCCAAAGAACCACGTTAATTCTTTTTTGTCAATTTACATTTCATAACATGGTGAGTTAGACAAGACTATAAACTAATACAGTGAAATGTTACCTAAACTTCTTCTGAAAAATGTGAACACAAAGCTTGTCCGTCTAATTTTCTGCATGCAGGACAAGCCAGAATCTTTCGTTGTTCTCTTGTTCTCTTATCAGGATAGACACTTTTTTCCCTCAGTTCCAATTCCTCACATGCTGAGACCTCGCACTTTCATGTATGTAGACCAGTGATGGGATTCAAATATTGTTGCTACCGGTTTGGTGGGTGCGCTTTGCACGCATGCACACACTTTGCATGCACATGCGCGCTAAATGCACACTTTGCGCAGGCACAGAGGCATTCTAACTGATCTCCTGCAAGCCTGCACGATCCCAGTCACTTCAGCAGCTGCCCCGCGGCACTATTCTGTGCTGCGCAAAGCAGCTGCACTTCAAATTCAGCAGATAAAGGTGTGTATGGGAGTCCAGGCAGACAGGTGGGCCCAATAGCAGAGCCAACAGAGCAATGGAGATAACCGGTTCGGTCTCCGCTGCTCATCGCTCCTACCAGCTCTCCAGAACCAGGCAGAACCGGTTGAATACCACCACTGACCTAGACAGATTCTTATATTTGTATATGTTTTGCTTCAGTGCCATCTGACATTGCGCTAGCAAATATGCCCTTCACAATAAAAACAACCTATCATAATTTCCACCATGTTACATGTGGGAATAAAGATGCATGGCTAGTGAATTATTGCATGTGTTAAATAAAGGAAGGGTGACATATGGTTTATTGTCTTTTTTTTTGAGTCTGAGTAAACTCATTAGGTAGTATTACAGTGACTAATTTCCTGGTTCATATCTATCCTAAACTATAAGCTAAATAAATATGCCAAATTATAAGAAAACCTAACAAAGTTGAATGCTAATCAAGTTTAACTTACTGTCTGTGCAAATATGCTAGGACTTTCTCTAACTTGGTAAAGCACAGCCAATCACTTATTATGGAACTTGCTTAGTTTGTAACCAGCAAATATACTTTCTATGCACTAAATTTAAATATGTTTTCTGTGGCAAATACCTTTAAATATAGAGAACATGGAATATATGACTTGGAAGATATATGTTAGAAGAGTTTGTGTGCCAATGTATACTTTTTCAGTACATATATTTGTGTCTGCTGGGGATACAAAATATTATAATAAAAACAATAATCAAAGAAAGAAGGAATCAAATCCAATCTTTATTATGCTCGTAGACCAGCCTGAAAAAGAAAGAAACAGCTACTTACTACACCAAGTCCAACTTCAGGATCATATATCACACTCCCTATAATAAATTAATTATATACACAAGCTCAGGAAGTCACAGTCCGGTTTGAACATAGCAAAATAGACTGTTTGCAAAGGTGTAAAATATGGCTGAGTACTCTTCCCTTATGTATTCATTTTATATGTTGAGTACATATTGAGGGGAGCTAGTTTGGAGGGAGATGGATGTGGTTTTAAAATTTAAGAAATATCAAAAATTATGCTGATGACTCTGAATCTTAAATATTGAAAAAAATGAAACTGATTAAAAACACTGGGATTAAGATTAGCAATAATAGCAATAGTACTTAGACTATTGCTGCTTCAGAGTGCTATTATTGTCAGCTTTGGAAGCCATATTAGCACCAGAAGCTTCCACACTGCCACATTTTGAGCCTGGGAAAATGGGAGGGGGGAATTTCATGGAGCATATGTGGTTAGACATAATAGCATTCTTCTTTAAAGTCAAGGTCATGTTATTCCTGCACCTGGTTGAGGAATGGTTGAGGGGATGTCTCAAGTTGGGACAGATGGTGATTGGGGCATGTGATGGAATGAAGGGTGCAGGGGGTGGATTTGCAATTTTTTACTTATTGGAGGGAAATCTGGAACTTTCAGATTCAGAATTTTCTAGATATGCCAGTATACTACTCTAATAAAAGGAAACTTTGAGAACATGTCTGTCTCGGAGTTATTTATTGGAGTTGAGGTTTTCTGGAATGCTGACAATTATACTGCTTCAGAGTGCTTTACACCCCTCTCTAACCAGAGTCAGCATATTGCTCCCAACAATCTGGATACTCATTTTATCGACCTCGGAAGGCTGGAAGGCTGAGTCAACCTTGAGCTGGTCAGAATCAAACTGCCGCAGTCAACAGAATTAGCCTGCAATACTACATTCTAACCACTGTGCCACCATGGCTCAATTTAAATACAAAGACAACTGACAGCAGTCAACCTTAGAACTGACAATGACAATATTAATGTGATAGGTGGTGAGGGGTTTTTTTCTCCTCATTTTAGATTGATTTATCAGTGATAAAGAATTCAGCCGTCAAAAAATATGTCACTGACTAGTCCTTGATAAAGTAGCCATGAAGACTTTGGAAAAGCTATTCAGATAACAGGATGTGTCTGTTCCTATAAATATTGGCATCATGCAGGCAACAGTTCTCTTTGTGAACTCTGTGGAAGTAAAACTGTGGACTTTGCAAAACTGGGATAGAAACAATTGTGATGCTTTTCAGATTAATGTTGGAGAAGACTCCTGAGAGTACTATGGATAGTCAATACTACCAATCCTATGAATTTATGAGATCAGACTTGAATGGAATCACTTGTAGAGTTTGCAACAGCAGTATGAACCAGAACAAAGGCAACGCTGCACAGTTTATATAATGTGAAATTAAAATGTTTATTAAAGATCTTTTCATAAGTCCTAATATCGTAAGTCTAACATATTTATTTTATACTGTATATAATAGCCAGGCAGGCGACGCAACTCAAAGTATACTCTAAAATGAAACTACTATTCATATTACATGCTGTATTTACAGTACAGAATGCCAATAACTTATAGAATTCAGCTCTCAGATAGATACCAGAGGCTCGGTAGAGAAGGATGTAGTAAACAGAATGGAAGTATGGTAATGGAATTAGAGGAAAACATACTATAAGTTGTATGGAAGTGATGAGTGGAAAGCACTATCCAGCTGCCTCTTTCTTCCTGACACAGGAAAGAAAACAGGACTGAAACTCTCAGACCATAGACAGAGGAGAAAAGCATAGTACACAAAGACTAGACTTCAGGCACTGAAATTTAAGCAACTGATGGAAGGGGAATGGATCGTTTTTAAAAGGAAATGAGTAACTTTAAAGCAGGAAAATAAATCCCCATAAATTTTGTTTGAGGACATGTCTGCACAGGAAGCTCCTGGTTTGCACACTACTACCCTCAAGACCAAAAGTACAGAAGATATGCCTAAGACACTGATTGTCTTATTTGAAAATAATGAAATGGAATTCAGTCATGAATGTTCCATCTATTACAATAAAGAAAAAAGAAATTATTTAGAAGAGATGGAAAGTAAAGCAACTTCTGGAAGCAAAGATATTACAATCCCAGTGGTAATAGAAGATAGATTAATTCAAATAGAATAAATGGCATGAAGGTATAAAGAAATGTTGAAGTATTACATTACAAAGTGCCACAGATGTGTATGGAGCTAGTCAACTGATTAGTGAAAATACAAGAATTCCCCAACTTACGGCCAAAATTGGGATCATAATTTCCACTGCTAAGCAAGGCAGTTAAACGAGTCACACCTGATTTTACAAACCTTTTGACCTTTCTTGCTACAGTTAAGCAGATAACCACAGTTGTTAAGTGAATCATGTGGTCCTTAAGCAAATCCAGCTTCCCCCATTGACTCTGATTGTCAGAAGCTAGCTGGGAATGTCACAAATGGCAATCACATGATTTCAGGATGCTGCATCCATTCTAAAGTCTCCAAGCACCTAAATTTTAAACATGTGACTGTGGAGATACTGTTATGGTCTTAAGTGTGATCATAAGTCATTTTTCTCAGTGCCATTGTATCTTTGAACAGTTGCTAAATGAATGGCTGTAAGTTGAGGACTTTTGTACAGAAACAATGCTTTATGGAATGAGTAAGTAAGAGAAACTGTGGCTCAGAAAAAAATGATTGCTACAAAATTCATGATAATAAATGTGTTCTGTATATTCTCTCTCTATAGACACACATACATACACACACACAAATACACATACAAATAAACAACTTCAGTAAAGAAAACAAAAATATGAATAATCACATTTATTTATTTATTCAATTTCTATAGCTGCCCATCTCAGGCAAGTGACTATTGGTGATGAACAATACAAAACCAATGAAAGTGTAACACAATTTAAATATACCATTATACCATATGTCAACACCTGAACATCATCTTATTTAAGAAGATAATAGATTTAAAATTACATGGAAAAAAATCTGCAAAATCATTTTTAGGAGTTCATTATTGAAATCTGGCAAAATTGGTACCAACAATTACAACCAATTGATTTCACCAATTGGTTTCTCCAATTTTTATTGTTGTACGTATTGTTTTATTTTTTCTTGTTGTTGTAAGCTACCCAGAATTTTAAGATGGGCAGATTCACAAATGGTTTAAATAAATTAAATAAAAATCATATCCTTCCCTGCTTTCCAGGTAATTTAAAAGCATTACAAAGAAAGGGAAGCAGGGAAATTTATGTAGATTGTTTTATAAAGGGAGGAATACTATCTCAAAACATCTGAGAACTATTATTTAATTGGCTGTAAATGAAAATTTGTATTGTTCCTTAAAGATAAAGATGTAAAGGAAGTAACTTTTATATTGTCCTACCAACTTTGAAATAATTCAAATTTGTAAAATATAGCTTAGTAAGTCAAATCTAACCTTGAAGAATTCTAAATTTCTAAATCATGCACAATTATATATTTTAAAAGTTGTAATAATTTTGTTTCTTAAAATGACATGAATGTAACACTCACAAGGATCATTTTCACTCTATGTAACAACAGATGTAATTAATAAAGAAAAGAAGCACTATACATGAGGCAATTCCTCCCAAGAGTAGAAGCTGGATACTACAGAAAGAATAAATAAATAAATGTCACAAAGACTGGGTTATTTTTTTCATTTTTGAATACTTGAATGACATAAAGAATTCCGTCTACAGCCTTTTTCTATTGAGACATTTGTAATTGCTACCTGTGAGAAACCTCAGACCTAGATAACAGGACAAAGCTCTGAGTTTTTTCATTTTTTCATCTTTTCCCCAGGAACCATCAATATTTAACTTTCCATGGAAACAAAAAGAAACCCTTTCAGTAAAAAAAAACTCTCTAAGAGTTCTACTTTCCTATCTTCTTATCTTCCAAGGATCCGCATAATAAAAATCATCAAATATTATTCAACAGAAACAAAGCAAAAAACAAAACAAAACCCAGTCCCTCTAACTCAAACTCACTTACCGAAAAGCAAATACACATTGTCTTTGTCTAATAGAATGGGTTACAGTCACACATTGCATACAAACTGTCATATTGGGAACACCTACCACTTGCTTATTGAATTAAAAAATAGGGACCAGACCAAAGGTAATCATTTATCATTTATCTAGACTTTAGAGTATTTATAACGTAAGTTCTTTTTAGATTAATAGAGTTCTCTGAGTACTCTCCACATTTTTGTAAACAAAACAAGATTCTTATTTTCTAAACTTGGTTAATTATCTATCTCCCCTGCTTCTGAACTGATACACAAAACTAAAAATAGTTTTCAAATATACTAAAGCAACTGGTAGACTCACAAAAATAGAAACAAAAATGGAATGATAAATCAACCTGTTGAAATAGATATGCTGATTGTAATGTGATCGTTAATTTTTTTAAACTGTCAAAGGTGTATTGTGTTTGGGTTACATGAAAACAATAAAAATGAAATGGCTCCATAAAATTCCATACAAGGACACTGCAGAAGGTGGAAAATGTTCTACACATTTCCTTGCACATTTTGCCAAATGCAATAGGTAGCAAAGCAATGGGGGCAGCCTAAGTTTTTATCATAGGAAATCCCACCTCAAAAAAAAACCCCATTCCCCCCAAAAGATGAATAACTTCTCCTTCTCAGTTGCCAAGTTTGGAGACCCCTGCCCTATACCATAGGGGTCTTCAAACTTGAAAGCTTTAAGATTTGTGGACTTCAACTCCCAGAATTCTCCAGCCAGCTGGCTGGAGAATTCTGGGAGTTGAAGTCCACAAGTCTTAAAATTGCCAAATTTGGAGGCCTCTGGTATAGGGTCTCCTGCTTGAGCAGACAGGTGAGCTGGATTGAGGGGAATTCTATTTCTTTTAGCAGCCACCCTCAGCCCTGTGTTTTGGTAGAAAAGCAAGAAACAGGAAGAAAACTCTCCTTGTAATGTGGTTCCATGATTGGGAACATCTTGATTTGATTGCTCTGCACGGTATACTACTCAGGCTGCACAGAAACAGGAACATCCAGGACAGAGGCTCCTCTTTGGTTGTGAGCCCAAATGTCATCAAAGGGATAAATTACACAAGGGAGGCTTTAGAGGTGGAAAGGTTTACAAAACAGGCCTGTCACTCCTAAAGGGGTTGAGACCTCCGTGGTCTAGGGATCACTTCCTTTTCTCTCACAGTGTAAATGATATGCGGAATTCACCTAGAGCAGGGCTGCCCAACCATGGCTGCCTGCCTGGGGAATTCTGGAAGTTGAAGTCCACAAGTCTTAAAGTTGGCAAGGTTGGACACCCCTGACCTAGAGAGACAGGAGGAAGAGCCACTGATAGCTCTCATGCAAATTTATTTATTTTTATTTATTTATTAATTGGATTTCTAAGCCGCCCCATCTCCCTGAGGTCTCGGTGCGGTGTACAAACATAAAAACAATTACAAAGTATACAATTAAAAAGAGATTAAATGAGAAACCCAATTTAGAGTTAAAACACTAAAAACAATCATTAAAACACCCATCCCCCCACTCAGTCCAGGTCAGCGAGTTGGAACAACCATGTTTTTAGGCCCCGGTGGAAAGAACGGAGGTCAGGGGCCACCCGAAGCTCCAGGGGCAGTTGGTTCCATAGGGTGGGTGCTCCCACAGAGAAGGCCCTACCCCTCGGAGTCGCCAGCCGACATTGGCTGACGGAATCCCCAGGAGGCCCTGTCTGTGAGAATGCACAGCATGATGGGAAACAGTTGCCGGCAGCAGGGTCTCCCGTAAATATCCTGGTCCTAAGCCATGAAGAGCTTTATAGGTCAAAACCAGCACCTTGAATCTCACCCAGAGGGCAACCGGTAACCAGTGCAGCGCACGCAGGAGGGGTGTAACATGGGAGTATCGGAGCACTCCCATCACAACCTGTGCCACTGCATTCTGGACAAGTTGAAGCCTCCGGGTAAATGGTACCTCAGCCCACAAAAGGAGAGGAGATGTGGGAAGCTTTTCAGATGGGTCCATCTCTAGTTTTCTGGAAAGTAAAAGAAAACGATGGGAGACATCTATTTCAAGCTTGCATGATTCTGTTATTGAAATCTTACAATAAAAATAGTGTTATTACTCACAGTTTGAGCCAGAGGTGGTATTCAGCAGGTTCTGACCAGTTCTGGAGAACCGGTAGTGAAAAATTTGAGTAGTTCAGAGAACTGGCAAATACCACCTCTGATTGGAGATTTTATAATATCCTTCCCCGAGCCACGCCCACAGAACCGGTAGTAAAAAATTTTGAATCCCACCACTGGTTTGAGCTTCCTACTTCAAACAACTAAGAGTTTCTATGACAAATTTGACAAGGCCGCCCCTTCCTCTATAATCAATTTGGCGGCGGCGGCAGCAACTTATAGCACCTTTTCAGGATAGCAGAAACCAGCATTCAACACCAAATCTAGATTTCTCCAACAGTGAATGCAAAAACAACCTACCATACTCCGTAACCTGCTGGTTTCCTACAGCTCCCTCTTATTTCATTTGTACTTTTCTCTTGAAGCCTCTTCAGCCTTCTGGCATGCAGCTTCTTCTGCCATCTTTCTCGTGTATCTTGTTTCTGTATTCACAGGGGGGATGGGCACTTTATTTCTCTTCTAGAAAAGGCTCAGGGGCTGCTCAGAAGTATAGATCCTGAGCTAGGCCTTGTCAAATTTCACAAGGAAAACTATAGTAGCAAGCCTTGAATGTAGGTAGCCCTTTGTTGGCAATTGCATTAGTTAGCAACTGTTTGCAGTTACAATGGTAATGAAAAAGAAACTGTGACCAATCGTGACATTTATATCTTTTCTCAGGGCTGTAAAGCAAAGGAATCCTGAAGTAAGATCATAAGCACAACCACTTTGCTTAACGACCAAGTTGTTGGTCCCAACTGTGGTTGTTAAACAAGGACAACATGCATCGTTTAGAAGGCAGACATGTTCCTTTTCTTTTATGCAGGCTCAACTCTTTGGAAAGGCTTTTATTTTGGTTTTAGGCCACTGGACTTGTTGAATATGTTTTAGGGTTAGGGTTAGGGTTGAATATGTTTTAGACTTGATGAAATGTAAGAGGAATTTTTACAATAAATAGATGAGGACATTATACAACCCCACAACTTCTTCTAAGGAAAAGTAGTGTCTAGATATCGTCTGAATTACTCCAGGTGTTACTAGCACTTTTGAATCAGTTTTGCTCAGATCCCTGAACACCTGAGGTTTAGGAATAGAGAAACCTGACTCTTGTACATATGCATGTAATGGCCCACCAAGGCAACATAACTGCTTTTCCAGACAGCAAATGTCACTGGATGTGTTTGATTTGTAGCTGTCAATTATCTCAAAATGCATGTGGAGACTAAACATTCCTGATTATCTTTGCTAATATGCTTTTATTATAATATCAATCCATTTGAGTTTATAAGAGGGAAAAAACATTAATTTTTGTGTGTTCATTTTTATTATTCAAAATGAGTTTGTCCTCCTGTTAAAATCAGCCTTTCTCAATAGTCACCCTGTAGCTGCCCTGGGACTTCAGAATTCCAGGAATTTTAGTCCAAAAACATCAGGGAGCAGCAAATGAGTCATCAGAGTAAGAAAACTCATTCAATTCTTTTCAAAAATTCCCATTTGCTTCTGTTGCCCATTGCTTTCAGTGAAGGAATCAAACCAAGGCAACATGCAAGAAAAGGGCAACATTAAGCCAGGAGTCAATCTAGTATTAAATTTTCAAGACATTTAAATAGAATTGTATTCAATATAATCTATTATTTAAACACCCATTTTCTGTTTTCTATTATAAAGTGCATTTAAATTTAAATTCCATTGAGAACATCTCTGAATGAGTAAAGAATAAGCAATACATATTTGGAACTCTGGTCACTTTATTTCAACACAAATAAAAAATAATAATTCAGTCATCTGCATTTGATTCATTTGTTCCAGAATGAATGCATATCTCTAGTCAATTTACTAATCCAGCCTACTTTAGCGTCCAAAATAGATCAGGCTATTCTATGTTGAATGTCGACGGCTTCAATTCTGTATCCTTTCCCTAATTTTTCCTACATCAATTTTGGTCACACAAAATGTGCAAGCCTGCCATAAGAAAAAAAATGATTTCCAAATAGGACTTTGTTGGGGTGGAGAATTGTTGCCAGTTTTTCCTTGTTAAAATAATGGAAGGTACAATCACATACCACATATCAAAAGTTCAACAACATATCCTTTACTCACTTCAAATTTATGCTGCAAATATGAACAATAAGGCGGGGCATTTATCATGTTCCGAGGATATGTAAAAAATCCCAAAAATGTGGACACAAATACATGCCTTAATTCAGAAGATTTTTAAAGACTAAAGTACAATGGAAAGCAGAGGCCCTCTTTTAGGACTAATGGACAGACAGACATGTCACAATCACTGTCTTTACATGACAACTGCAGCAAGATTTTAATATGTTCAAAATGAAGAGGTTCAACCTGGAAATAAGAAGAAATTTTCTGACAATGAGGGCAATCAACCAATGGAACAGATTGCCTTCGGAAGTTGTGGGAGCTTCATCACTGGAAGCTTTCAAGAAGAGACTGGATTGCCATCTGTCAGAAATGGTGTAGGGTCTGCTTGGGCGGGGAGTGGGGTTGGACTAGATGACCTACAAGGTTCCTTCCAACTCCGTTAATCTGTATCTATCTAACACTACTCACAATGCACAAATGATTGGTGAAAATGGTGGAACTTGCAGAGCTAGCTAAATTAACTTCTTTGATTAGAAAAAGACAATACCTACATTTATGACTGACTTTTGCATGAAACAGAAAAAATGCATTAATGAATTCTGGTGTTCATGATTGGAAAAAAATTAGATAATAAAACAAAATAAACTTTTCTGTTTGTAACCATAGAATAAGAGATAACTTTGTAATCATCCTTGTATTTTCTGCAAAGAAAATCAGAAGCAGCTTTTATTTCTTTTTATCTTTTGTTTTGGCACCTTTGATTTTTTCTCTGTTTACTCTATATTAGTTTTTGTTTGCTTGCATCTTCTCTTTAAAACTTTTAATAACATTTAGATAATATCCTTTACTCACAAAGAGGATGTTGACAAACAGTCGGGCTCCACCTCCTTGGTGGTGGCTCTGAAAGCTGCCAAGTTAATTAGGAGGTCAGCAATAAAATTGCTGAAGAGAAAATGCTGGTTTCAGACAGCTCATCACTAAGGATGCTAGGGTTTTAATGAGTTGTTCACTTACAATGTTGGGGAGAGGATGGAAGAATAATCTTGCCAGGAACAGGGCAAACTTTCTTCATCCCAGAGTTTAATTAAGGAGATGGAACATTGGATTTTGTCAGCCAAACCTTGTGTAATTCCATCTGCTCCAAAACTCAACAGGACAGGAAGCTTTGACAGGGCATTTGGGGCCTACATCTGGAAACAACATGTTTCAAACATTTTTTTTTACAAACCTCCACTTGGGGGTGGGGAAGAAAAGGGGGGAAAGTTACATGAAAAATAGATACAGCAACTGAAACATCTAGAGGGAAAACAACTCACCAAACAACAGACATTTCTTTTAAAAGAGGCAGTTTTGGAAGTGCCTAATTAGCAGCTCTGAGGTAGTTTGTCTTAGGAAACAGAAAGCAGGAGGCTGGAGTTTTTATTTTTTCAGTAATTCTGAAAAGATTTAAGCTTCCAGGACTGGCTCTTGTCACAATGAGGAACAAGCCAATTCTTTGTTCATTCTTACTCACTCTGTTAGGGAAGAAAAGGCAGGCAGGCAAGCATTTTGGGTCATTAAAAGCTGGCTTAGTCCCACAGGAGTTTTGTGAACTGAGATCTCCATACTGTTTTCAGTACCAATACGGTGTCCTTTATTTAGTTTAGTGATTCATCTCATCTAAATCCTTAAAAATTTGTTCTTCATAATTTGTACTAAGAACTCCTTTATTCATACACTTTTCCCTACTGATTTGGTTCAAAACTGCCTTCTGTGATCATTGGGTAAATCAACAAGAATCTTATTAATGAATCAATAAAAATGTTTTTTACAGTTAGTGGAGCAAATTTTGTTTGGTGAACATTTTCTTATCCTTTAATCCAATGTTTTATTACAATTAACATTTATTTTTAAAATGTATTTCCACCATAGAATGCAATGTGTAGGTTTTTTCCCCCCAAACCTGGTAACTCAGTTAATTTCTGGCTACATGCAAGTGACCTATTAAAAAGCCTCATCATTCCTTTATTTTTATTTTTTTGGTCTATGTTAACAGTTATGAAACATTAGCATTTTTATTTGCTTAATTTTGGAAAACCAGATCACAAAAGAAATGATGTAGTGGGCCATTCTCAAAAGAAGGTTCTTACTTAGACATCTCTGTTAAGTTTTCAGTCAGAGGTTTAGATGGATCCTATATATTTTATACTTAAAATACTACTTATTTATTGTATTATTCATACTAAAACTACATTATTGTACTACTAATTTAGTGATGGTAATGTTTCACTGTATTGTTTATACATACAATTTTGGAGGATAAATCAGGAATATTTAATATTTATTAATCCAGTATGTACACTAGCATGACAATAATGCAAGAGCAGAGATATAGACACTGTTGAATGTAGGCGCTTTATAAGATAATTTCAGGCATTGATTGCACACCCAGTTGTATTCAGAGGTACCTAGAACATAGTATTTGGTTTTGAATAGTTTATTACTTTCTTACTCATTGTGATATCACCTGCTTCTGTGTACTTTAAGTAATGGCATCATGCAGCATATCCCTTCATCATGCAGTTGTGTCTAATACAGAAAGCAGGTAATAAGGGTGGTAGTAATGGCAACCAACAATTTATGATGTAAATGGAACTTGAATAGGTTGCATTCAAAGAGCAAGCAACCTTTAGTTGGTTATACAGTGTGAAGCCATATGGCATCTATCATTCTGTTCCCTTTTCTCCTTTGACCTGTTACAGACCTTCAAAAGAGGCCAGGGTTAGGTTTCTGTCTGTTGTCAATTACCAACACTAAACAGATATTGCTGCTTGGGCCCCTTAGGATGTGGTCTTTCTCCAATAAAACTCTAAGAGCATTGACAAAAACTGTTTCACCATATGCCTGTTTCAGCCACACCTCATTTGAATTTATAAAGGTTGACTGATTATCCCTTCACCCGATTGCTGCACCATCATACAACCAGCTCCATAAGTTGTCAGAGAAAGCATAATATAGGAGAGTTTCGTAAGAGAAAGCATAATATAAGAGAGTTTTGTAATGCATGCAATTTCAACATGAATTGTCAGAGTTAGCCTTGAAGGAAAGATTGTTCTAAAACAGTTGCTAAACCTGGGGGAAAAGTAACTCAAAACACTAGCTCAGATTGGGTAATTTTTATTCTTTGTCTTCAGACTCCAACTTGGGAAAATCCAGGGAATCCCAATTTAAATTCCTGCCTCTCCCAAAAATATTCAGAACTAGCTTCACCAAATCTTTTTTTTTTTATTAGAAAAGTTTATTTACAATATAAAAAGACATACAAACATACAAACATACAGTCACATATAAATAAAAATACATCACACATTAGTTGCAGATCGGAAGTGTTTTTTCCATAAGCAGTTACAGTCTTATATAATCATAAATATTTCTTCTTATAATATTCGCTTGGTTTAATCTCTATTGTGAAGTTTCCTTTTATCACCTCTTTCGAGTTCTTCTGTCACCTTACGTCTCTATCTCCTGCTTCTATAAATTCTAGTATTCTAATATTTCACATTCTTATGTTCCATCCAATTATACCACTTTTCCCATATCCTGTAATAATCTGTATCTTCTTTTCCATTTAATTTGAGAGTTAGTCTCTCCATTTCAACACATTCATACATTTTGTTTATTACAATTTGTATAGGCGGAATTATAGGTTCTTTCCATTTTTGCTAAAACGATTCGAGCGCTGTTAACAGGTGTGCAATCAGGTATTTGTCTTTTGGAGGAAATTTTTCTTTATCATTCCAAGTAGGAACAGTTCTGGTTTCCACTCCAGCTCACAATCCATCACCTCCTCAATCCAGTTTTGATTTCTGTCCAATATTTTTAATTTTGGGCATGTCCACCACACATGGTAGTAGGTTCCTATTTTGTCCTGACATTTCCAACAGTTTGGATTTGCCGGGGAATATTTTTGCCAGTCTAGCCGGGGCCAAATGCCACCTGTACATCATTTTATATTGGTTTTCCTTGTACGCCACTGACTTTGTATATTTTAAGTTTTCTTCCCAAATATCTTCCCAATCATTTAAATCTAATTTGTATCCTATATTTCGCTCCCAGGCTACCATTGATCCTTTTACTAATTGTCCCACTCTTTCCTGTTCTAACAATAATTTGTATAATTTGGATATTAACTTTTCCTCTACTCCCAACAATATTTTGTCCAGATTTGTATTTTTGTTTCTATCCCATATTCCTTTATATCTTTATTATATCTTGATTTAATTTGTAAGTAGACCCAATTATCTATTGATATGCCTTCCATCTCCAAATCTTGTTTTGTTTTTAGTTTTCCATCTGTATCCAATATCTGGTAATATTTAAGTTTTTATTCAAATCCATTGTATTTGGATTAAAGGTTGCTTCCATTGCTGAAAACCACCTTGGTATTTTCAGTATAATTTTTCTTTCTTATCTCAGCCCAATTTTAATCAATGCATTTCAATTATATGTTTTGTAGTATGATTTTGTCTTTTATCCGTCGGGTTCCATAGAAGTGCATGCCATCCTATCTGTAGGTCATGTCCCTCAAGTGTTAATATTCTCTTATTTTCTAATCTGACCCATTCTTTTGTCCATAGCAGACTGGCTTTATAATAGATTTCCCAATCTGGCAGTCCCAGTCCTCCTCTACTTCTATCGTCTTGAAGATATTCTCTTTATCCTTGCCCCCCATCCAAATGAACTTCATTGTCATCTTATTCAATTCCATGAAAAATTTCTTATTTGTTAGTATTGGAATAGTCTGGAACAGAAATAAAACTTTGGGAAGAATATTCATTTTAATTGTTGCAATCCTCCCGAGGAAGGATATTTGCAATTTATTCCAATTTTCTAGATCCTTTTGATTTGTTTTAAAATTTTTATGTAATTATCCTCCCACAGCATCATTGTTCTTGCCCTTATCCAAATTCCTAGATATCTTATTTTATTTACTATTTGTAATCCCATAATCTCTTCAAGCCTCTTTTGTTTAGAGATTGTCATATTTTAACTAACAATTTGGTTTTCCCCTATTTACCTTTAAGCCTGCTAATTCCCAAAATCATTTATTTCTTTCATTAAAATCGGGCCTGTCTCTAAAGGTTCTTCTATTATGAAAGCCATGTCGTCTGCAAATGCCTGTGTTTTATATTCTTGATTTCTAATTTTTGCTCCTCTTATATTTTCATTTCCCTAATTCTCGTTAATAATGTTTCTAAGACTGTAATGAATAATAGTGGTGATAGTGGACAGCCTTGTCTAACCCCCTTTTCTATTTTAAACATTTTAGTGGTCTCGCCATTTACTAATACATTTGCTTTTTGGGTATCATATATTGCATTTATCATTCTTTCAAAATTTTGTCCAAATTTCATTTTATTAAATTGTTGTTTCATAAAGTCCCAGTTCAAATTGTCAAATGCCTTTAGCTTCACCAAATCTCGTCAGCCTGTCTCACTCAGTCAGGCTGGGAAGATACGCTATAGACCCCATCAGTCAACTGATGGAAGTCTAAGAAGAGAGTATTTTAATTTTAATTTTAATTTTTCTACATTGTTTTACTTATTGGTTATTTATATTGTATTTCACCCACTCCCTTTTTGAAGGAGATTGGTGGATAAATAAGTAAATAAATATTCAAACCCCACCCCATAGACACCCACAACATATCTTACTCTGATATTGCCCTAATACATGCTATTAGTATACCCGTCTGCAAGCATACTAAAATCAAGGGACTGCATAGGCTGCCTCTTAATATCTTAAATAAAAGAAGTGCAATAATGTATATTATGAGCAGTGGTGGTATTCAACCGGTTCTGCCCGGTTCTGGAGAGCCAGTAGGAACGATGAACAGTGGAGACTGGACCAGTTGTCTTTGCTGCTCTAATGGCTCAGCTGTTGGGCCCACCCACCGCCCAGGCTCCCATTTATCCACTGAATTTGAAGTGCAGCTGCTTTGCGCGGCAGAATGCGCTGCGGCAGCTGCTGAAGTGACCGGGATCATGCAGGCTTGCAGGAGGCAAGTTAGAACACCTCTGCGCCTGCACAAATGCCTCTGTGCAAAGTGCATTTGGAGCGTGTGTGCATGCAAAGTTTGTGCACGTGCACAAAGCACCCACCAAGCCACACCCACCGAACCGGTGGCAACAACATTTGAATCCCACCACTGATTATGAGGTCAGATATTAATAGCATTCCATGTCAAATATTCAGTGATAATGTCAAGTGGAAAACCCTGAGATCAAATCTTATCAGATGTGATAAAGTATTCAAAGGATATTTCAGTATTCAACCAAGAATTGGCATGCTCAGAATGTATCTCATATGTATTTGATTACAATGCTGGTAGAAGATTATTTGGGAGCAAACAGATTTCATCAGTTTCTAAGCAAGCAGGATACTATCCTTGCTGTGGAGATGCATCTTCATTAAGTAAGAAGCATAAATACATCATATCACACTGACAGTTAATGAAATAGGAATCCTACTCAATTCACATCTATCTCATCATTAACCCTCAGATTACTGTGCTTACACTCCCTATGTTATGCTGTTCTGGAGAAACAACATACTAAATCTATCAAGTTCATTTTTTTTCAGATTCAGATTTTTCCACTCATTTCTAGCTAGTTTGCATGTTAAATCTGTACACATATTTATATACATTTCCCCTTAATTCGTTCATTTTTTGAATGTAATTTTACTTAATTTAATCAGATTTCTGCATGTAAAAAAAGATCACATTTAAAAAAAGCTCTTGAGGATTTGAACTACATCATAGAACCCTGAAAACTGTTTTACCAACATGTAAATGCATTCAAATTCACATGTACTGTATGTCAGCCTTGGAAGCCATATTTTACTTGGAAGCTTCGAGGCTGCCACGTTTAGTGCCTGGGAATTTGGGAGAGGGGATTTCATAGAGAGGTAGAGAAGATTAGACTCAACAACACTCTTTCTTAGAGAGTCAAGGACATGTTACCCTGCACCTGGAGAGGAGTGTCTGGAGGAATGTCTCCAGTTGGGAGCGACGATTTGATTGGGCCATGTGATGGACTGATGGGAGCAGGGGATGGATCTTTGAATTTCTTTTGGGAAGGGAAAACCTGGAATTCTCAGATTCGGGTTTCCCCAGATGTGCCAATGTGACAACTTTAATAAAATGGAATTTTGAGGAAATGCTTGTCTTGGAGTTCATTGGGTTGGAGTTTGTTAGTTGGAATGCTGACACTGTAGATGTAAGAAGTACTTTTGGCAGTGTATAATCAAAGAAGTAAAATACAATGCCTCCATTGGTTCATACTGAAATTGGTTCATACTGTAAGCTGAATTAATTTCTAGGGGGAGAAATACAATTTTAATTTTGCCTAAATATTATGAGTGTTAATAAAAATGGATACCTTTGACTTATATGTAGACCTATTAAAATACTTGTAATTTACTTTCTTGTGTGGTTTCCTGTGATTTCTGGTCAATTAATATATCCCTGCAGTATTTAGCCATCAATGAGGCATTTAACAGCCTGAGCCACCAAAGAGCCTTGGTGGCTCAGGCTGTTAAATGCCTGCACTTAAGATCCAGCTGTCTACAATTGCTGTGGGCTCGAATCCCACCAGGCTCAAGGTTGACTCAGCCTTCCATCCTCTCAGGGTAGGTAAATTGAGGACCCAAGATTGTTGGGGGCAGTAAGCTGAGTTTGTAAAAAATGCCGCTAGTAATAAGTAATAAGTAATGGAATAAGTAATAGTAATGGAATGAAGGCTATTGCTGAGCACACTGGGTTGTATCCCAAAAATTGTAAGCGCCCTGAGTCTTCGAGAAGGGCATATAAATGTAATTTTTAAAAAATGTTTAGCTATCTCACCAAAACATACCAGTAGTCCTCAACTTATGATCACAACTGGCATAAATCACAATTTATGTTGCTAAGTAAAAATTGGTTAAGTGAGTGTTGTCCCATTTTACTTTTCTTGCCACATTTGTTAAGGCCTGGGTGCCAAACTCAATTTATTTGAGGGCCACATCAGGGCTGTGGTTGATCTTGGGGCCCTGGGCAGGCTTGGCCGACTGGGTGGATATAGCTGACTGGATGGATGTGGCCAGCTTGATGCCACTCCTCAAATCACTGGCATGTTTCCTCTTTGCACTGGATAGACGGCCGAAGTGACATGGGTTAGCCCCTTACATTTTCCAGGACAGCCAGCCCTGCGGGCTGGATCCAACCCAGAGGTGGTATTCAGCAGGTTCTGACCAGTTCTGGAGAACCAGTAGCGAAATTTTGAGTAGTTCAGAGAACCTGCAAACACCATCTCTGACTGGCCCCACCTCATCTATTCTCTGCCTCCCGAGTCCCAGCTGATTGGCTGGGTCTTCTTTGTTGCCCTGCACAGGAGAATGGAGCTGGAGAGCAGGTTAGCAGGGTGGGAGAGAATGGGGATTTTACAGTATCCTTCCCTGCCACACCCACCAACAGCCATGTCCACCAAGCCATGCCCACAGAACCGGTAGTAAAAATTTGAATCCCACCACTGATCCAACCCATCATGGGCTGGATCTGGGCCGACTTTATGTTTGACACCCCTGTGTTAAGTGAATCTCTGCAGTTGTTAAATTAGTAACACAGCTGTTAAGTGGATCTGGCTTCCTCCATTGACTTGTCAGAAGGTCGCAAAAGGAATCATGTGACCCCAGGAGACTGCAACCGTCATAAATATGAACCAGTTGTCAAGCATCCTAATGTAAATCATATAACGGTGGGGATGCTGCAATGGTTATAAGTGTGAAAATGGTCATAAATTGTAACTTTGAATGGTCACTAAATGAACTGTTGAAAGTCAAGGACTACCTGTCCACAGCAGGATCAATTTAAGGCTCAGTTCCTCCTTAGCCTCCTATTGCTTCTCTTCTTCATATCAGTTCAGACATCTTTCATATAGCAGTAGGAACAAATCCCAATTGAGTCTCATTTCTGTTCAGCTAGATTAAGTGAACATGTTAGATAGGAGAGTATGTTTCTGATCAATGTAAGGATCCGAAGGTTCCCCGGGCATTTGTTTTTATATTTTCCTCTCTTTTTCTTTTTTTAATGATCCATTTTCTTTGGTTTTAAGTTTCCCCAATGAACAATATGTTTCCAATGAACTAGCATGATTACTATTTTCCAAAGAATTTCTTGTCTGTTGCCAGAGATATCTCAGTAATTAATTCAATATACATTTTTCCTCAACAGAGGAATAGATTTCCCACATTTATATAATTTATTCAATTATTTTAACATTGAAGCGATATGCCATATTCCGTTCTCTACCTGAATCAAAGAATGAATTATTTAGTAAACGGGTTTAGTCTATGAACAAGCCAGGAGACAGATCAATATTATTCCTGTTTTACAGGCAGAGTAGGTCCAAGAATATCTGACGCCTGTGTTTATAATTCTAAATTTCTGATGCAATAGTGCCCAAAAATGGCTATCCTTGATTAAAAATTTTCAGTAATCTTTTTATTTTAATGTACATACGGTGGGTGTCTTTTTTTCTTTGAAGGCTATAAACAGGGATAAATTTCTGTGATGGGGTCAAATCTACTAGCTGTCAGACTTCTCCCAGCTGGCTAGGAAAGAAGCTGAAAGGACACTCATTCTCTGACAACTAGATTTATTGTACCAGTAATGAAGCTGTAAAAAAATCCCAGTAACGGATATGTATCAAATATAAGCCTTAACATAATAAAATCAAGGATCACATTTGTGCACCTTTCTCCCACACAATGGTGGATTGGACTAGGAGCCATGCTTTTTTCTTTTTCTTTTTGAGTGAGAGAGACAGTTTTTATCTTTCTCAATTTAATTATGGACTAATTTGGTATCATGCTGCTTTCCTGTAAACCATGGGAGAATTTGTTCTCACATACCTTTGCTGGGGGTCCTTTCTCTTCTGTAAGTTTCTTTCTTGTCTAGTAGACTGCTAGCTATTAGTTGTCAGCTGCTGTTCTTAAAACTCTTGGATCATTCAGAACCGTTTGTAAACTGGCAAGCTACTCATTAGGTCCAAACTAGATATGCTGACATAATTGCTTATCCATATTTTTTTTCACGTAAATAAGTATTTATGGATGTATGGATGTATATGGATGTATGGATGTATGGATGTATGGGTGGATGGATGGATGGATGGATGGATGGATTGATTGTTAAAATCTGCTTTACATACAAAAGAAATGCAAGGATAGTGTGAAAAACTGACCATCCTTCCTGATTTTAACCATCCCAGTTCCACTAGCTTCAAAAATTAGGCTAGGTAAAACATGTTTTAAATCAGGGCTGTCAAACTCCTGGCCTGTGTGCCAGATGCATCACATGTTGGCCATATGCAGTTTGACCCGTGATGATGTGAGTTTGACACCCCTGTTTAAATGATAAACTGTTCAGGATAAGATGAAGGAAGCAAATCTCTTCCTTTCATGTACGTGTTTCCTTATATTAAATAAGGCCCTGTGCGAGCCATAGGCAAGGACTCCTCGGGGTCCGTCGGGCCAATGCCGGCTGGCGGTTCCCTGACGACGAGCCTTTTTCTGTCGCGGCCCCTGACCTCTGGAACCAACTGCCTTTGGGGCTCCGCCTGGCCCCGATCTCCGCACCTTCGCCCGTGAGTTAAAGACCTGGTTGTTTGACCAACCCGGGCTGTGACCCCTGGGGAGGGATGGTTTTATGGTTTTATAATGTTTGAACATAATTTAATTTAATCGTTTTTTTAAGTATTTATTGTTCCTGTTTTAGTTTAAGGCCTTGAGTCTTCAGAGATGGGGAAGTGCATATAGTTCAAATAATAAATAAATAAATAAATAAATAAATAGAGTGTCCTTCTCATTTTGGTTTATCTATGGCTACCATCAAGACTCTTATGGTATGAAAATGGCCACTAAGGACTTCATACCTGTAATGAAAAGGATCATCCTATATTCCTTCAGAAAACCAATAACAATATGCTCTTGACCTAGGAACAGCCAGATATCCAAAAATCATAAGCTACTCCAAAATAAAGGACTGGACTAAATTGTAGTTCCCTCTCCCTCATCTTAAATGCTTACATTTTGCCACTTCAGAAAAGCAAAATAAAAAAGCTTGTGATTATTTTAAAGATAGAATATCTTGCATTTTCTCCAATCCTTTGGCTATTGAGTCTTTAAGATGTTTTGCTATTATTATTATGTCAAAAAGGTTGTATTTTAAAACTACATTTAAATAAAACTACATTACAAGCAAGAATTTGGAGCTAAGCCGTTGCTTAGAAAGAAAGATTTTGCTTGTTTTATTCTATTACAGCAGTATACCAAAACCAAGTAACGAACCTAAAGCACCATGTAGTGTTAAGTCATAGTCCCACCAGTTATTCAACCATCAAATTAATAAACACATCTGTCTAGTAAAGTGTATGCTTGTAACCTGATAAATGTTCCTGGAGATTAAACAATGACAGTTCAACATGTAAAAGTAGGTGTGGGAGATATTTTGACCCTGATTTCAAAAGTGATCCACTGAAACAATGAGTGTAGATTACAACCTCACACTAATAACCACCCTAAATGCCCCTCCCAGAATATTTTGGCTTTTTGACAATTGCCTGCTAGGAAGGGTGGCACCACTGAGTCTGCTACTGCCCAACACTCCCTACATTACTCAATGGGGATTGACAAGCCTCAGTGTACCTCCCAACCTTTATCAGGGTAGTTCTTTAAAGCAAGAAGGATTAGGTCAGCCCTCAACTTCCCTGGTGGCACACAGTAAGGTGCCTGGGGCTTGCTGCTAGATTTTGTAGTTGCAGCTAATTTATCTTAAGAAATGTAGCATACAAGAGGAGACTTTTATGCAGCTTTCCTATCAACTACAGGTAGTCCTTGACTTATGACCAGAATTGAGCCTAGAATTTATGTTGCTAAGTGAGAAATTTGTTAAGTGAGTTTTGCCCCATTTTATATCTTGTCTTGCCACATTTGTTAAGTGAATCACTGCAGTTGTTAAATTAGTAACACGGCTGTTAAGTGAAACTGGCTTTTCAGAAGGTCGCAAAGATGATCATGACTCCAGGACACTGCAACCGTCATAAATATGAGCCAGTTGTCAAGCATCCAAATGACAGTCATGTGGCCATGGGGATGCTGCAACAGTCATAAGTGTGAAAATGGCCATAAGTCACTTTTTCAATGGCATTTTAACTTTCAATGGTAACTAAGTGAACTGTTGTAAGTTGAGGACTACCTGAACTCCTCATCCAGACCCAATGTAGACTTCAAACCAGAAAAGCAGGCATTGCACATTTATGTATATTATTCCTGACTGCTTCCAGGAAAAGAGCCTTGGTGGTGCAGGCTGTTAATAGCTAGCACTTAGCTCCAGCTGCCTGTAATTATTGCAGGCTCGAATCCCACCAGGCTCAAGGTTTATTTATTTATTTATTTATTAATGGGACTTATATGCAGCCCCATCTCCGAAGACTGAGGACTTACAATAAAAACAGACACAATAAATATTTTAAAAAATTAAACTAATGGTCCCAATTAATACAAAACTTAAAGGTTGACTCAGCCTTCCATCCTCTCGGGGTAGGTAAAGTGAGGACCCAAGATTGTTGGGGGCAATTAGCTGACTTTGTAAAAAATGCCGCTTAGTAATAAGCAGGCATATACAATGGAATGAAGGCTATTGCTGAGCGCATGGGTTGTATCCCAAAAACTGTAAGCCGCCCTGAGTCTCGGAGAAGGGGGATATAAATATGAATAAAAAAGAAAAATAACCAGATTTAGAAAATTACATGTAACACAGATTATATTTACACTTGTCATTTACATGACTAGGATAGATTTCTGTGCATATAAAGCAAAGGAGAAAATGTGCAAAGATTCAGCTGTAGATGCAGCTTAGTTTCCATTATATAACGGAGTTGAATTATGTTTTGTCAATTGCCCATACCTTCTATGCTCATGTTCTGACCCAAAGCTTGTTCCAAGTAAACAAACACCAAACAGAGTTAAAAGCAAAACCTTTTAATGCTTCTCTCGAGTTCCGTTAATTCACGGCTATTAAAACTAATTGTGTCTGATAAGAATGAGCCTTGCCAAGGTTGTGCAAGGCTGCCAAAAGCACTAGATTAAGTTGCCAAGAAATATTCCAAACAAAAGTCTTCCAGCACTAACCAAGATAATCCGAACTTCCACAAGGCTTGAAGTCTCTCAGGCTGGCTTTTATCTCTTAAGGGCCATTACCTTGCAGCCTTACTCCAGAGTCTCCTGTGCTGCTGTAGCTGCTCTTTCCTCGAGCAGCCTAGCACGCTGCGTGTACTGGGCAAGGCTCCTCATCTGCATCACTGCTGCCAGCCTCCACATCTCCAAGGCAGCACTCCACTCCCTGATGATCCTGGCCCCATCCCTGCATCACACGCAGGCCCCTCATCTGAGTCCTCACTCTCTGAGACCTCACCTGCTGCCGGCAACCACAACAGTTCATCCATTCCCTCAGATATCTCATTTGAACTTTGTACAGGCGGTTCTCAACTTCGACCACGATTGCGACCCAAATTTTCCTTGCTAAGCTAGGTGGCTGTTAAGTGAGTCATGTTCAATTTGACAACCATTTCTTTGCTGCGGTTGTTAAGCAAATCACTGTAGTTAAGCGAAACCGTATGGTTGTTAAGCGAATCTGGCTTTCTCCATCAATTTTGCTTGTCAGAAGCCAGCTGGCAAGGCTGCAGATAGTAATCACATGACTCAAGGATGCTGCAACCTTTGCAAATACGTGCCAGTTGCCAAGTGCCTGAATTTTGATCACATGACCAGGGAGATGAGGGGTTAGGACTATCATGACTTTGAACTGTCGCTAAATGAGTGTTGTAAGTTATATTTTATTATATTATACTA